>JARPMR010000005.1:18287674-18887674 GCA_029955525.1 Oeneis ivallda
CTAATGGAGAAATTGTTGATTTAGAGAAAGAGAATAATTCCACAGAGAAGGATGTCGGTACTAGACATAATGAACCACTTAGTATTACAGAAGAAATAAGGAAGCTTCAAGCAGAGCATTTTGCGCAGGAATTTGCTGGAAAAGAAACTGATTTAAGTCGTTACCTTAAGTTATTTAAAGATGTTGATGGATTACTACGTTGCAAGGGACGTCTTCAGAATGCAGATCTGTCATTCGATAAACGGTACCCAATATTGATTCCTAAGGAATGTGATTTTACAATTAATTTGATAAAGAAGGTACACAATGATAATTACCATGTAGGAGCAAATCATACACTCAGCCTTATTAGACAATCCTATTGGATACCACAAGGCAAATCTCAAGTCCAGAAAGTAATAAGGAGATGTCCAAGTTGTGTTAAGCACGGAGCTGGTCCGTTTAAGTTACCAAATACTCCGACACTTCCGGCAGAAAGAGTGAGTTATAGTGAACCATTTACTTTTGTGGGTGTAGACTATATGGGTCCGGTCCTTGTCAAGAATGGTCAGAAAAGATGGATTTGTTTGTTCACTTGTTTAGCGATAAGGGCTGTTCATTTAGAACTTGTGCAAGACCTTACAGCTGAAGAAGGTCTGTTAGCATTGAGAAGAATGATAGCGACCAGAAAGGTCCCTCAGTTAATTACATCAGATAACGCAGCTCATTTCAAACTTATATCAGAAATTCTCTTGAAACAGTATTGTGTGGTTAACAAGATTAAGTGGAGATTCATACCACAACTAGCACCTTGGTATGGTGGATTCTATGAGAGACTCGTTGGTTTAGTTAAGAATTGCATGAAACGCACATTAGCGAAACATATGCTTTCAGATAGTCAACTAACTACTGTTGTCAAGGAAATAGAAGCTGTATTAAATTCACGACCACTCACATGCGTTGATTCAGAGTTGGATATAATCTTGAAACCAGTGGATTTTCTTACACTTGGAAGTTGCATTACTTTAGAAGAATCAGTCGAAGATTGTATAGATAAAGGTACTACGATTAAGATCGATCTTGTAGAAAGTTGGAGAAGAGGTCTCATTATTTTAAGAGAATTTAAGGAGATGTTTGTGAACAGATACTTGTTAAGTCTTCGAGAAAGGTATCACCACTCGCTTAAAGAACCACGGGTCACTTCGAAGCTATCTCCAGCAATAGGACAAGTGGTTCAAATAAAAGGAGATAATAAGAATAGAGAAACCTGGAAAACAGGGAAAATTATTTCGTTAAAAAAGGGAAGTGATGGTTTGTGCAGAGTAGCCATAGTAAAAGTGGGGGATAAAGAGTTCACGAGGTCGATAGCACATCTATATCCTCTAGAAGCCCAAGAAGCAGGAGGAGTGATAGACATACGATTTGAAAAGGAGGATACCTCGAGTGAATGTACTCCTGCAATTTTAATAGAACCTTTAGACGAAAGTATAGAAAGACCAACAATTATTTCAGAGGACACAGAACGTGAAGGGATCTTACCATTAGAACAAGTTGTCGAACTGACTCGGGATGATTCCGAGTGCGAAATTGTAGATCAAGAAATGAGAGAATTGGACAGAGAGGTTAGCGAGTCGGACAGGTCAGAGCCATTAGAGCGAGACAGTGAGATGGTTGAAGTAAGTCAAGGAACTAAAGTAAGGAGAGTTGCAGCCACTAAAGCTTTACAGAAAATCAAAGAGTGGACGAGCAACATGCTATGTCTGCTCTAGTTTTTGCTTCGGCCGGGAGTGTCGCGAAGTGCATATATGCTATCGCGAAATACTTAGATCTTTGGTAAGGATAATGGTTGTATAAGTCTATGGTAGTAGTATTTGACACCGGAAATTTGTCGTTGGTTTCTTTGTAGTTTAAATATTTTTGGTTTTGGAATGTTCCTTTTTCTGATGGACATTTGTTGCATGGCAACGGGTTGTTTTTTCTCGCATCCTGAAGAAGGTGGTGGAATTGTGAGCTGCGCTACGAGGAGTGGGTGTGATGAAAGCTAAGTATCTGAGTAGCTAAGTATCTGAGTAGCTAAGTATCTGAGTAGCTAAGTACCTGAGTATCTAAGTACCTGAGTAGCTAAGTATTTGATTATCTACGCAATTAATCTACGAAGTTCTTAAACCCTCATAAGTGAATTTCTAGATATCAATACATTTACTAGCATCTGGGAGCGCGCTCAAGGCTGTGTATAAGTTAGCAAGGGATGTGCAAGGGACGGTTTTAATGGTGTTTAAATTGTGAGTAAATCATTATGGCTATTATGAGCTGAGAATACATCGGATCCGATGAGATGAGATGACGTTGAGCCCTCGTTGACGGGGGGTCCGAGGTGGTTGAGCCCTCGTGGATGGGGGATCCGAGGAAGGTTCGTACGAATGGGAAAGATTACGTCGATCCTTCGGGTAGATAGAACCCGAAGAAGGTTCATGTTTATGAATAGGAGACATTATGTCTCGCCCTTGGGCATAGGGGGCCCAAGGAAGATTCGTGCGAACTAGAGAGATTGGCTCTTAGGCATAGGGGGTCTAAGAGTATGAATAAGAAAGATCGGGTCCGATGGTCAGATGAGATTAGATTCCGCATGGGAGATGAGTTTGATTCCTTACACGTCCACGGCTAGAAATAACTGGAATAATAGATCAGATCTTAGAGCGTCACAAATGGTGATGTCATAGTTGATTTAATCATGCAGGTTACCGGTGCACTCCCGCAGCAGAGAGAGAGAGAATTAATCGGAGTAGAGCGGTGCGACAGGAGCCTTCTAGTTGATGGGCAGGTATGACTCCATTGTGATAGTCAATTAAATCGGTGACATTCTGTTCCACTAGACATCCGTTTTTAATATCCATATATAAGCGGTTCAACCGTGTATATCGCGTAGTTACCCGTAAATATATACCTAGAGAGGAAGCAGATAGTGGACTAGAATGGCCTCGCCGACATACCATGCCCGATTCTGTGCCGTCTTAACACTGCCTTCACTGTGCTTCACTGGCATGATCGGGCACAGGGTCACAGACTTGGTATATGTATGATCTAAGCTCAGGGTTGCTTGCGCATTCAACTATCACCCAGCATAGCCGTGGCGCCCGCCAAAGCAGGCCCTACTGTAGGACTTAGGGCCATTTTTACCACCTTCTGATAAGTGTCGGACAGCTTATTCGCATATTTTGTCTTTGTCACTTGACATAAAGTAAGAAAGTGACAAAATATACGGTTAGGTTATCCGACACTTATCAGAAGGTTATACGGGCCCTTAGTCTCTTAATTTTAGCGTAAGGTGGCACGCCAGGAACACTAGGCGCGCATTCCATCTCGAGAACCTAAGTACTCCTGCGAGCGACAGACTCCCCATCGTCCGGAGCATGGTCATTTTCCTAGTTCCGTGGGACGACGTAGTCGTTTTCCTATTCCATCTCATTAAATAGGTAGCCCAACTTACCCCAACCAAAGACCTTACGTTAGTAAGTGTAAGGTCTTTGACCCCAACCTCAAGAATAGTGTACTTATTCTGTGGAGTCGTGACAGCTGTCATAATGACAAATGTGTCCTACATTTTTTTGCCACAGAGAAGAAATAACATAATGTTCGTGGTCTATGGCTCTATGGTGAAAACTGAAAACCACAAGTGAAAAAGTACCTAATCTGTGGATTCTGTGGGTGAAAAGTGAAAACTAAAAATGTGAATCTGTTTGATTACAATGTTTGATAGATTTTTATGAATTATTTAAGGAATTTCTTACAATAAATTGTACTAATTGTGCAACTAAAGGTGTGTAAAACGAACTTTTCAAACTGTTTATATAAATAAACGTTGAAGTTATGCACTCGTTTATGTTATACTTTACACGGAAAACGTTAGCTTCTGATACAAGAATGATTAGACGTTTGTTTTCATCATCAAAAAAAGTGCCAAAAGTCTGTGTTGTGGGCGCGGGCCCGGCCGGCTTTTATGCAGCCATGCATTTGAACAAAAAACTTGACTCCGTTATTATTGATATTGTAGAAAAACTTCCAGTTCCGTTTGGATTAGTAAGGTACCTATTTTTATATCTATTAATATTGAGCTGATAAGAATTCCGGTCACTTATTTTAAATGATTACTGACACCCATGAACAAAGGTAAAACACCAGAAGCACAGCCAAGGAAGTGCCTTGGAAGAATACTATTGCAACTCAAAATGTTATTTTTTTCAAGGTAGCTGATTAGATTATTTATATATTTTCAAACTGTTATAACTTTGATCTATTGCGTTTATCTGCAAATTAAATAAAAGTGCAATAGGTCAAAAGATAAATATAAATAAAACAATCAGCCTAGCTCCCTTGAAAAAAATAGCATTTTAATTAAGTTACAATAGTATTCTTCGATGTGTTGAATGTGTCACTGATTTGTATAAACAGTATGTACATTTTTATATGTATTGTTATGATAGATGTTAGGCTCGCAAGATGCAGAAATAGTGACCCTGTGGAACTGTTTTGGTTGACCCACACTAGATGGACAGATCATCTTCCACAAGTTTTTAGCAGCTGCTGAATACAGATATTGTAAGATTGTGTATTGTAGTGATCCTTTCAAGAGACCTATGTTCAGCAATGGAAGTCTATAGCTTGAGATGATGATTATATTTGAGGTGCTATTGAGTTTTTAATAAAGAATTTATAATTTTACAGATATGGTGTTGCTCCTGATCATCCTGAAGTGAAAAATGTGATCAACCAGTTTACCAAACTAGCCCAACAACAGAATGTAAATTTTTATGGCAACATTACACTAGGCAAGGACATAAGCTTGAATCAGCTGAGACAACATTATGATGCTGTTTTATTGGTAGGTAATAAATATGATAGTTTGTGAGGATGTTTGTTATTCCTTCACACCACAATTATTGAACCAATTTGGTTTAAATTTGGGATGAAGATAGCTGATACCCCGGGTGTTTACCCTGGGTATCAGCTATCTTCATCCCACATAGGTGCACAATATGTAACATAGGTTACATAGGTTACATATTGTCCTGGAAAATTAAAGAGCTATCGAAAATTAAAAACCTTAATCCATCCAGACAAAGCCACAGGCATCATCTTGTATTTTATACATTAATATTGTTTATAGGCTTACAAATAACAAGGAACATAATTAATGACCTGTGATCAGCCTTAAATGATTTTTAAATAAATGAAGGGTCATCAAGAAGTTATGATATGATTTATAACAAAACCTGTTTCAGACCTGTGGTGCAGAAGAAGATAAAACGTTAGGTATAGAAAATGAAGATGCAAAAAATGTTATAGCAGCAAGGAATTTTGTAGGGTGGTATAATGGACATCCTAGAGATAGAGACCTAAAGGTAATAAATAACTAATAATATTATACAGAAAAGTAAGGATAAACAATATGCCTGATGAATGTTTAAAGAAAATAATTGATTGTGATTTATTTTTAATTTTCAGTTAGATTTATCTGGGCACATAGCAGCAATACTTGGTCAAGGAAATGTTGCTTTGGATGTAGCTAGAATACTATTGTCGCCGATAGATGACTTGAGAAAGACTGATATTACAGAACATGCATTACATATATTAGCTGAATCAAAAATAAGGGAACTATATCTAGTAGGAAGAAGAGGACCATTGAATGTTGCATTTACCATTAAAGAGTTGAGGGAACAAATTAATCTTAAAGGTTGTGTTACTGCTTGGAGAGAGAGTGATTTTATTGGTGTATCAAATGTTGTCAGTAATTTAGAAAGACCTAGAAAAAGGTTAACTGAGCTTATGTTAAAGTCTCTAAATGAGAGTTTAAACAACCAATCAGATAAAACGGCACAAAAGTATTTTAAACCTATTTTCTTTAGGAGTCCCCAAAAATTTTTAGTTGATGATGAAAAACATTTGACTGGCTTAGAACTGGTATGCAATAAATTAGTTGGGGACAGAATAGAGGAACAGAAATGTGTTCCAACCAATGATAGAGAAATTTTAAATTGCAATCTTGCATTTCGCAGTATTGGATACAGAAGCATTCAAGTTGATACAGGTTTAAATTTTACAAATGGTTTAGTGAGTAATGATAGAGGTCGTGTTATTGAAACTGACACTGGTGATTTAGCTAGGCTCTATGTAGCTGGTTGGCTAGGCACTGGTCCTGTAGGAGTGATATTGCACACTATGGGTAATGCTTTCCAAGTGGCTAAAGCAATATGTGAAGATTTAGAAAAGAATAATCTAGATTGCTCCAAGGGTGGTTTTGAAGAAATAAGGAAAAATATTTTGAATAGTAACAGCCCAGTTATAGATTGGCAGGGCTGGGAAAAAATTGATAAATTTGAGATTGAGCAGGGTAAAAAAAATGGCAAACCTAGAGAGAAAATTACTTCAATTGAAAAGATGATACAAGTAGCTACTATGTAGCAAACTGGATAGGTATATAAAATACGAGTATTTACTATTATTTTATAGGTATACCTACATATTTGTTATAAATTATAATTTTATAAGTACTTAAATAATATATAAAATATGTAGTTAAATTTATGTAAAATAGCACATAAATATTGTTAGGTAGTTATTGTAATAAATTAAGAGCAATATTTATAAGCATTTTTGTATTTTACTTGATTGTTTCATTAGAACATTTTATAGATTTTATTTTCTGAAATACAAACTAATTCAAATATCTCTGGAAAATTTTATTTAGCGGGAGATTATTATTACCCTTCAGATTCACGTTGTCTTATAAACAACTTTGACTCAAAACTTCTAATCTCAAACTGGAACCCACACTGGAACCAACCTACATAACTGATTTTTGAAAAAAATTACTAAATTAAATGACTTAAAATGCCACACAAAGTATAAAATTAAGTTTAGTTTGTAAATAGATAGAAAAGATGAATGATGATACTGATATGCGACGCTCACCTTCTGATGACAATACGAGAGACATGTTTGTTGAAGTCGAGCGACCATTGCGATTCAGTTTCATACTTACTTTGTATTTAATGTTTATTTTAAGCTTTTTACTTCTTGTCACTGCTACCTCCAACGCTATGCTAAGCTAGGTACTAATGTACACCTACTTAGTCTATACTTAGTACAGACAGTACTTATTTATTAACAATCCACAATTCCTAAATCTCTGCAGTTTAGTTGGGTAGTACCCTGCACTCTGTAGCATTAGGATTGAGGAGCTACGTCCTAGAGCTCCATGATGTAGTCTATGCTTGGTACTTACAATATCAATTTATAATTAACAATTCCTAAATCCCGCAGCTGCCCACCTGGGCAGTATCCTGCAGCATCAGGATTGAGGAGCTAAGACCTAGAGTTCCATGATGTAGTTTATACTTGGTAGGTACTTACAATATTCATTTGTACTTAATCAACATTTCCTAAATCACCATAGTTTAGGTGGGTACCTAGTAGGTACTAGGTACCCCTGCAGCATCAGGCTTCAGGAATTGAAGATTAACTTCGAGTAGGTATTAAAACGAAACAGGAGGCGAAACGACAAGCGTACCCCTCTGTAAATTGGGTTGAAACTTGGAGCGGTGGTCATACCCGTTAATCGAGTATACCTACTTACCTACAACTGTTTGACTCGCGTCACGCCGCATGCAACTACGTATGGTTAATTGCTTAGATTTTAGAATAAAATATAAACGCAAACAACCATGAAACAAAGCACGATAAAATGGCCTCAGTTACTCAAAATATAATTTTATCGTGTGCGTGTTTACCGACGGGATCGAAAAATTCATCTGTAGTAAGCAATTTGTGTGCTACCTCGCCCGCCGCCGGAATTGGTCATTTTTTTGTCGATTAAAAAGAAATCACGCTAATCGGTCCGCATACTTCGCATTCGCTTTTTTAAGAGCCCCTAAAATAAAGATTTTTATGACTTGACAGACGGACAAGTGCAAATTAGTAAAAGTAGACTCGGAGACCTCGCTTCGGTCGGTCAAAATGTTTTAGGATAGGAATTAGGATGGAAATCCAACCATGGAACATAATATTATGGAATTAGGATTAATGAATACAACTCAAGATTCTACAAGAGAAAATACCTATCTAACCACTACATTTCGACGTGGATTCTACCACGGGTCGGAATACAGATTCTGCTGAGAGCCGGCAAGAAACTGTAGTAACACCCTAAGTAATTTCAGCCAATCAGCCAATAGAGATTGTCGCAATAATGCTGCTGTGGGATTGTACAAAATTGCTACCAACAGTGTGACGATCGCCATCGACTCTGAGGCTGGTACCCACTATTTCGCTAGGTATTGGTTAAAATGCAGCAAAAAAAGCTATAAATTCAGGCAATCAGTATTGATTGCGATCTTCCCACTGTAGCAGTCATTGAACGCAACAGGGCCTTGGATCTTGATGCAGATGCAGATCAGAAAAGCATCACAGACCTGGAATATATTTTATTCCAGGTGTGTGATGCTTTTCCAAATTGTAGGTTGTAGGTAGGTATAGTATAGCCACTGAATAGGTACTAAGGGTTATAGGACATCTATGTAACCAGCAGGGCACTGAGTAGGTACACTATTATCACTGTTTTACTTTTAGTAACCACTAGGTAAGTAGTTGGCAGACTCCACTAGGTGAACTGACAACATCAAACAGGCTGCAGGGAGCTGCTGGATTCAGGCGGCGCAAGACCGAGACCTGTGGAAGTCAATGCAAGAACCCTTTGTCCAGCAGTGGACATCTATCGGTTGACAAAGATGAATAGGTAGGTATCATTTATTGTAACTGAATCTTATTATAGTATAAACATAGTGATTTTAAACTCAGCTCAGTGATTAGTTTTCCCTAAGCCCTGAATCTAAATTGCACAGATCTTAGTAGGCATTGGTAACTAAGCCAAACAGAAACACAAGTATACTGTGTTTGATATGTTTTAGATATGACTGTAACTGGACAACATCCATCATATTGATTTTATTCATAAAAAATGTACACTGGCACCTTGGCTATAATAACAAATCAATTGACTTCATTCATCAAAATCGGCTCAGTAATTTAGGCACTAATGAAGGAAGATTTATAATAAACTAGCTGATGCCCGCGACTTTGTCCGCATGGATTTAGTTTTTAAAGTCCCTCGGGAACTCCTTGATTTTCCGGGATAAAAAGTAGCCTAGATGTTGACCCGAGTAATAAGCTACCATGGTATAAAATTTTGTAGAAATCTGTGCGGTAGTTTTTACGTGAAAGAAGGACAAACAAACAGACAAAAATTAAATAAAAATCTGTTTTGGGCTCAGTACCGATAGTAAAGCATCCCCCAATTAAAATTTTCAAAATATATTAAATGTACAGAAATCTTCCAGTTACAGTTTTATTATATGTATAGATTATAACAAGGGTTATAATAAATTAAAACCCTTACTTTTGACTGCCATAGTTCAGTAAAAATGTCAATTTTTTACTCTACTATCATATTATAATGGCTCAAATTGAAATTAAGTTGGTTCATTCATGGTAGTAAGGAATACTGTTTATGGTTCATTTGGACATTTTCACTACCTTTTTTACTTACAACAAAAGTTGATTAATATAATAATGGTATTAGTAAAACTTTGAAAGCATCAGGTAGGTACTAGAACAAATAAGTACTTAAAAATATGCAAAACAATAGCCCATTAATAGTTACCTATAATATAATTTTAATTTAATAGGGTATTTTAAAAACTTGATGTTTATGATAGATACAATTTGTGTTATACTTTTACAGTAAAAAATAAACAAAACAAAATATTTCTTACATTTTTATTGTCCTTATATGCATATAACTCTTAACGGTTGGACTTAGCAACACGTTCCAGCTCGTCTTTCTTCTTGATGGCATAAGAGTTAGATGAACCCTTAGCAGCATTAATGAGTTCATCAGCAACACACTCTGCAATTGTTTTAATGTTTCTAAAGGCAGCTTCACGTGCTCCTGTGCACAATAGCCATATGGCTTGATTGACACGGCGCAGCGGTGACACATCCACAGCCTGACGACGCACTGTACCCGCACGACCAATTCTAGTAGAATCTTCACGAGGACCAGAGTTGATGATGGCTGTTACAAGAACCTGCAGCGGATTTTCACCTGTCAGGAGGTGGATGATCTCAAAAGCATGCTTGACAATACGAACAGCCATTAGTTTCTTGCCGTTGTTTCTTCCGTGCATCATCAGTGAATTAGTCAGACGTTCAACGATCGGGCACTGAGCTTTACGGAAACGTTTGTGGGCATACCTACCTGCCGAGTGGGGCAGGTATTTTGCATATTTCTCCTTCACAGAAATGTAGTCTTGCAAAGACATATCGGACACCTGGACATCGTAACAGCTCCATCTTCCGAATAATTTGATTTCTGGAATGTCAGCCGCCTGCGGTAGGGGCATGGAGTCGACCGCCATGCCACCCGTTTCGCCATCGAGGTCATTCCAGTTTTCCTCAGCCATTATGGTTCACCTAAAATTAAATATTAAATTTAACACTAATATAATCCCGGCTTAAAAACAAGTATTGATTGCGAAATAAAAGGATAAAAATCAAACAAATTTCCTAACCTAATCACGGAAACCTCGTGTTGTCAAAAGAACACAAAAAGAAAGGTTAATGGCATGGTTGGCATCATTTAGTATTTTGAGGTTGGCATTATAAAAATGTTGCTAGTAATGTATTTTAGAGATAATATAATATACGGGTCTGCCCGCGAAATTCAAAAATTTGCTTTTTCGCAATTTGTAAACTAAACTAGCGGCACGCTATGATGGCCGGTTTGACGTTTGTCCGCTCATGAAGTTCCGTATTAATTGATAACGACTTTGAAGGAAATAATTGTATTACTTTATTGACGATAGTGATGTGCAGAGATTCATAAATTTTATCGAATGTAGTTTTAGGTTTAGGACTCAAAATTTATTTATTAAATTGATTTCTAAAATGTATACAAGTGTAGAAAAATCAGTTTGCACCATTTAAGGGGTGAATGTACTTGTGAATATGAACAATTTTCACTATGTGGACAAACCTCTGAAATCGCAAAAAAATATCAGCTGTTTCATACAAAAGGTAAAATTTTTATTTTTATATGATATATACCACAACTCGGCATTTGGTTTTCTAAATTGAAAATTTTTAAAAATGGAATCTAATACGATCGTCACATAGGATCGCTGGCTAGCACAACTACTACCTCCGGCAAACTCGCGTCAATGCTCAATGCAAAACAAAGCAGTTTCGAATTGACGTTGCTTCGAAAAGTATAAACTGTCAGTGCAATGCGATTGTGATATAGTTTTGACCTGGCTTTGGATTTCAAATATTGATACTGCATTACTGCTACTACTAGTATGGACGAATCTGATTAATTATGGCCTTTTGTGGCACCTTTTTTGGTATCTTTTGTATTCATATGTTTCTTGTGTGCATATAAAGTATGTATATTCATTTTCATTCAAATATTCAGTTCGTTCAAATAAATTAAATAAACATATACATTTTTGTTTTATTAAACCTATTTAATCAGGTACAAAAACAAAACTTAATTGTTTTTTGTTCGAGAATAAATTGACATTCCACATCACTATTGTAATGTGTCAAACCGGCCATCATAGCGTGCCGCTAGTGTAATACGACAAAGTAGGCATAAGGCATTCTATGATCAATTCCCTGTCGAAGGGTAAATCTTTACTTGAAAGTGTCCAGTTAATGAAATTAGTCAGACTGTCGACTAATTTGTGAGTAACACACGTCAAATAGTATACCTACTACAGTGCAACCTCGATATAACAAATCGGAAGGGAACAAGTAAATATTCGTTATAAAAAGCAATTCGCTAAACTGAGGTTTGTTATGTTGAGGTTAAGTTGGTCTATTTGTTATAAAGAGATAAATAAGGAACACCTTTTACGTTTCTGAACCATTGCAACTTGAATCTTTAACAATAGTGACGAGCAGCAGTGTTTACATTACTTTCCATCAAACAACAATGATTGTTTTACAAAAAAAAGCGTGTTGAAACCTGTCGCGGCATAAATCACAAGGGTCATACATTGGTGGGAACGTTATATAAAGGTTTTGGGTTAACGTAATATAAAGGTTATGGGTTGACAAAATTCGTTAATTAGAGGTATTTACACTTTTTCTTGATAGTTGAAAATTCGTTATAAAGAGGTTGTTCGCACAAAATGTTCGCAATGTAAAGGTATATTTTACATTGACTCTTATGGACAATTCAAGGCGATTATGAAGAATTTGTTAAATCGAGGAAGTCGTTTAAATATTGAAATACGTTATATTAAGGTTGCACTGTATAGATAATAATTTAAAGGGATATTATTATTATTACAATTTTCATTATTTTAATGTTTCATTTCAAACCAATAGAACAGAATTCCTGTACAACCCTGACCTAACCTAAGATTTTGGTAAATATATCGATCGTGCGGCAACGGAATAAGGCGCGGGAGGGGAAGTGGGGCCGTATTTATTACTTTGGGTGCCTTTGACCAGCTATTATGATTAATATCTAGAGAAAATGAATAATTTATCACATTATCTACACATGACAGTCATTATAATATCGAGCAATGTATACTCACTATGACTGGACAAATCGAAACCTTGTACTATTTGTATTATTTATTTCGTAATCAATCCCTAATCCCTAAGAAATTTTCCATTGCTAATGAAAAACTTCAATAATTGTGTTTATAATAAACTTATAATTAGTAGGAAGATTGCAAGATTGAATTTGTCTCACATATATCGAAAATCTTATTGTCACCCTGTTAGAAAGGGACACACGGCCTCTGTACTAGCTATCTCGCTCGGCTCGCTTTTCAGCTGCGAGTGCTCGGTCCTGTTTGTTTTCTATGTCCATGGATCGTAGGCAGAGAATGTAGATTATATATTAGTGTTACTGGTCTGTGGTGTAGATTGTGGTTTGTGGTTGTTTTCTAGTGTTCGTGGTTGTTTCACAGATTTATAAAGTATAAACGGAAGGGTTGTTTATGGCCTAAAGAACCTAGCATCCATATGCCGTAAAATAAAAAAAAATCAAAGCAGCTTTTTCTGATTTTTAATATTTCTAATTTCTAGTTTATACTATAGAATTTATACTTGAAAAGAAAAGAACAACTGTTGCGGATTACATACCTACTACACAATACGGTTTTAGCTGTTTTTGGCAGAATAAATAAGTAGTTAATTAAATTCCAAAATGATACACAGTTTATTTATAATAAATCCTTCTGGGTAAGTGAAAGTGACTTCTTTTGAACTATATTAATTGCTTAATCCAAGATAAGGTATCCTTATTACAGAGATTTAATACAATAATTTTAATTTAAAAAATTCCAGGGATGTGTTTCTTGAAAAACATTGGAGGAGTGTTATTCCAAGATCAGTATGTGATTATTATTTAGAAGCACAGAGGGCATCTCCATGTGTGAGTATAAAATATAATGTCGATCATAAATTATTATGGAACAATAAAAACTCTGAACAAATATATTATACAACTAGATGATGCCCGCAACTTCGTCTGCGTGGATTAAGGTTTTTTAATTTCCACAGGAATTCTTTGATTTTCCGGGATAAAATGTAGCCCATGTTCTAATCCTGTGTATGAGTTATCTTCATTCCAAATTTCAGCCAAATCGGTTCATTTGTTGTGGCATTAAAGAGTAACAAACATCTCCAGAATTAATTTATAAACACATCAAAAATTCTGAGGCTAGTGAGATTCGAGCCCACATCTCTCAATCGCGCCCGAGTGTGTTAGCCTTTTACACTTTATTCTGATACTAGGATGCCCGCGACTTCGTCTGCGTGGATTAACGTTTTTTAATTCCCGCGGGAAATCTAACTTTCGGGAACAAAATGTAGCCTATGTACTAATCCTGGGTATGACCTATCTTCATTCCAAATTTCAGCCAAATTGGTTCATTTGTTGTTGCGTTAAAGAGTAACAAACATCCATCCATCCATCCATCCATACATCCATCCTCACAAACTTTCACATTTATAATATTAGTATTAATAATATTATTCTGATATTTCCTTGACTGTAGTTTAACACTTTAATAAAAAAAAACTAACAAACATCCATCCATCTTTACATCCATACATCCATCCTCACAAACTTTCACATTTATAATAGTAGGATTATTAGGATAGCACAATTTTGGTCATTTTTATTTATTGGTAACACTTGTTATAGGATGTTCCACCAGTGCTGGCTGCACCACATCACTATTTAATCTCTATACAGAGAGGTGGAGTGGCCCTCGTAGCAGTCAGCAAGCAAGAGGTGGCCCCGCTGTTTGTTATAGAGTTCTTGCACAGGGTCGTTGATACATTCCAGGTAAATAAAACAAATCCCTGTTACAATGATGATTGCAACATTTTATTATTTAAAACCACACCTGAGAGTTTTTTTCTAATATTATAAAACAAACCATTATTGTTTCAGGATTATTTTTCAGATTGTACTGAAACTATTATAAAGGAAAACTATGTAGTTGTATATGAGGTTAGTACTAATGAGTATACCTTGTTTAATTATATATTTTATAGAAATATAAATATTTATTATTATAAATTATCTTATAGTAGTTGTTGCTCCTGCGACTTCGTCTTCAATTTGTGAAATTAGGTTCTTTGAAAATCCTTTGGGAACTCCTGGTTTTATTGGGGGAAAAGTAACCTGTAAATTTGCAGGTCCACAACCATACCCATCAAAGAATCATGTAGATCCATTGCTTGATATAACTAACTTGAAAAATTATGGATTTTCTATATGGATATAGCTTGAAAAATAACGAACTTCCATCCTCTATTTAACCCCTTTGGGAGTAGAATTTACAAAATCTGTGAAATATGTAATGCCTTATATTTAATCAAGAGTCAAAATACCCAGTTTCACATAGTAACATAGCTTGAAAACTAACTCGAAAAATAAAGGACTGTCATAAAAATTTTCATCCCTTTATTTTATGCCTTTGGGGGTAGAATTTTCAAAAACTGTGAAAAACTTCTTTGCTTTTAATTTAAAACCCAAATACCTAGTTTCATGGGTATAACTTGAAAAATGATGGACTTTCATACAAAAACTTTAACCTCCTATTTAACCCCCTTCCACCCCAGAATTTCAAAAAATGTTTTCTTACTGTTCACCTTCATCATAAAAGGAACCTACTATAAAAATTTCAAGTTTCTAACTCCTGTGGTTTAGGCTGTGTGTTGATAGAACAGTCAGACAGTCAGGACAAGTCTTTTTATAAGTATAGATTTTTGTTTTCCAATAGCTGCATAAATAAAAGACTTCCAAAATAAGGGTTAAATTTTTTAATTTCAGCTGTTAGATGAAATGTTAGACAATGGTTTCCCCCTAGCTACGGAAAGCAACATTCTCAAAGAGTTAATCAAGCCTCCCAATATATTGAGGACAATTGCTAATACTGTAACTGGAAAATCAAAGTATGTATTCAGAATTTCAGAGACCAATTTTTTTAATTATAGCATGAAAAAATCATTGATCATTATTTGTAACAAAAAATATATCCTTGTAAATGAACATAATCATCGAACTTAAACACTTAGAAGCGCAATTGTCAACTCAGTGATAAATAAGATAAGTCATTAAAAGCCGGCTGCCCAGTATCGTCGTTAGTACGACGACCTCGTAGAATTTTTTTAAAAAATGACGTACTATAGGTACTGTGAAAGGTTGACGGAATTCATCACAGCAACCATAAAAAAACCTAATTTTATTATTATCAATACCAATACTAGAAAATAATTACATGTCACTCACACATTCATTGGTTGTTTTGAGCCTACGCGCTACGTTTGGAGCAGAACTTTGTTAGAAACTTCTGTTCTAAGCATTATAGTTCAATGAATATATTCATGCTTTGAACCGAAAACATCAATGTTTGCTGTTGCCGTTTACAAATTCATAATAATAATGTTTAAGCCTCAATAGCCCAACGGATAAAGGAATGGACTGAAAACTGAAAGGTCGCAGGTTCGAATCCCACCCGTTGCACTATTGTCGTACCCACTCCTAGCACAAGCTTTCCGCTTATTTGGAGGGGAGAGGAGAATATTAGTCGACTTCAACTTGGCTGATAAATAATATTATGTGCAATACTACATAATTTTTCCTGTGATTGTTTATTACCATTTTATTAATACTATAACCATTTAAGGAACGTTTCCCATGATGAACATGACTAATATTCCCCTTTCCCCTCCAACTGTTTGTTACAACTTACAACTAACCATTGTTTCACTTTTCAGTGTTTCCTCGATATTGCCCTCAGGACAACTGTCGAATGTCCCGTGGCGCCGGTCGGGCGTCAAGTACGCGAATAACGAAGCATACTTCGACGTCATCGAGGAAGTTGACGCCATCATTGACAAGAGTGGAGCGACTGTTTCTGCTGAAATACAAGGATATGTAAGATTTTTAATTATACTATCTTTTGCCCGCGACTTCGTCCACGTGCAGTTATTAAAATCGCTCAAAAAACCTTTGTTTTTCCGAGATAAAAAGTAGCCTATGTCACACTCCAAGCCCTCTACTCATGCAAACAGTCTGGTCGATGTATGTGTGATGTATGAGTGTATTTCTTATTTGTTGTCAAGTTTGCATGACTGCAGTATGTGCCATGTCAGATAATGTTAATTGATGAACTGCAGTTATAGCACACATTTACACAGTTGTGTTAAACAGGCGTTTTGCTATTTGCGATCTTTATTTGCTAACTTTTATTTGACAGGTGTAAAATAACACAACAAATAAGATAATAGATTTTTGTATGTACAACAGAATAGGTCTAGTGGTATACAACTAAAGGTAATTTATATTTTCACCTTGTGTATACGTCATCTCACCTGAAAAAATGCATTTTAAATTTTCAATTTTCAAATATTTATGTTAACTGTATAATTATAACTATAATTTCTATAGCTCAATGCATAAATTTTATAACTACTGTGTACACACACATATTAAGGGTTGTTACCTGGAACCCAAATCTGATGTTATTGTATTTTGTCCATATTTTGGTTGAAACCTATTTTGTGTACCTTTTCAATAAATAAATAAATAATTAAATTTGTTATAGATCGACTGCTGTATCAAGTTAAGTGGGATGCCGGATTTGACGCTCACATTTATAAACCCTCGACTGTTTGACGATGTTTCATTTCATCCTTGCGTTCGATTTAAGCGTTGGGAGGTAAGCTTATTATTTTATTTATTTAGGAAAACTAACAACTTATTGTTCTACAAAGTCTTAAAGCGCAGTTACACAAGGAGAGTTTCTCGAATCCGAGCCATATTTTTGACACTCAAATTCGAGTATCGCTTAACTGATAAGAGTTTGTGTCTTAATGTATAATGATGTAATGTATAATCGCGGCTGCAAATTGTATTAAGAGTTATCGCATATGATTTGTAACTGACGCCTTATAATTAGGTAACAGCTAATAACAGGTTTTTCGCAAATAAACACTAAATGAACAAGGGTACCTGTTGTACACAGTAGAGTTATGTACAATCGGGTATTGCTCTTTTCAGTCAATATTTTAAATATTGCATCTTGATTGCAAGCGGACCAATACCAATTAGTACCTACTAGCTGATGCCCGCGACTTCATCTGTGTGGATTTAGTTTTTAGGGTTCCGTACCCAAAGGGTACCAACGGAATCCTATTACTAAGCCTACGCTGTCCGTCCGTCCGTCCGTCTGTCAGCGGGCTGTATCTCGTAAACCGTAATAGATAGACAGATGAAATTTTCACATATTATGTATTTCTATTGCCGCTATAACAACAAATAATAAAAATTAAATTAAAAAAAAATATATATATTTCCATGGGTAGGTACATGAAAATATTTTAATTTAATTTTTTTTAACGGAACCCTAAAAGAGCGAGGCCCGACTCGCACTTGGCCGATTTTTTTATATCCTTCGGGAACTCTATAATTTTCTGGGATAAAAGTAGTAGAAGTAGTAGTTTATGTAATAGGTATTATTTAAATATCTATATCTACGTATGTATATGTTACTTATTATATATTATTATTATTGTTTATATCGTTAAGTTTATTAATAAGTTGATTATCTCATTTCTGTACCTACCTAAAGCATATTTTTTTCTTAATTGTTCTCACATCTAGGGCATCTGGAAGAGATCCTCTTTTGTAGCGATAAGATGTCCTTGTACACGTTCTTTTTAGGGTTCCGTACCCAAAGGGTACCAACGGGACCCTATTACTAAGCCTACGCTGTCCGTCCGTCCGTCTGTCAGCGGGCTGTATCTCGTAAACCGTAATAGATAGACAGATGTAATTTTCACATATTATGTATTTCTATTGCCGCTATAACAACAAATAATAAAAATTAAATTAAATTAAAAAAATTAAATTAAAATATTTCCATGGGTACATGAAAATATTTTAATTTAATTTTTTTTAACGGAACCCTTAAAGAGCGAGGCCCGACTCGCACTTGGCCGATTTTTATATTTAAGTTTAGTTTTAAAGTATTCAAATGTACAGAATAAATAAATAAATAAATAAATAAATAAATAGCCTCTGTCACTCTCCAGGTCCTCAACTATACCCATGCAAAAAATCACGTCAATCCGTAGCTCTGTTGCGGCGTGATTGAAGGACAAACCAACAAAGCAAGAAACAAACAAACAAACACACTTTCACATTTACAATTAGTATGTTGTAACACACTTTTTGCCTTGCCATGGACCAAGTATTTTCCAGTTTAGTATAAAAGTAGAGATATACAGGGGAGTAGGGGTTAAAAAGATTATATTAATTTAAAAAACAAACAGAAAGTTAAACTCTGAATATGATTTTGTCTATATACTTAATGACCTAAAAAGTATATTTAAACGGTTCAATTCTAGAAATATATTTTTTTGCAGTCCGAAAGAATATTGTCCTTCATACCACCCGACGGCAACTTCCGCCTGATGTCCTACCACATTGGATCGCAGAGCGTCGTGGCCATTCCTATCTACGTCAGACACAGCCTCACGCTGAGGTCGAACGGGGACCAGGGGAGACTAGATCTGACTGTAGGACCTAAGCAGACTATGGGGCGGACCTTAGAAAGTAATTATTTTGTCCTTATTTTTCCTTATTGAACGGTAGGTACAGACTTGGCGGATGGTGGCTAGACGAAAAAAAGTGTAAAAATTTTCCGTCACGACCACCTTTCTAACATGTGGCGAGAGATGGCATTGATTCTAAAAGGTAATGTTTTCATTATTAGAAGACTAGCTGATGTCCGCGGCTATCCGCGTGGATTTAGTTTTTAAAATCCCTCTGGTACTCTTTTATATTCCGGGATCAAAATTAGCCCATGTCACTCCAGGTCCTAAACTGTACCCATGCAAAAAGCACGTCGATCCGTAGCTCTGTTGGTGTTGCGGCGTGATTGAAGGACAAACCAACAAACAAACACTCGCATTCATAATATTAGTATGATAATATTTTCATAATATGTAACATGTGGCGAGACATGGCGTTGATTCTAAAAGATAATGTTTTTAGAAGATAATATTTTTATAATATTGTTTAAATAGGTACTATAATTATAATTTATCAAAAGGAACTTCGTTCCAACCGAGTGTTCCACGACACTCGCTTTTTTTTATTTGGGTAATTCTTTTACAGATGTAGCATTAGAGATCTGCATGCCAAAGTGCGTACTGAACTGTTCCCTCACGGCGAACCAGGGCAAGTATTCGTACGACCCGGTCAGTAAAGTGCTGCTGTGGGACATCGGCCGCATCGAGTTGCCCAAGCTGCCCAACATTAGAGGAAGTGTAAGTGTCTACATTTATCATCCTCAGCATCAGCAGCAATACATCAATGGCTCATTACAGCTCAGCGCAGGTCTCTCAGAGATGGGTTTGCCTCGCTGGCCAGGTGCGAATCGGCAGACTTCACACACCTCTGAGAACAGGTTTGCTCACGATGTTTCCCTTCACCGTTAAGTAATATTAATTAATTGTTTAAAACGCACTTAACCCGGAAAAGTCAGATACGTGCCTGGATCGAACTTGAAAGTGAATAATGAATGAATGCCCGTCTTAACATGAATTGAATTGTAGTACGTATTTTTGGAACCTCCCCTCATTGTGGAAATATTATATTATATAATATATATATATTATATAATATAATATTATATATATATATTATATAAAAGAGCAATTATATTATCTTTTATATAATATATATATATATTATATAAAAGAGCAACTGCTGAGTTTCTTGCCGGCTCTTCTCAGCAGAATCCGCTTTCCGAACCAGTGGTAGAATCATGTCGTGTCATAAGAGCCACAGGTTGGCCAAAAAATAATTTTGATTTTGAATTTGAAGTCTTTGGGCTCGTTTCTGGAGATAGGCCGCGGTTGCGGCGACGCGCCGCACCATGCGCCGCACCGCGCGCCGCGTGTCCAGAAACGAGCCCTTAGGCTGTCATCACGTCTGTGCGCATCGATTCGCATTTTCTCCATACAAAAACTGTCATTTTTCATAGAGTCGTGTACGCATCAATTCGGCTTTTCGATACGTACACGACTCTATGAAAAATTACAGTTTTGTATGGACAAAATGCGAATCGATGCGCACAGATGTGATTCCAGCCTTATTGTACCTGCATTTTGCTGAAAAAATGACCTCTATCTATCGATCTATCCACCAATTTATCAATTTAAGGTATCGGTGGCGTCGGGCGCGGACACCAGCGGCGCCAACCCAAGTATCAACGTGCACTTCACGATCCCCCAGCTGGCCGTGAGCGGGCTGAGGGTGAGCCGGCTCGACATGTACGGCGCCAAGTATAAGCCCTTCAAGGGCGTCAAATACGTCACCAAGGCGGGGAAGTTCCATGTTAGGATGTGAACATCATGTTAAGTGCTCATTCACGTTAACTCGCGGATGCGATGGCGGGGGCGGTCACGAAAAATCAAACATGGCATAAGTATGGAAGTGTTAAAACGCGCGCGGTTCTATACAAAACTACCCGCACCCACGCGTTGTACGTGAAAGTCGTTAAATATATTATGCAAGTCGAATATGAATAACATTGGCAACACTGTGGCTCTAACAACTGTAAAGCTGGAAACAAACTATCGGACGCGTCTTGACAGCCGCGAATTAGAGGGTATCTGCTTAATAAATGTACACTGAACTGAGCAAACTATCGGACGTAAGTCGCGGACGTAACCTTGAGCGTTCGGACGGCGTATCAGCCGCGGCTTATGGACGCGTCCGATAGTTTGTTTCCAGCTTTACGTTTAAACGCAGAGTCTAGATTTACAGTGCCACATGTATAAGTTAGCGGTGGCGTTTTGAGGAACTAATTCGTCATCCAATTTTTATACTCCATGGCCATCTTGAAAATTGACTATTGGACTCGTTGTGTGCTATTGTGTAAAATACTTAAAAATGTTTTTTCACCAAATTTAGTCTCATTTTCTATACAACGGCAATACTAATGTTGAGCACAGTGGCGCACAGCCGCGCCAAATTATACTTGTGACTTGTCGCACTGTATTTATTACTCTCGTTCGCCTGTCAGTTACGTTTTTAAAAGATGTCACTCTCTTAGTTCCTTAGGCCGCGTTGAGACGAGGTGAATTTAGGTGAATGCCACCATAACCGTCTCTATCTCCTGTATTGCAGGAGATAGAGAGGGCTATGGTGCCATTCAACATTCGCCTCCAAAATTCGCCTCGTCTGAACCCGGTGTTAACTGTGGTGTTAAGGAACTGTACCTATGCAAAAACACGCCAATCTGTAGACGCAGCAACGAACTGACGTTTTGATTAAAGGACAAACCAATAAACAAATACGCTTTCGCATTTATAATATTCTGACAATAATAGACTGTTGAATTAGATATAACCCGCTCGGTACGGGCTACCATCTAATATTATAACCGGTAACCATTTTAACAGGTTAACAGAATCAAAGGGTTTTATCTATCGAAGCAGTTTTCCGTAACCGAAAATACAGAAACCCAAATAGCAACCCTTTCATAAAACCCTATCAGAACCCTTTCAACAGGTAACCAAAATAGTCCCTGGTTTTGAAAGCAAGGAATTTTTTGAGTCACAGGTGTTATAGTTCTTGCAATTCACGAGGACGACTGACTTATGGTTGTGTATGTGTCGTATAAGTGTGAGCGAGCGCAATGCTCGCGCCTGCCCGCTCCCACCCATGAACTTAATATACAAACAGAACTGATCACTCGGAAAATTTGTATTTACGAAAATGAACCTTATAACAAGTAGATAAAGTATATTTCCTGTTGCGCATTACACAGAGGCTAATCCGAGCCGAGAGAGATAGTAACAACGGAGGCCGTGTGTCTCGTTCTTTCTCTTGCCAGCCTAAAAAAATGTGTTTGATCGAAAATTTTGGCTCAAAGAAACTCAGTTGAAACACTTATAATTTAATGTTATTTTAACATTTTTAAGTCACCGTATTTAATTGCATTAATTTCGATAGATATATTGCTTAACGAAAAAGAAAATATAAATTTTTATCTAGTCTATTTTTTTCGAGCGGCAACCCGTTAAAACGTGAACTCTAAATCTACAACTATAGTAGGGGAGCCCACGATGCTAAATGGGGATTTACTCGAGCGTCGTAAAGACCTATTGGATTGCAAAGCTTAGATGATAAGAAGAAAAAAATGTTATATGATATATACCTTTACATCGGTGGGGGAAGCGGCTATAGATTTTTAAATATGTAAAAAAAAACTGTTGCATGGACATCCTCGAGCGCGTCAGATATTGATAGCATCAATCCCCTACGTATTGTTAATAATGTACGTATGTTAATCTGATCGTTTGCATGATGCGGGTGGTTGTATGTAAGGGTTGAAAATGAAAAAAAAAAAAATTTAATCGAGCGCGTCAGATTTTCTAAGGGAGTGTTAAGTGCACCAAAAAAAAGCTCTCATTCACTAATCTGACAATTTCGATGGGACGCAAACTCGCGGCCATTTTCATAATGTGCAAAAAAAATTCGCCATTTTGAAATACTCAAGCGCGTCAGATTAAGATATATATGGTTCATCTTTATGTTCTAAACGTACTGTCTCATAATCTGACGATTATCTAGAGGGATTCGACTGATCTGACAAAAAAAAAATTAGAAAAACGGTTCACCTTAAAGGCCATCCCTGCAACTTCCCGCTAATTCCATTCCTGGGCGCTTAAAATTGTACTTATGACATTTTTGAGCTCAAAATATAATTTGTGTGATATGTTGAGCTCGCTGAGTTCAAAGAAATAATATTTCTATGCATTTGAGCTCTCTCAGCTCGAAAGTCTGATAGAAGTTTCATAGAACACTATATTTGGAATTTTCAAACCGTAATAACTTTTGAATAGATCAACCAATTTTCACGCGGTTGGCACCATTCGACGCAATTTTATCATCCTCATAAGTGATTTTCAGATTTTAATTGATCGAACCGAAAATTTTTGAGTAATCCCGAAAAAACACTTTTTTCGATTTTCTTTCGTTCATGATATCTCTCGAACGAAACAAACGATTTTGACCGGATTAGCGACCATCGGCGTGGTTTTTAGGGTTCCGTACCCAAAGGGTACCAACGGGACCCTATTACTAAGCCTACGCTGTCCGTCCGTCCGTCCGTCCGTCCGTCCGTCCGTCCGTCCGTCCGTCCGTCCGTCCGTCTGTCAGAGGGCTATATCTCGTAAACCGTAATAGATAGACAGATGAAATTTTCACATATTATGTATTTCTATTGCCGCTATAACAACAAATAATAAAAATTAAATTTAATTAAAAAAATTAAATTAAAATGGGTAGGTGGGTAGATGGAAATTTTTTAATTTAATTTTTTTAACGGAACCCTAAAAGAGCGAGGCCCGACTCGCACTTGGCCGATTTTTTTTAAGCCTAAGGGCGGATTAGTTTTTGAAGTTGATCGATAAAGCCGTTTAAAAGTTATTCCAAAAAAACCACTTTCAAGAAATTTTTTTTTCATTTTTTTGAATCATTGAACTTGATTAATTGAAAAGCTCAGGAAATAGCATGCAAATAAATAAGTGTATGCTTTTTTAGTAGAATACATGTATTTATAAAAAAATAACTTAAAAAAAAGCTTAAAAAAATTTAATATTTTATAATTAATTGATTAATCATCATCTTCATCAGTAGAATCATCTTCCTCTTCTGGCTCTATTTCATCCTCAGATTGCGTATCTGTAACAAAAAAATCATTAAAATATTAAATAATATTTTTTTGTGAACAACGTGTTTTTTTAATAATTGGAGAAAAGAAATACCTGATTCTGGAGTATCTTCAAGAATATCAGGTGTTATGACTACATCTTCGTACGCTTTCGGCAATTGGTCACCTGCAAACCAGATCATTTTATATTTCCCGTCGACAATTTTCCATCCATAGTCCGTTGGTAAAAGATCAGTAATTTTTGCATTATGGGCATTACTCCATAAGCATGCAATGAATCTTGTGCGTAACACTTGCTGGAGTAACTCCGATTCACAGGGTGGCAAGTTGCACGCATCGTAATTCCGGACACTCAAGGAGAAGGGTTGCGATTTGTCTTTTACTTTGTATGTCCTATTGAAGATGACAATCCTGGCTTGATTGACATCGTCTAACTTTTTCAACCCATACAAGTGGCAAGTAAAAGACTGTATAATGTTAAAAGAATCCTGCATATTATGCTCCTTTGATCCCAAATCCAGAAATGCTTCTTGGAAAATTTCTGAATTCATTAATAATTGTAATGGTTTCTTTTTCCCTCGTCGGTATAATGCTGGGTTGAAATCACAACCAGTGAATGCATGCAAAGCTGGAAGCGCTTTCGAAACTTTTGAACCTAATTTTTTGTAGAGAGCGGATACGTCGATGCATCGGCGGGCATTGCCAACTCCAAGATCCATCCAAACTTCTACTCTTGCTTGCAGGTGTTCCATATTTGCTAACATGATGACCACTATATCAGTATCAGAAGTTCTGACAGTAATGGTAGAATCTTCATTTTGTTGGCAAGCAACAAATGCTATCTTCGTATCCGCTTCTTCGTGATCAGGGCATGACAACTCATTATTAATGATGCGTGTTACTTTATTATCAGTAACAGAATATTCATAACACAAATCATGTATTATATAAATTACCTTACTACCGATAATCGGTGCCATCTCCTGATCAGCCCAATGATCGATCAAAAACTTGACAATAGCTTCTTTAAACTTTATATTTTTTAAGTCTTTCGTAAATTCTGCTGTTCGTGTTTGTTGAGGACCGGAAATGTGGAATTCCTTGTCATCTACACTACCTCGAAGAGAATGCTCATAATCCTTGATAGAGGGTGTGAAGTAGCGATCGAATACAATGGCAACTTTACTTGCAGCGTTATTGACAAGGCATTGTAATATTTTCTTTGACACACCTCCAAAACTACGGGGCATTTCTTTAAAAGTATTTAAAAAAAGAAGCCATCTATAATTACAAGGTCAACTTGGGTTGGCGGTTGCTCCATATCTTCAACTTGTTTCTCTAACTCGTGAAGTAGTACTGACTTATCAGTCTTGTTTAAAGAACCATCTATATGGCACAGTGATAACGGCATAGGAGTTATGGGAAAACAAAGTACTTTCTCCAAGTCTATACTCGTGTCCAGAGATAGAGCTAATAACCGTCCGAATAAATCCCGCTGCAATGTAACTTCGTGCACTTTTTCACCAATTTTCATTTTTTTTTTCTTCTTGAGGCTTGCAAAACTTAGCACCTTATTTTTTTTTACTGGCTGGTGAAACCTGTCTGAATTTAAATTACATTCCATTATGAATTGATCGCGCAGAAATGTTCCTCCAGACACTGTATTTAGTAAACAGTTTGTAATTTCTAGAGAAGCAGCTTGCCCCGTTGAAATGTTAAACAACAGATCCTTATCAATTGAAGAAGAGAATGGATTGATGGTCTGCAGGACACTGTTCGAAAAAGCTTCAATTTGGATGTGTTGTTTTTTCATTCGATCTGGGTGTAGATCAGCAGCAATATCATGGTAGTTTCTGTCAAGCCCTGCACGAGTAAGCACATGAGATATGATTCTGGTTCGCGCTCCATGATTTTTAGCCCAACGTTGTCTAGCAGAAATTGAATTTGTGAGGTTAACAATTCCAGTAAGACGACGAGCAGCATCACCATTTATCGTCTGCTCTAGCGTTAAATCCACAGGAATTCGTGAGAAAGGCTTGCTGGTTCTTCTGATTCCAAACGAACCCTTAGCCATTTCAGATCGGAGGCCTGGATGTGTGTTATCTACATGTTGCAGTAAATTTATGTAGTACACTAGCCATCGACTATAGTTTGGTTGATTGTAATAGAAGAATAAGCTGACGATTTTCGCAATGGTATATATGTACAATTCTAAATCTCCAACTCTAATACTTTTAATGAATAAGTGGTAAAGATTAATAAAATCGATGTACATTGCGTAAAATTGCGCCGTTCTTCCGTGCTTGCCGTCTAATGTGTCTTCTGTGTATTCTTCATAAGATTGAATGAGGCGTTGTGTTTCTGCATGCTGAACTTGAGGAGAGACATCTTCATGAGCCAAAAATGAGGTGAGATATTCGAACACTGATTCGTCAACTGTCAATTGTTTGTTTTCCAAAAATGCTTCGAAATGTAATTGTTGCAATGCCAACGCCACGAGAGAATGCAACCGTTTACATCTGTTATAATTTTTTCCGCTAATAAAACCAGGCACTGAACCATTAGCGATCAATTCACATTCAGTCATGATATTGCTCAGTCCACAATCTTCAATAAAAGTGCCAACTGCCTTAAAAAAAGCCAATTCAATATGAAAGGCCCCTAAATGAATAAAAATATTGTCAAATCTTGGAGATTCTTGTGCTTGAATACAATAACTAGTGCGAGCAATAGCTAGATCATAGGTGATCTGGATGTAGGGAGCTTGACACTCATTTGCAATGTCCTGACTCAATTCTAGTGTTTTCAAAACAGTTGAATTGTTGGTGGGAGATTCATTAATTGGAGTAAGATATGAAACTTTTTGAACTCGTGAATCGTCAATCAAAATCTTGCTGTGAAATCCTCCCCACATTGGAACATTCGATATTTTATACTTATGTAATAACATCCACGTAACGTCCAGCTGTTTCGACATACTCAAATTGTCTGGAGCTTTATTAAGCTCTGAGATGTCTAGCTGACTCCAGGTGGTAATTTTTAATTTTTTAGTAAATGGATGCATTTCAAAAGTAACTTCTTCAAAAGCCCTGCGTTTTCGTTTTTTTTTTTGTGTAGTAATGGAAAATTCTGAAAAACTACCGTGCATAATCTCATCGATTGTTGAATTTTCATTTGCAGAAGGGCTAGAAGATTCCAATGATACCGGATCCGGATTCTGCACGATATCCTGAAAAATAATTCCCACCGTATCATGCAAAGTATCGTTGCCGTTGAGGGTTTCTACGAAGCGGTCGAAATTGTCGAATGCGACACCAGTATTCAAGTCCGGGCGACTTGACATACGTGACATACGTGATCTTCAGGACATACGTGATCACTATTTACCGTTGAAAATGTCAGCTCTGTCTCTAGTTCTTCTAAAGTTGTGTAAGAGCAACAATGCCCATATTTTGAAAGTATGTTAACAACTTTCTTACTGTTGCATAAGCTCTTCACTGCGAGACCTAGGGTAATTTGCTTCGAAGTTTTAATTTTGTGACCAAAAGCTGCATAAATCAGATCTTGCCCAATGGAAAAAATAGAAAGTTCTTTTTTTTTTTTTTCTATTTTCACGTGCTTTTTGGGATATATGAGAAACATCACCACAAATGAAAGATTCCAAAAAACAATTAAGAAGCTCTGGCACGTAATCACACTCTCCCAATATCAAATCTTCAGCAGTACAATTTTCAGGCAATTCTCTTCTGGTTGAGTTAAGAATTTCTTCACGAAGTTGTGTTGCAACTGAACGGATATTTTCTTTTACTGCCATCGTTTTAAATAAATCCGTGTGAGTTAAAACAGTGGTGGAGAATGGAGCAAGAAACTTTTTTTTTTCAGCGTAAATTATTTTTATCTTACGGTCAAAAGTTTCCATCAATTTTCTTTCCAAGTGACGGTCTGAGAACGAAGAAATATTGATGGAATTAGATAATAAACTGCATTGCTGCTCCACCAATTTTTGATATTCTTTTTTTACGAAATCAAAAAACAAGCATTCACTATTCTTGACCACTGTTTCTTCTAACATTTCACAAAGAATAGTATACGCAGTATTGGTAACCTTTTTTTTCCTTAGAAATTCGCTATTATCATTCTTATAAACATCGCGTAAGTATTGATCCTTGCAACATTTATGGTAGGGAATTTTGGTATCATCAGAGAAAGAACTGAGCTTTTCCAACATTTGTACATCATTTTGTTCCGTGGCCGCGCTTTTTAAAGTCTCAATAGTATTTAATCTATTGACAGCTAAACGAACTTCACGACCATGATGCCGTTTACGCTGTTTTTGGCAAATGAAGCACGTTTGTGATGCTGAATCCTCAAGAGCGACAGGCTCATCTGTACTGAATGAAGTATTGGATTCCTCAAAGCCTTCCTGAACGTTGCTCGACTCTCCTGCTCTGAAAATTTTATAACAATAATTAAAGTATAACATAAAATAAAAATATTGGTTAAAAAATGTCAAATTCGATAGAAATACCATTTAATATGAAATAAATTATTCATATTAATAATCAATTGTAAAAAATGGTCAATTAAATATTTTAGTTTTTATTTAACTTGATAATAATTTTTTTTAATTAATATTTTTTCAAAAATAAAATAATAGTAATTTCATGAATTAAAATATTTGAACTTAAATATAAATATTGTAGTACCTATATAATATTATATTTAGGTATCTTTTTATTGAGTTCATAATTTTTTAATACAATCTTAATCATTTTGTTTATCGAATACAGTAATTCTATCCATATTTTTTATTTATTTATATTATAGAACATTTTAATAATTTTCCGGAACTTTGTTGGAAGCAGAAACATATATGTTAAATAAATAATTAATGATACTAAAGTTAGCCGACGTTTTTAATTTTTTGATTTTATTTTTAATAATTAAATTAGAACAAAAAAATATTTTTTAAAAATTGCACTTACAGTTTTTGAAGTTTTTTTACAAGTGATTTTTTTTGTTATTTTTTTGTAATCATTTTTTCAATTAAAAAAAATTCTAAAAATTTTTATGTCAGCTAACTTAATTTTCATATTAATTTAAATATTTTATAATTATCGATTGTAAACTATTGATACTTTGCAGCTCCAAAATTAGTTGATTTAAAAAAATCTTAAATAATATTGAATTAAATTCATATGATAATTAATGATTTTATATGTGCCAATATTTTATTATGTGCCAAAGAAGTACAACTTCTAATGCGTGTACATGAGTACACACACCACTTTTTTTTGTATAAAAGTTTAACTAAATAATTTTTTTCAATGAAAAAAATTTTCTTTAAATACTTGAGACTGAAGTTAACAGACACTTGACAATTGTTTGATTTTTCTTTAAAAATAAACTAGACATAGAAAATTATTTTTAAAAATCTCATTTATAATTTTTCAGAGCTTCTAAAAATGAAGTTTTTTAATAACATTATCTTACTAAAATTTTTTTGTTAAGAAAATTCTAAAAATTATCAGATGTCTCTCAATTTCAGTATTATAAATATTTAATAAATGAAGTCATATTAGCACTTACTCATCTGTCGATGTACCAGCAACCTCAGTAGACAAAGAATCTACAGTACCATGTGCTTCGGAACACTCTCCAGAATCAGGAGCATGTGTTTCGGAGCTATTTCCCGAAACTTCCGGTGTATTGTCATGTTCCACTACACTTTGATCTTGTAAATACTGAAAGTCTCGCGGTATTTTAATTGCAGTAAATAATTTATAGCACTGTGCGTGATATAAATCATTTAATGATGATTCCATCGAAAATTCGAGGTCATCATATGTTCCACGAGACTGTCGGAAAACCGGCTTGCTCCGACGATATTCCAAAATATTTACACATTTTTTAAATGTTTTTACCGTAAATTTTATTGTTTTTTGTGAGGTACTTTCACCACAAAATACACATTTTAAATTTATATCACTCATATTAAATATTTATAACTTTTAATTCACACAAATAATATTAAAATAACAAAAAAAGCCAAAACGTTGGAAATACGTTGTAAACCTCAACGATGAACCTCATTTTTTAATTCGTCTTAATGTTATCGGCAACGGTCAACGAGCATTCATCCTAGGTCGAAGTTAAAACTTAAATATATAATGTTTATTTTCATGGTATTTCGTAATTCTAAATGTAATTTTGTATTAAAACAGTAAAATATGTAATAAAGCAATTTCTAAAGTATCAAAAAGGCTAAATTTCTCAATCGTAAACTTTTACCGAAAACTATATAAAAAAAGTACGACAACACTCGAACAACGTTCGTCTCGACAGTAATATCGTCGATGAGGTTTCGGCTGCTACAGAATACCAATTTTTACAACCGTTGTAAGTCAAGTCGATGTGAACGATGTTACATCGCATCCCACATCGACGCTAGATGTTTTTAAGAGAATTGCACTCCAGCATGCTACGAACGAGTCTTTATGATCAGCTGTGATGGCGTCATGGCAGCAGAAACCAGAGTGGGGACGGAGTGAGAGAGTAATAGATAGAGAAAGAGTGAGAGAGGAATAGAAACGCGGAGAAGGAAATGTAGGCATCACGCAGCTGCACGCATTTAACTTTATCGACGAATTTTTGTTATTTCGGCTTGCGGAAATCGTCAGATTATATATTTTTCATTATTCTTGAATTATTTCCTTCAAAATAAAAAACAATTTAGCTACGCTCGAGAATGTCGAGATAACGTTTTTTTTTTACAACTTTGTTGCCCTCCCCTTTCTTTACGTCACTCTCAAATTGTCAGATTAGTGGAATATATACTTTTTAGGATGTAATTAACTCACCCTACCTTAATCTGACGCGCTCGAGAATTTCTGATGGTCAATTTTTTTTTACTAATCTGATCCTGTATCCTTCACGGGCGGCCTTATATATGGGCCTCATGTTTCGTGGAGGTACTTTACCGGGTACAAGGTATCCCCCTGTATATTAATCTGCCGCGCTTTAGTAAATCCCGAAATCCCCGCTTGGGCTCCCCTACTACTATGTTGACCATGAATTTTTAAATTCTTGTATTGTGTGATGGGTCGAATACGTACGATGCAGATGCCGATTACGATGGTCCTTTACTCATTACTTTTGTATTATTAATATTATTATTATTACAATTTTCATTATTTTAATGTTTCATTTCAAACCAATAGAACAGAATTTCTGTACAACCCTGACCTAACCTAAGATTTTGGTAAATATATCGATCGTGCGGCAACGGAATAAGGCGCGGGAGGGGAAGTGGGGCCGTATTTATTACTTTGGGTGCCTTTGACATGCTATTATGATTAATATCTAGAGAAAATGAATAATTTATCACATTATCTACACATGACCAGTCATTATAATATCGAGCAATGTATACTCACTATGACTGGACAAATCGAAACCTTGTACTATTTGTATTATTTATTTCGTAATCAATCCCTAATCCCTAAGAAATTTTCCATTGCTAATGAAAAACTTCAATAATTGTGTTTATAATAAACTTATAATTAGTAGGAAGATTGCAAGATTGAATTTGTCTCACATATATCGAAAATCTTATTGTCACCCTGTTAGAAAGGGACACACGGCCTCTGTACTAGCTATCTCGCTCGGCTCGCTTTTCAGCTGCGATTGCTCGGTCCTGTTTGTTTTCTATGTCCATGCTCCCACCTAGGCTTTGACAGGCACGCACACTTATGCAATGTGCATGTACACAAAGTAACCACAACTTCACAAGTAAAGCTCACTCGCCTTGGTGAATTGCAAAAACTGTACGTCGCATAGCGTGGAGTTGGGGTGTTGTCAATGTGCTTCACCATAACGCTCAGTTATTATTATCAGGAAAATATTTTTATTTATGTAGGGTCGTTGTGGCAACAGTGGGTCGCCCATTTTTCAGAGTAATATTGCTCCGAAACTAAGCAAGCTATTGATGTCAAACTCTAATGGAATTGAGGTAGGCTTACTATGGTCAAAAAGTTATCTACATAAATCTGACGGTTTTTGAAAAAAACATATAGTACGAGATCCGAACATAACATCGACCTTCACCCATCTGTTTACCGAATGAAACATTTTTTTTATAAAATTTCATACATAGACAATTACGTCTTGTATGTATTGCCTATCAAAATATGTTCATGACTATCATTAATTAAAAAAAAAATTAATTAAATTTTTTTAGCGAGTTTCACCCACTTGTTTACCAATCAAAATATATATCAAAAAAAAGATTATTTAATAACAAACGCGATGGTATAGTATTGCCTGCAATAAACCGTTCATGAATAACTATTGCCAGGATTTAAAGTTTAAAAATCAAAGCAAGTAAAGTTGCGCAAGAGAGAAATCCGAGCTTATTTAGTGTAATAAAGGATAGAGCATAGTGGCTGCGAGCGACGCCTTCGTTGAAACTCGCTAAAAAAATATTTAATTAATATTTTTTTAATAAATGATAGTCATGAACATATTTTGATAGGCAATACATACAAGACGTATTTGTCTATGTATGGAATTTTATAAAAAAAATGTTTCATTCGGTAAACAGATGGGTGAAGGTCGATGTTATGTTCGGATCTTAGACTAATATTTAAAAAAAAATGGGAATTGACCCAGTGTGTCCTATGGGGAGTATACAGTGAGTCAGCCCTAGGGACATAGTGGGTCAGGAGGGTATTTCATAAATTCATATAATGTATATTTTTATTCTATAGGAATGACATCTTTTAAGTGTTTATAAAAAAAATATTAATTTGTAAAATAAATCTGCAATAAAACAAAATGGAAATCTCAAACAAAATAATTAATTCTTTGTATTTTATTGCCTATCTACTCTATGAATCACTATTATTGAGATCTTTGTAACTTAATATTTTTTATGAACTTCGACATACATAATATAAAATCAATCTCAACTAACGGATATCAATTTGGGAAAGGTCAAAATTGAAATAGTAGTAAGACTGTTGGCGTAAGGTGCTTCCTCCTACACAAGGCTTAGGCAATATAAGTTTTACATCACATTCCTTAACGTATGATAAATCAGGATTACTTGGCATGTGGAACTGATATTTGCGATTTACACGGAGGAAGCTCACGTAATATTCTAAGTTTTCATTACGGTCTTGCAAAACTTTTCCTACAAAATAAACACTTTTCCTCTTAGTTGAAAAACGAACGAGAACGTAATCTTCCTCCTTCAGAACTCGAGGCAAGACATTTGTTGTTGTGACAAGCTGTAGTTTTTGATCAGTTAGAATTTCAATTTCGTCTTCAACTTCGTCTTCCTCGCACCAATCGGAGTCTTCGTCGTCAAGAGAAACACTTTCAGCGTTATCTTCTGACTCACTCAGCAAGATTTTTCTAACCGCTTTTTTATTTGGTTTATTTGTATTTTTTTTCTTCGGTAATTTTCTTTTTTAGGGTTCCGTACCCAAAGGGTACCAACGGGACCCTATTACTAAGCCTACGCTGTCCGTCCGTCCGTCCGTCCGTCTGTCAGCGGGCTGTATCTCGTAAACCGTAATAGGTAGACAGATGAAATTTTCACATATTATGTATTTCTATTGCCGCTATAACAACAAATAATAAAAATTAAATTAAATTAAAATGGGTACATGGGTACATGGAAATATTTTTATTTAATTTTTTTTAACGGAACCCTAAAAGAGCGAGGCCCGACTCGCACTTGGCCGATTTTTTTATTTCCGATCTTTGTAGTCTAATATTTTCCTTCTCCGGTGTATCCGTGGCGATTAAGCTGCGGCCAGGTCTTCTTCTTCTTATGTTTGCCCTTGGCATAGTTTTGAGGGGTTGTCTAAACTGACTTGGGCTAACAAAACCACCTGATAATACCGATGTATCTTTAGACTTAGAACACTGAGGCTTGGAGGGTTCTTCTCTCTGTGACTCTAAAGGTTCTTGTCGTGAGTCACGCTGAGGCTCTGATGGGTCTTGCCTTGGATCGAACGAAGGCTCTGGCTCTTGCTGAAAAGTTGGAGAATGTACTGATGGCCCAATGAGTGTTTCGTTTTCTAGAATTGTAGGACTATTTTGCTCAATTTCGCTGATATCTTGGAAAGATACGTTAAGTGAATTTTGGGGGACATTAGGATTGGGACGATCAGTCACAGCGCTCGGTAAAAAGTCTTCTTCTGTGAAAACATTCCTATCAAATGGATGGATCCCGGTCTTTCTAAAGGCATTAATAATATTCGTTGGCGTCATGGTTCTGATAAATGCGGTCCCTATCAGCTCAGCTAAATCATATATTGTTACAGCTTTTCCTGGATTTTTTAGCCATGCCATGATTCCATAGCGGCGTTGTAGTAGCTTTTAAATGGAGAATAAATGCCCACATCCAATGGTTGCAGCTTTGCTGACGTATGAGAGTGTAGTGTCAATATCGTCACACCGTTTTCCTTTGCTATATCTAAGGCTTCAATACACAAATGCGATTCGTGGTTATCATAATTAATATTGAAGGGTTTTCTTTAGAGCTCGAGGTGTGTTTGATGAAGTGTTTGATTGTGTCGACAAATAACTCGCTATTCATTCAACCAGATGGTGTAGCTAGCCCTAATGTTCCAGGGGGAGCACCTTTAATCATGTGATCCTTATAGTTTTTTCTTGGGAAAATAAGTACCGGTGGCAAAGCTTGACCAGCTGCACTAATAATGCAGCAAGTTGTAACAAGGGCGCCTTTTTCGCCACTTGTTACTTTTCCGATATTCTTACCTTTAGGACCTATTACTTTTTGGGGTTTCTGCACTGTAACCGTTGCCGTCTCATCGAGATTGTACACTCTGGTACCATCAGCAAATGCAGAATGTCTTTTATAAACTTCTTGCAGATTATCGAAAAATACCTTCACGGTTTCCTTATTGAAAGCTGTTGCTCTAGCCAGACTGCAAGCTTCCGGTTTCCGTAAAGAAAGTTCATTATGACGCTTGCGAAAAGATTTTAACCAGTCGATACCTGCCATCTGGTTAACAATCCATGACTGTGGCATTTTAATTTTGTTTATAACAGCCATTTCATATGCAACTTTTCGACAATCTTTTGTTGTTAGGCCGTAAAACATAAGAGCGCAGTTTTTATAATATTCGGTAAGTGCTTGTTCTTGCTCATCCGTAAAAACTCTATTAACATCATAATTCGGAACGAGTCTTACATTTTCTGTACTTTTGGACGCTTTTACTTTGACTGCATAACGTTGTAGCGTTGAAAATGGAATTCCTTTTTACCTTGCTACAGCACGTATCTTTTTTCCGGACTCAATTTCTCGAAGCGCTTCTTTCATTTCTTCTTTGGTGTGATTACCAATTTTTCTACATAACGGGCGTTTTTTTGGCATTCTGTAAAATAAAAATAGCTATTGTAGTCATCTAGCCGATTGTATTTAGAGACGCCTGATGATAGGTACACAGTGGGTCGACTCACTGTGCCCCCTTTAGAAACGACCCACTGATGTGTACCACTCACAACATTTTAATTTTATGACGCAATAGGATAAACTTTAACTGTGCTGGCAATCTCTATTTATTGTCAAATGAGACCTTAATAAATACTTATTACGTACAAATAATAACTAAGTAGATAAAATTAATAGCTACTAGAGAAGAAAACAAAACTTACGTGATTTTTTTACTTTTGTAGTCTCAAAACACAAATTATCGTGTGTGTCGTCCACCACACTTCCGAACGGCGCACCGATCTAGCGTGAAGCGAGCTGCGAGTCACGTCTGAACGCGAATCTACTGTGAAAGAGACGAAGCTATTGCCCTACTCTTTTTGCCCAATATGGTGCCGACTTAGTGTGCCCACTTGACCCACTGTTGCCACAACGACCCTACCTATTCTTTAAGTAAAAAAATATGTGCTATGTATTGACAACTCGTTTATTTAATATTTTTTTTGTATTGTTAAAAGGCATAGATAGACTGGTTCACCGTATATGACGCATTATGACGTCTTTTATAAAAAAAGGCATAGATAGACTGGTTCACCGTATATGACGCATTATGACGTCTTTTATAAACAAAGCGTGGAACGCGTGAGTTCGTGATGCATTATTCATAATTATGATAAGTTTGTATGTTTCTGATCACATGGATCAGATTATATAAAATTGTCCCGATATCATAATAAGTGTATATGATATCTACATTAAGTATAGACATAGTCTATCTCTGCCTTAAATGTAAAATATTTCCATTTATTTAATTGACCGAGCGAAGCGAGGTCTCTGAGTCTACTAGAGTGAATTTGCACTTGTCCGTCCGTCCGTCCGTCCGTCCGTCCGTCTGTCAGAGCCTTATAACTTTTGAATTACTGAACGTAATTACTTCAAATTTAGATATAATATGTAAACTGATGGCCTTCAGCCGAATATTGGATAAAAAATTATAAAAACCTTTATTTCAGGGGGGCTCTCATAGAAGTGAATGCGAAGTAAAAAAAAAAATTATCGCGTTACTTAAAATTGTTACGTATCATTTTAAAGATAATTTTGAACCAAGTACAAAAATATTTCTTTTTTAATTTTTCCCTTAAAATTGACGAAATGGGGGGCTTTCAAAGTGGCGATTTTATACGCTCGCTTGTAGACGCTCTCTAGGAAAATCCGCTATGGATTTTCAAACTGATTTTATTTTTTTAGGTCACTTATATCCTGTACTTGAACAACAAATACTAAAATTATATGAATATTATAAAGAAACGAGATTATTTAATTTTTAATGGGCATCAGTAATTCATATAGCATCAACATAGCTTCACAATAATGCTAATAGATGGCGCAGTCAGTAACTATTCCCATGGAACTACGAGTTACGACTACGACCTATCCCAAAAACAGTTTTACGTCGACCATTATTATTTAGTTACATAACATAATACAATAATTGTATTGTAATTTTTTTTGTACCATTTTATTCAATTAAAATTATTTTTTAGTTAAATTTTAGTTAAATATTGTATATTTTCTATTCGCGTCGATAGATGACGATTTGTACAGATGCCTGTAACCCGGTTTCACTCGTTAGTACCTACATAATAATTCAATGTTTTCACTAACGTTCCCTAACTTTTACGGGCTACCTATAAGTTAGGTGATGTTTTCTGTCAACTTATTTATCACGATCCTGTACGGGACACCTAAAAGGATATTGGGACGGATTTTAAGACTTAGGATTGTATTTAGGAGCTACCTACGTTAAGATACTCCTACTTAGGGGATGATTTAGGTATGTTTGGTGAAAACGGGCATAATAATAATGTCAGTTTTGGTTATCATGTATCGATTGAATGAATAATCATGGGATACCGTTACCGCGAGGTCTCAGTTCGGGGCGAACCACTAGTTACTTAGTACTAGTGTAAATAAGCTTACATAATTATATAGTAATAATTTTTTATTAAAAATATTATCATATTTTATTACCTGCCTATTTTTATTTTCGCTAACAACCTTTTCTTAAAAGTTCTTTAGGCCGCAGCCGCACGGTAAGGTGACTGGCGACGCGACGCGACTGGATAAACCGTGTGTCCGCATCGCAGCGGCGACAAACCAAGGACCAATTTAGACGGTGCCCCGTTCATCGTTCATTTATGCGAACATTTTCGCGAAATTGAACCGTCTTGATTCGCCCTAAGGGCGAATTTAGACGGTTCATTTCGAAGGGCCTTAGGGTTCATATTCGCCAAAACGAATGATGAACGGGGCACCGTCTAAATTATTTATTTTTTATTATTATCGGGGCACGAATATTGCGCTTACATCACGTAATGACTGAGGACACGTTGATTTATAGGTACCTACTATTGGAAATTACGCGCGACATAAATACATTTGTTTTATAGGAGTTTGTTTCAACGAAATCGCAGTCGCCTAACCAGTGCGGCCGCGGCCTCAAGCTGCAACTCATTGCATTCAAACTTTTCAAAAGCACAAGTGCAATACCTACCACCGGTATAAGGTGGTGGCTTTAGAAGTTAGAAGCCAAATAGGGCACGGAGTAGATTTCGAATCGATTGGGCCAGACGTCTGTAACTTTTAAATTAATTTGAATAGAAAAGTCAACTTATCTACAGAATTTGTATCCAAATACATTACTTGTTGCATAGGTGGTTGAAACTGAAAGTAAAAATAATAAAAAAAGAATTATTATTATCATCATCTCCTCCGATAGATACTTTGAGTATTAACTGGTTTAATACTCAAAGGATAGATAGTACCAACATCAAAGGATTGCCACAGAAGTTGGTCATGATTTTGTTCCGCCTGTAACTCGTTTGAGGTCGTCGTCGGATCTATATTAAAGTTATATTATGAGTTTTTATAGGTCACGTTTTATTCAAGTTTTCTCTGCAAAATATCTTGACCATACCATCAAAAATGTATGCGTCATACTGCATACATGGTAGGTAGATAGGTAAAGTCAAGTGAAAGCTGAATGAGGACATTTTACCAAATATTTCGGAGATCTTATTAGGCACTGTTAACATGATAAAATGACATGGATACCGTGTGTCGTGTTTAATACAGTAGGTATATGTTATCAATTTTTCCAACATTGTACTATAATAGGTAGGTAGCCTTAGGGGAAGGGGGGGGGGCATGATGGGGTAGCTAAGACCACAGAGCAGAAACAATTCTGCTCTGTGGCTAAGACCTACCAAAAATACAGCATAGGTAATCATTGCGTTTCTTGTTCTTATTAATTTATGGCACAATAGGTATGTTATTTATGTTAATAATAAAGAATCTAACTACAATGAACATTATATTATAGTTTTTGGAAGATCATGTTAGCACATACCTACCTACTTTTAAAAACCATCTTGTCCCGTACTATGGGCGGGTAATGAAAATTTTCATCATCCACAGTCTACACTAGCTGGCTATTTTATACTTTGTAGTAGCGTTTGAAGTCTGTTTTTAAAAAGAATTCATAAGGTGGATTATACGGGTCTGCCCGCGAAATTCAAATTTAATTTGGTTTTTCGCAATTTGTAAACTAATACGATTAAGTACGCTTATGGCATTTTAATTGCGCCAATTGCAATGGCAGTATCATCTTCACAGGTTTATATAAAAATATTTACTTGAAAGTGTCCAGTTTAAGAAATTAGGCAATTAAATAGTCAAAAAAAGCGCAATTAGAATGCCTTAAGCCTACTTTGTCTACGTAATTCTGAAAACCAAATTAAATTTGAATTTCGCGGGCAGACCCGTATAATCAACCTGAAGTATATATTATTAATTTTAACACAGAATACCTACTTAGAAGTAGGTATTTATAAGTAAGATATTATTACTTAGGTGTATAGTATAGTATTTATTGTAGAAACCTACTCTTTACACAACGTTACAACGTGCAAGATGATAATATAAACCACCTAATGTCAGCAACAACTTCTCTTTCAGTAGAAAACGTGATTCCCCATGGAAATGAGCCTCGTAAAATACGCCATCTCGTTTTAAATAAAGCTCCTGAAAATTATAATAATACAATAATTTCGAAAGCAATTCCTGCGTTATGCGTATGTATGAAGGTTGGTATAACGAGTATAGGTACCTACCGACATCGATTTATTCGATCACGTTTATTTGTAAAACTAGCTGATGCCCGCAACTTCGTCCGCGTGGATTTAGTTTTTAAAATCCCTCGTGAACACTGGTTTTCCGGGATAAAAAGTAGCCTATGTAGAGTGCTACAGGTCCTCAACTATAGTACCCATGCAAAAAATCACGTCGATTCGTGTCTATGTTGTGGTGTGATTGAAAGACAAACCAACAAACAAATTTCGCATTTATAATATTAGTATGATTAGAATATTAAATTGCATAGGAAATCACTGTAACATTACGTCCATACGATGTATTACATCCATACCTACTATGTAGTATGTAGGTATAATGATCGTTTGGCAAAATCTGACGCCTTTGGAGTAGTTTGACTTTGACAAAATAGGGCTATCCACGATGGCTATATACGATAAAGTACGCCTGCCAACTTAAGATGACCCGTTCATTCAAAGTATCTTGTAGATTCCGGGGTTCAAGTTATTTGGACCTTATACTGAAGATCGTGATGTCTATAATTTCTGAACTACGTAATTGACGACCTTGAAAAAATTACAGGACAATCTCTAAAGAACCTGCTTTCTAACAAAAAAAGAATGGATTAAATCGGAATACGCCTTAATGAATTACAGCGAAATACATATTTTGACTTTCATCCCCTCTCCCAAGGGAACCGTGCTGAATTTCGGGTTAAAAAGTGTCCTATATTATACCTCGTAGTATTAACTTAAATCGTGCCAAGTTTCATTTAAATCCGTCCAGTAGTTTCGGCGTGATGCGCGGCCAAGATACAGACAGACAGACAGACAGACAGACAGACAAAAAATTAAAAAAAAAATGTTTTGGATTCAGTATCGATTATAGAGTGCCCTCAAACAAAAATTTTCAAAATATCTTCAATGTACAGAATTGGACCTGTTACAGTTTTATTATATTATAGCTGATATCGATCAAACCGCAATGGTTCAAAGACTTCAAAGCCAAAGAGATTCTTTCTAAATGAGTATAAAAACGAAAAATAAATAAGTATTGTGTTGTGGGTACCGTAATGGGATAAATAATAGGTCTCTATCATAGGTATTCTTACACCATGACGCTATAAATTCATTTCTAGTTTCATTTCTATATTCGTGCGTAGCTGTGAACACGCAAAATCATTTACTAGTCAAGATTTGCGGGTCATAGCCTAGATACTATTGTGAATCAGAATAGAATTTCTAAAGATTAACCTACCATATTATTTACGCTGTGCTAGAACTCTAGTTGAACTACCCAAGGTACATACTTATCTTAGAATATGAGCAGCGACGAGCAGGTATTTACGTGCCTATCTAATAGCACAGAGTAACGAAAGTAAATAGGTTATAAAATTACCGATTTGACCGTGCTTTTTTGAATTGATTATTTGACTAATACCTATTCCAAATGTGCTAGGAGTGGGTACGACCTAGGACTCGTTCTGGACTGTCGGTGGAAATTTTAGGAGCATGCCCCCAAACTCGTTGGCACTGTCGGTGCGCTGGGCTGGCACGGCTACTTCCAAATGTGGGTGGGCCAAGTGTCGGCTGTCGACGCCTGTACACAGAGGTGGTGCGGGTGTGGTGCGGTCAATGGCTCTATATGGGCGGAAGCTCTGAACGCCCGCAAATCGAACCCTGCTGCGAAGACCGCAACGGATCATGGCGGTAAAAGCAATAAGGGGATATATCGCACCATATCTTGCGAGGCAGCTTGCGCTTTGGCTGGGACTCCTCCTTGGGACCTGGATGCGGAGGTGCTGGCACACATGCACCAGCGTAGGGTGGATGCCCGATTACGGGGTGAACATTCTACCTCTGTTGAAATCGCTGGGTGGCGACGACCTGCGCAAGCCGAACTCCTCCACCAATGGTGGGAGAGGCTCGAGTCACCCGATGCAGGTCACTTGGACCGTGGCGGCAATTCGTCCCGTTCTCCAAAATTGGGTGGAGAGGGGTCACGGAGTACTCACCTTCCATCTTATACAGGCACGGTTGCTTCAGTAGGTAACTGTGCAAGATTGCAGGTAGAGAACCCACAGAGGAGTGCCATGAGTGTGGCAGTGGACACGGCGCACCATACTCTGGCAGAATGCCCAGCGTGGGCAGAAATGCGCGAGACGCTCGTGACGATAGTGGGGCAAGACCTCTCCCTGCCAGCCGTGGTCAAACCCATGGTGGACAGTGACAGGTCTTGGAAGGCGGTGGAGTCCTTCTGCGAGGGATAACGCCGTCGCAGAAGGAGATGGCTGAGCGGATGAGGGAGGATGATGCGGACTGTCATCCGATCCGTCGCAGAAGAGTCGGGCGTAGGCGTGCCGCTCACGATCGCCGCCTGCCGCCTTGATCAGGGCCTCCAGGCGTGGGTACGACACTCGATAATAGTGCAGTGGGTGGATTGAACCGTCAACCGTTCAATTTTCAGTTTGGTAAAAAAAAATTTATTTAGTAGGTACCTTCTTCACCAAATTTCTAGTTTCAAAATTTCAAAAAGCAGTGCACTCTACTTACAAAAATATGGAATTCTCAGCTTTAGCCTCGCTGATTGAACCTATTGCGGAAAACCTTCACTTTCAGGAATTTAAAAAATGTATAGAATAGAATAGAATAGAAATGTTTTTTATTCAAATAAACTTTTACAAGTAGGTACTTTTGAATCGTCAATGAGTCTACCACTGGTTCGGAATGCCGTTCCTGCCGAGAAGAACCAGCAAGAAACTCGGCAGTTGCTCTTTTCAAGTTTAAAAAGTAAATTCTCATTTCCGTTAAATGCTAGCGGTGTCTGCGTTATGTGATGGACGGCATAGCTAGGGAGAGATTTTCTGACCTCGACGTTGGGGGTGTAAAAGACGCTTGTAGGAAACTGGAAATCACATCGCCCTGTTTAACTAGACAACGTTTCAGCAACGTAATTTGACGCTACCTACATTATAGGCACCGTCATCCTAGGAAACTAGAGCCACAATGCAAAGCCGCAAAGTACCTACCTACTTACCTAAATCTTCATAAAATTGTTTCTTGATATCAATTATTTGGGGCATCGACACGAACTGGAGTGATTTATGAATTTCCCGCTAGAGATGTCGGTGTTTCGGCAAATTTAGCACGTTTCCGCGGTCCGTGGCGCACTTTACAGTTCGCCACCGTTACGCGACGATTAAGCTGCGCACGCGCACCATGGAATGGAAGGTAGGTACAGGTACCGGCCCCGTGATCGCTGAGCCGCCGCGGGGCGTTGCAATCAAGTGACATACCGCCATGTGCACTGCCAACTGCCACTCGATAGAAACACCATATTATATTTTCTTTCTATTCTATCTTCTGGATGCGGCTACGCAAATGTTTAATTTCCTGTAACAAGATTAACCTTCGCCTGTCTGCTCGCTACTATCTTAAGCCTCACCTATAGTAAGTACCTACCTACTCATTGCTGTTATGGTCTATGGGTTGCTGATGATGATGTTGATTCGTTGCCACCAAGAACAGCAGCACATTTCTTTTTATTGGCTCGCTCGTATTTAACTGTCGCATTTTTATCCAGTGTCCCACGGACCTTAAAAGCGATTTTTGATCTGAATCCAGCATGGAAAGGAGCTGGTACTAATACGGCATTTCACTGAGTGTTTGTGTTTGTTATCACTTAACAGAAAGACAATTGAACCGATATTTATGCAGTTTTTGCATTACGTTTTTGTATTACTTCTAAGCTTTTTGTTATTTTGTTTAACGGCTTTATAGGCCACGCTATGTTACAAGTAAGTAATAATCTCAGGTTCTTATTAGAACTTAGGTAGGTATGTTTTAATATTGCGAAGTAAGCGCGTACGTCGTATATTTTATATTTAATTTACAATTTTGACGAATGTAGAAAGAAACGAAAAGCTTTTAAATATAAGTAACTAAATATTTCATTAATCATAATCAATCACTTTATTAGATCAGTAGGTGACACTGCAACGAATATAGATCGAAAAGCTCTTCAAAGTTTTAGAATTATTACGCACCTATCCATTATCTTCCGTTGTAATGTTTACTTTTCGAAGTGTTAATTACAATAGGCTCAGGCGTTAATGATGATTCTTGACCAAATTGTATGCTCAAATGTTCAAAGCTTAATCTATATTTAAATTTCTCTTGCATGATGCATCGCTATCGCTAATCAATAACTTTTTGGTTTGTTTTACTCGTCGAGTCTTCAATTATAATGGCACGTTCTATTATGCCGGCTGACATAAATCGGTTAAGTGTATTTCAGACGCAAGTTCGGTCCAAAATAGAATTATTAATCGCCGATCTCTCTCAAGTAAAAGTGCTACGTATTATCGGCGTGCGAACAATCGACCCAGATTTACCCGTTGAACACGCAGCACAGCAAAAAGTAAAAACACCGTCAAGTAAGGTGTGAAAAAGAACTGAAATAGATCGGTTCGTAAGGCATGGTGCAGACTGTGAAAAGAAGTTAATTTACGTAGCAGGCAACTTATTGTAGGTATTCTTGGATGTGTGTGTGTGTGTGTGTGTGTGTGTGTGTGTGTGTGTGTGTGTGTGTGTGTGTGTGTATGTGTGTGTGTGTGTGTGTGTGTGTGTGTGTGTGTGTGTGTGTGAGATGTGTAAATTGTACTTAATGTGTGAACACAGATATGTATAATCAATACTCAAGCCTCAAGAAAGTTGGACGGTTTCGTTCCCCACCCACCACGTTCGTACCCACTCCTAGCACAAGCTTTTTGAACCTAATTTGAGCGTAGCATGGCATGCCACACAGGAATCAGCTTGTTAAATAAAGCTCTGCATGGTCAGACACAGCGTAGTAGGTAATTCTGTGTACTGCGACCCCTAGTTCTCAATATTCTTAGCATGATGGTGGTGTAAGCTCTAACATTAACATGGTCACCCACATCATGAACATTAATATCAATCGGAAAATTGCTTACATGCGATACGCTGATATTACTAGTTCCTACGCTTGCTTCAATACCCACTTTGAGGTTGATTTTACACAGACTAGTTTCGATAGGCTTGGACACACACATGCCGTGAACGCAGCGACTCGCGATTGCAACTGCACGGCAGGATGTAGCTACGCGTGTATGTGGGAGAGTTATTATCTTATTGTATTTATAGTTCAGTATATTCGTTCAGTTCATAAAAGAAAAATATTTTCGTTCAGTTATTCATATCAAGAAGGACAAAGCAAAAAAAAGTACCAAAAGGAGATAAGAAATATGTCGTGGTGGTCGTGGGTTTAATTATTATTCTAAAATGAAAATATTATGTTAATCTGTACTTATAAAAATACTTGTATATTATAAAATAAAGCAGAGAGCCTCAATAGCACAATGGTTAAAAGTGATTGAAAACTGAAAAGTCAACAGTTCGATCCCCACCTTTTGCACTTTTGTCGTACCCACTCCCACATATTTGGAAAGGAGAGGGGAATAGTAAAGTTTATCATATTCATAATTCATAATATCATCATATTCTTGCAGGGGTGGAATATAAATACTATACAGTTTTTACCCGCGACTTCATCCACATAGTTTCAGGAATTCCGTGGGAAAACTTTGTTTTTTCGGGATAAAAAGAAGCCTATGTTATTCTCCAGGACCTTAAATGAGCCTCTCTACTACTACTCGTATAAAGTAAACATAAAATTACTACGGAACCCTAAAAATATTAAAGTAAACAGGCAGCTCATAAAAAGTTGTAAATGATGGTGAAAACCGTATTAAAATCCAATACTTATATACCTAATATTACTGAAAAAAAGAGAAAACTATAAGTATAAGACTTTAAAGCAGTTACGTTATAGTACTTACCTATCTATGATAATAACAAATTGTCAACCTATATTTCAATAAAACAATAATTATGTTCTAATGTTCACATTATATTTAAAAAATAACACTTCTGATAACTACAGATATAAATACACAATGCATAGAGTACCTACTGGCAAGAAAAATGCCGTTAATGTATCTTTTACCGTCTAGATTTGCCGTCTTATAATAAGTATGTACACAATAATAATCTATTTTGTAACGTATCGTTAGTGAGTGAATTTCACACTATTATACTTGCATATTAGCACTTAATTAGATTTAATGAAAAAAGTTATCTTTTTAGGGTTCCGTACCCGTATTAAAAAATAAAGGGGGCTCCCTCCCATACATGCAAAAGTCAAAATATTTTTTTCCCTGGCATGTGGCCTGGGGTAGAATCTTGACGTGTCATAAGAGCCACAGGTTGGCCTACATGAAATAAATAATTTTAAATTTTGAAATAATTTTGAATTTTGAATTTTGAGACCTATTTTATTTATTTATTTTGTAAATATTAAACGTATTAAAAATCATAATAGAATTAGTGGACAAAGGAAAAGCTTATATCTCTAAGTAGAGATTTCTTCCAGCTTCCCTCGAAAGTGAGTAAGGTGAAATTATAAAGTGGTATAGGTCTGAACCTCCAGCCTCCCGAACAAACCGGATTCCGAAAAGGCTTTGGTACCATAAATCACATTCATACGCTGCGGCAGGTAATACAAAAGACGGATCACGGAAGAGTATAACCGGCCACTTTGCTAAGCGTTTGTGGACTATGAGAAATCCTTCCATTCGGTGGAAACTTGGGCTGTGTTGAGGTCGCTGCAGATATGCCGGATTGACTACCGGTATATTGTATACTGGTAGTCAATCCGGCAATATTACCGGTATTGGATATTCCAAGTGTTGAAGTGCTTGTATGAAAACGCCACTATATCAGTACGTATACAGGACTAGACTACAAGGCCAATCCACTTGCAGCGTGGAGTGCGACAGGGAGACGTAATCTTCCCGAAGCTCTTTAGGACGTCTTTGAGCTTCTGGATTGGAACGGACTTGGCATCAACATAAACGGCGAGTAAAGCACTCACCTGCGATCATCCTGCGATTTGCCGATGACGTACATCAGTCATGGCAGAGACTCTGTGAGACCTCAATACAATGCTCAACGATCTCAGCAGGGTTTCTCAACAGGTGGGCCTGAAAATGAACATGAGCAAGACGAAAATCATGTCCAACGATTAACTTTGATAGAAAATTACATAATATATATACTTAAATACTATACCTAAATAAATAATATAACTACAAATACACTAAAATAATGTATAAATAATACATACATAAATATATACATATAAAAATATACCTTATATCTATACAATACATAAAGAGAGATAGTGCTCCTTTACTCTAAATTTAAATGTGTGTATTGACTGACTGTCCTACCAAATATTCCGAACGAATGTGCTACACCATTTAGCAGAAAACTGGCAGAGGTGGAAAGATATCATCAAGAAGGTCATGGAGGAGTAATGGACCTCAACAATGAGGGAGCGACGCTAGATTCATTAACATTTAAACATTCTATTAAAAGAAAAGGTCGGTTAGCGGTTACCGACTAATGAAGATTACGGTATACAGTAAAAATAATATCATCTTACACCGATAATGCAGTAAGCGGAATTAACTCGCACTAATTTCAGAAGATTAAAAACCAGAGAAAACAATTTAACCGCTTCTGTAGAACTGCAGTGTGCCGTCGCCGGCTCGTCTTATTTTCTTTAAGCGCAGACGTACCGGCTCATTATACTCACTGCAATGACTTACATTCTTATTTCTGTTCCTTATTCCAAGCCACTGAGTCAATTAGACAATAGAGATGCATATACGGCGTCAAAAAAGCGCTCCCACCGAATTATGCATAGACATATTATTTATTTATTTATTTGAGTTGCAGATTCTTTACACATACCCCGTTAGGGTGTAGCAACTTGGTCTGAAATCGACCGTAGTAGTGAGACCGATTTTATTTATTTTTATTTGTATCGTCAAAAAAATCATTTATATTGTAGTAACACTTTTCCAATAAAAAGTTTTTAATGTTTTATATAATTTGTTTTCTTTTTCTACATTTCGAATGCTGTCTGGCAAATTATTATATATTTTTATGGACATTACGAAGGGACTTGATGTGTGAAGTTTTAGTTTTGATGGTGTTAGGGTTAGTTTATTTCCATGTCTTTCGGGAAATCGACGAGGTTTGTCTTCTTTTTTTTTATTAAAATGTAGATTTTTCCTAACAAATTTACATATTTAAATTTACATATATATTATTAGAAATAATAAACATTTTGAAGTAAGCATTGAATGAAAACATTTAGTCTCAAGCTCTTGTTACAGTATCATAAGCGTTGGGCCATATCTATAAAAACAGATAAAAATTCGAAATAGCTGCTTCTTAAAAACCTCATTATTTATGATTATTCGAACTTATTAAAGGACAGGATTAGGAATGATTAGGAATGACTGAACTGATTTTTATGGGATTTTCATTGGGAGGAAGAGGATTACACAAGGCAGTGATCTAAATTATTTTTATCTCTGGAAATTAATGAGTTTCAACGGAATTTTTAGAAAAATCTCAGCTCAAATGGACAAAATCCACTAGTATTATACTATCTAGTATTCTTATGATAAATATAGCAATTAAAAAGATATACAGAGTAAAAGAATTTATTATAACTTAAATAACAAAAAGTATGGTCGGCTAAACCTCCAACTCCTCTCATTATCGCCTCTAGTAAATGGCACCTCTCTGATCAAAGCCTTCGGCGCTCTGCGTAATTATTTTGGAAGTGTGTAATTGAATCTCGCTCAAATAAAAACATTCCGAATGTTGCCGTGCGCGATGTAATTTAAGATTCATCTAACAAATAAGACAAAATAAGAATTACCTACGCGAATCAACACATTAACTTTCACTAGAGTTAAGAATATAGCTTCGAACTTGGCCTTAAACCCTCTTTGGGAAACCGCAGGAAGTGAGATTAAAAAGAGGCAGTCGGTCTCACGTTTTACACTGTTTTATTGCACCCAGCACCTAATGTCATTACGCAGCGGTAGAGCCAATAGCCATGGTAGAGCCCATATAGACACTATAATTTTGTTGGCACAGAACTAGGTACGTACTGTTTATATTGTGTGGTCCTTTTTGCACGCATAAGTTTGTGCCCCTATATTTAAACATCTAGGTACATACTTTATGAATATTTTTAATACGTTACGATAGGTGCCTACGGTCTCTCAAGAAAATCTAAATGAGTCCCTTGTAAAAATTTAAGCAAATCTAAGATTATGCATTAATAGCTTGGAACTTTGAAGTAAGAATGAGGTTTCTCACTGGTTCGTGGTTTCCCAGGAAAAAACAATTCTTTGTTTCGCATAGGCTTGAGATTTAAACTGTTGGTTCACACGTTTTGGGGTAGCGTTATTTTTATGGGTGATGAAAATTATAAATATTCATAAAATCATAATCAATTAGAGAATATTTAAGCTTCCTATGAAGCTATGATTTATGAACTTAGCAAGTCTCAAAAACAGTGGGTCTACGTTTATAGAGCGTATCTATTTACGTATGTACCTATTTCTACGTAAGTAGGGTATCTATTTTTTCAGCATGAGGCTTCACAATGAGCAAGTTACCTTAAAAGTATTGCAGCATTTGTACATATTTTCTTCGCGTAACAGATTTTACGACACAGGGGCAATTTAAACCTGATTTATACGAGGAAAAGTACCTAGTCATAGCTTATAGTGGGGAACGTAAAAAGCTTTTAAGCTGCGCTGGAAACCTGGATTATATTGAACGTAGGCACGGAGGTCTTGTGGGAAAATTATTTTGAGAAATTGTTGAGCAACAACGTTATATTGTGGGTTGTAGTATGATACGGTAGTTAGATACAAAAAGGATAATGTACCTAATTATGCAATTTAATAGTGGCTTTAATAACAGTATCTGGAAGGGTGACCAGTAGGCCAATTCCATTTTACACTGGCTACATAATTAATGGGTATAATTTATTGTACACAACGTACAAATGGGTACTACGTGGTTATCCCCAGACCCTAAGTTTACAGTTACGGTTTGATAGAGCAGAGATATTTGGTTCCAAATTATATCTATAATATGTGTGATAATATGAAGCTTAGTAATGGTGAATTTCTTCAGAAAACTTTGACCATCTTGACCTTGCGTCAGCCTCCACGTCACGTGCCGTGTATGCTAAATCATCAAGATGGGTAGAGTAGACAACACGTGAAAGTGGAACAGGGTATGCATTTTTGGCATTTTATGTATCATAATATTTTTTGTAGGTAGGTATTTTTTATTAATTATATTATTTTGGAAATGTTAGAAAATATTTTCTGATATTTTATTATAAAGACTAGCTGATGCCCGGGACTTCGTCCGCGTGGATTTAGTTTTTTAAATCCCCCGGGAGCTCTTTGATTTTCCGGAATGAAAAGTAAACTATATCACTCTCCGGGTCCTCAACCATACCCATGCAAAATATCACATATCACGCCGATCCGTGGCTCTGTTGCGGCGTGATTGAAGGAAAAACCAACAAACTAACAAACAAACACACTTTCGCATTTATAATATTATATGTAGTATGATGTACAACCTATCTACACAATTAATATGTACTAATAAATTAATTGTTAATTTCAGGTAACCTAGAAGAGGACAAAACAAATCTATTTTTATTTAATATTTGGTCTTCGCCTTGGTGTCAAGATTCACCAGCCGCATCTTGTCTGTGGCGAGGCAGTGGACGCGTTCGGACAGCACGGGCTGTCTCGTACCAAAAGTGCCAGTTGTTTTATGTTTCCCTAAACGATGTACTTCGTAGATCTCGCTAAAGTGCCTGTAGTATTAGAACTTGTTGGTTTGACACTAAGCGATGGCAAGAGCACCCAAAATGGAACCTGAATTTGTTAACGAAAGTATGTGGGATGAAGATGACGATGGCACGAATAATGACGAAACTAATTTCGGGGAAGATGATTCGAATATGGAAATGTCTGGTTTTGATGGCTCAACAACAGGCGATGGTAATATTACTGGAGGGGGCGAAGGCGGAGCAGTAGGTGACGCACAAGCTCTTCTCATCACCATGGCGAACGGGAAGACAAGTTTGGTATATGGGGGCTACACTTTCTTCCGTCGAAGCGTGAGCCGCGAATGGCAACGCTGGGTCTGCACCAGTTTCCCCAGATGCAAAGCCTTCCTCTGCGTCGACGATTTCATGGTTGTTCTCCGCAGTAGAACCGACCATAACCACGTCAGGAAAAAACTGCATAGGTGTCCAAATGGAACTTACGTAAAGCAATGACATCAATTGTTATAGGAATAACATTGATGTAATACAGGTGAAGCAGTGATAGCCTCGTGGTTAGGACTGTGATCTCCTATTCGGGGGGTCGCAGGTTCGATCCCGGGTACGCAACTCTGTTTTTTCGGAGTCAAGTGCGTTTAAGCAATTAAATATCACTTGCTTCAACGGTGAAGGAAAACATCGTGAGGAAACCTGCACACCTGAGAGTTCTTCATAATGTTGTTGAAGGTGTGTGAAGTCCGCCAATTCGCATTGGGCCAGCGTGCTGGACTATGGCCTATAACCCTTCTCTGAGAGGAGACCTGCGCTCAGTAGTGAGCCGTTCATGGGTTGCTAATGATGATGATGATGATGATGATGGCAAGAGAGAGAAGAGATACTTTCTTCCTTGTTCCTTGGAAGCAAGGAAGGTCATATAGTGTGGGATGCCACGTGTTTACACACTGGCGGTGTCTCACTCTTAGGCGATCTCCGCTGCGGCGTAGGCAGAAAAGGGCCAAGCGGCGCTTTGAAAACAGAAAACAGTTTCATATTTGTAACGTTTGGGAGTTGAAACCATGGGGTGAGGATGCTAAATCCTTTTTAAGGATCTGTTATCCCGCTTCATAGGGTTCGCTGGTGACCAAGAGGGCTGGTAGTTACCTATAGTAGTACCTCGGCCAACATAATATTATAAGTTTGGCCATTCAGCGTTCTGGGCACATTTCCTCGTTCCAGTGGTTTGGATGATATTTTTATATTAAGCTTTTAATTTTTATATTTAAGATATGTTTCAATTTAGATTTTAGATACGTAGAATTTGTAAAAAAACATAGTTTATTAGAGCTTACAATCTATCTTTGGAGAGAGTTTCTCATAATTATTATTAAGGTCTAATATTTTAAATTCACCTACAAACATAAAAAATACTTGTAAATAGTCTACCAATAGAGAATCCTAGTACGCACAGGGCACCCAATTTATTTTTATGATGCATTTGTGATCATCTTACATGCACGCCCGCGAGCTTCATTCATCTCACAGAGCTATTAAAATTGCTTCACTGTTAATTACTTAATTAGCATGATCGTGAGCCTCGTATCTGCGTTATGATTTATAGGTTGTAATCTTAAAGAAATATGAATTGTACCTATCATACACCTTGCTATATGTTTCTTCTATCAATTTGGCTATCATAAAAGCAATCTTGATTCTTAATACAGCTTACATAAAAAGGATTTAAGGGATTAAAAGGATACAGTTTACATATAATAGATCGTTAGTGTTACGACCGAGCGGCCCACCCCTCCTATCGTGATCGCACTATGCCTAGGAATTTGCTAAAATTTGCAGAAATCGAATGGTCTTATCGAAAAAATTGCAGAAGCAAAAATAAAAGCTTTGTAAGCTGCGAAGCGGGCCGCTCGGTTGAACAACGTTTCTACGGAGCGGCCCACGAGATCTCGAGAACCACACGGTGGAGCCTGGTGAGACTTGGCAGAAGCAAAGAGCTGAATTCGCACAAATTTGCTAAAAAAGAATCAGGTCTCTGAATGCAATAGTTTTTTTGTAACGTCTTGTCAAAAATGAGCCGCTCTGAGCGCAATCGCTTTCCCCTTATTACTCAGCTGGCTTGTGTGCTACAGAAATGTTTCATACACCATATTTTAGTAAAAAACGTGCAGATTAACACACAGTTTAAATCAAAAACTAATATGCAAAACTATAAAAGTCATCGGCTCCGAAGTATTTCTTCAAGACGATTCGTAGGAGCGGCCCCATATTTCAGCACTTATCTCAGCTTAGACTTAACCTACTTGCATGATTTAAACACTAAGTTTTAGCAAAAAACTTCTGCTAAAATTTTACATATAAATTTTCTTAAAACCATCAGTAGGTAGTGAAATAATTGCAAATTAAGTAATCATACCGTTTCGTCCGAGCGGCCCAACCATTGTGGCGCTCGTATAGCTCCTATCGTGATCGCACTTTGCCTAGCAATTTGCTAAAATTTGCCGAAATCGAATGGTCTAATCGAAAAAATTGCAGAAGCAACAATAAAAGAGTTATAAGCTCCGAAGAGGGCCGCTCGGTTGAACAACGTTTCTACGGAGCGGCCCACGAGATCTCGAGAACCACACGGTGGAACCTCATGAGACTTGGCAGAAGTAATGATCTGAATTCGCACAAATTTGCTAAAAAAGAATCAGGTCTCTGAGTGCAATAGTTTTTTATAACGTCGTGTCAAAAATGGGCCGCTCTGAGTGAAATCGTTTTACCCTTATTACTCAGCTTGCTGGTGTGCTAGAGCAATGTTTAATGCACCATATTTTAGTAAAAAACGTGTAGATTAATACACAATTTAAATCAAAAACGAATATGCAAAACTATAAAAGTAATCGGCTCTGAAGTATTTCTTCAAAACGATTCGTAGGAGCGAGCGGCCCCATATTTTAGCATTTATATCAGCCTTGACTTAACTTACATGCATGGTTCAAACGCCAAGTTTTAGCAGAAAACTTCTGCTAAAAAGTGGTACAAATTGTTTCTGGAGACCATCAGTAGATCGTGAAATAATTTCAAAATAAACGAATTATATGTATTGACACAAGATTTAAGCGGGCGGTAGTGAGTAGTGGGGTAACCACACTGTACCTACTTATATTTTCCAGAGATGATACTAAAATTATCATATTATATTATCATTTTTTTATATAATATACGCGCCCGGGATCTAAATATATCGGTATAAAAAGTAAATAAGTAAGATTAAATTGTCTAGTTTTCAGGCATCATTTATGTCAATTGTCAATGTTATGATGTTCCATATAATATATCTACTCATACTCATTTCATACTACTGGGCGACAAGGAGATAATGGCCAGGGAAATTAACATTGCTCAAGAGTTAATTACAACGGCATAACACCCAATTACGGAAACTAAGGAATTTTTGCATAATAAGATTAATTTATGCTGGATTGTGTGATATGCCAAAGTGTGTTTGCTTGTCCTTAAACAATCACGCCGCAACAAAGCTATATAAGGCATATGCCCGCGACTTCGTCCACGTGCATTTAGTTTTTAAAATCCCTCGGGAACTCTTTGATTTTACGGGATAAAAAGTAGCCTATGTCACTCTCCAGGTCTTCAACTATACACATGCTAAATATCACGTCGATCGGTAGCTCTGTTGTGGCGTGATTACAGGACAAACCAACAAACAAACACTATCGCCTTTATAATATTAGTAAGGATTTACAAACCTACCTGTAGTTTATATTCTACATACTTAAAAAATACTTAGGTACTTTAAATATGAACCTACTTGTAAATATGTACGTACCTATATTGCCTTAACTCTTATAATATACTTAATCTTCGGAAAATATAAGTAGGTACAGTGTGGTTACCCCACTAATCACTATACTCACTACCGCCCGCTTAAATCTTGTGTCAATACCTATAATTCGTTTATTTTGAAATTATTTCAAGATCTACTGATGGTCTCCAGAAACAATTTGTACCACTTTTTAGCAGAAGTTTTCTTCTAAAACTTGGCGTTTGAACCATGCATGTAAGTTAAGTCAAGGCTGATATAAATGCTAAAATATGGGGCCACTCGCTCCTACGAATCGTTTTGAAGAAATACTTCGGAGCCGATTACTTTTATAGTTTTGCATATTAGTTTTTGATTTAAATTGTGTATTAATCTGCACGTTTTTTACTAAAATATGGTGCATTAAACATTACTCTAGCACACCAGCAAGATGAGTAATAAGGGTAAAACGATTTCTCTCAGAGCGGCCCATTTTTGACACGACGTTACAAAAAAACTATTGCACTCAGAGACCTGATTCTTTTTTAGCAAATTTGTGCAAATTCAGATCATTGCTTCTGCCAAGTCTCATGAGGTTCCACCGTGTGGTTCTCGAGATCTCGTGGGCTGCTCCGTAGAAACGTTGTTCAACCGAGCGGCCCTCTTCGGAGCTTATAACTCTTTTATTGTTGCTTCTGCAATTTTTTCGATAAGACCATTCGATTTCTGCAAATTTTAGCAAATTGCTAGGCAAAGTGCGATCACGATACGAGCTATACGAGCGCCACAATGGTTGGGCCGCTCGGATGAAACGGTATGATTATTAATTTGCAATTATTTCACTACCTACTGATGGTTTTAAGAAAATTTATATGTAAAATTTTAGCAGAAGTTTTTTGCTAAAACTTAGTGTTTAAATCATGCAAGTAGGTTAAGTCTAAGCTGAGATAAGTGCTGAAATATGGGGCCGCTCCTACGAATCGTCTTGAAGAAATACTTCGGAGCCGATGACTTTTATAGTTTTGCATATTAGTTTTTGATTTAAACTGTGTGTTAATCTGCACGTTTTTTACTAAAATATGTTGTATGAAACATTTCTGTAGCGCAAAAGCCAGCTGATCTAGTGCTCATTCTGTATCACGTACGGAGGTTTTTCAGCCAGGAAGTATACCACCAGGATTCCACCAGAAGTTCTTCTTCTTCCAGAATCTTCGCTTCGCCTACCCTCAGGATAAATCATTTGCTTGGTGCTGTATTGCAAGGAATTTTCTATTTCAGTACGCCACAAGTCGCAACGCGTCGCGATGTGTCCTCAGATTTTCTATACGCCATTTTCTAATAATAGAAAAACGAAACACCTACAGAATATTCTAGTAATGATCCCGACGATGCAGCGACCGCCACAAAGCATTGCGTGTCGCCGCACATCTTGTGGCATATCACAAGTAAGAATATTTGTCACATTGTAGGACGCAACGGAGCCGCATAAGCAATGCAGCGGTACCACAACGCGTTATATGGCGTCACTCTAAGGGCCTGTAAACTTTGCGTGCAGCTTAAAAACAACAAGAACGTTGAAACGTTTTGATTTAGAATATTCTTCGACTGAATTACGCATTCAATCCTTGGTGGCTTTATTCTTTTTCTCTGTTTGGGGCTTAGATGCGGCTAATTACCACCCTACCAGCAAAGCAGTGCCGACAAGTGACTAAGCGTTTTGGTAAGATGCCGTGTAGGAAAGCAATTAGGGGATGGGTTTGTACAAATTGTTCAAGGCAATAGTGCACTCTAACTCTAAGATGGACCCTCTTAGAGTTAGAGTGCACTATTAGGTTTTTAAGAGTCCGTGGTAAAGCGCAAACCAGTTTTCTATTTTAAAAAGTGGTTAAGTATTTTTATGTCATTGGCAAAGTTATCCGATGCTGTAAAATAGATTGATAGTTAGTTTGTGTCTAATGATTCTAACGCTGACATGATTAAAAAAATTAAGTGGCACTCGGGAACTGCCGCGGTAAAGCCATTGCATAGCATTTTTTATCAACTTATGCAATTATAATATTTATGCAATATTTTTTTTGCATAGTAAAAATTATGCAAAAAAATAATTAAAAAACAAAGAAACAAGAAAAGCGCACTGTCACTACTTCGCGAGTGAGATTCGAACCTGCGACATCATACACCATACGGTAAAGAAAGCGGTCGCTCGCCCACTGCGCCAAACAGAGCTACTTATGAACGTCTAAAATGTTGAACGCTTACTGAACGACGGTGTTAGGTTTATTTTCGTTACAGAATTTCTTGATTCGGTCGCCGCGCTCAAACTGTTTGTCCTAGTTCAAAGCCTGCGGTAAAAGCTATGCAATAGCTTAAAAAAATACGTGTGGCACTCGGGGACTGCCACGGTAAAGCTATTGCATAGCATTTTCTAGTCGCACGCACACAAACACCGTGCCGAAGTCTGCCGAACTGAAACGACGGGGTGTTAGTATTATTTTCGTTACGGAATTTCTTGATTCGGTCGCCGCGCTCAAAGCCCGCGATAAAAGCTATGCAATAGCTTAATAACTTGCAATTGAATGTAGCAAAACGGCCAAGCCACATATTTTGGCTAAGGTGTAGAGTTTGTGAAGTTAAGGCTTGTAGAGTTAGGGCGTGTATAGTAAGAAGCTTGGCTCTACATGAGATCAGCTCATAGCTTTTTGACAGCGCGAGTCATTATCGGTCTCGGCAACATTTTACATGAAAATGTTTTTAGAGGCATATTATTTATGTACATTTTTGACGCGACAGCAAAATGCATTTCAATGGCTGGGCAGCACTTATTGTTGCCAAGATGAGTGAGGGAAACAGAGTACAAGAAAAAGAAAAAAGTCCATTAAAATTTAAACCGATTGATTTTATAATCGATTATTTTGCCCACCTGAAATTAAAACTAAAAATGTTGAATAAGAAGAGATATATACTTACATATAGATCTAATAATGTAGTATTTCATTATAATGTTATGGTTTAAATGGTCAAATGTCTGAACAATTAAAAAGTTGTCTTTTAAACGATAAAAATCAATCTGAGCTCAGTGCATTCCAACTAAGATCATAAAGCCTAGACAGCGACCTAAGACTGTAGGAATGTCACGGTGCGCCGGTGCTTCGCTGACGATAGCAAATCTCGATGCTATTTGAGTTCCGTTGTCCTGCGCTTTATTCAGGCTTTACCAGCGTTAAGTTAGCAAATTGCAGTGTTCAGCTTCGGGCGCTTTATTGAAAATTCGATCCATCTATATCAATAAAATAGTGATGGGAAAGTGAGCTTTTTGTCGGGGGTTTAAGAGGTAAAGTTGCTTGGTTCCTATGACGGTTGGAGTCCGTTATCCGGCGTCAGGTTACGGTCACGTCTATAAAAGACAGTGGCGTCTTCTTCACCGTTTCATTCTGTTTGAGACGCTTCGGTGGCGTGCTCCGTGTACGCGCCCGTCTCTTTGGTGCCGGTCTCGCGGGCTCATTATTTCTCCCCTCACCACACTATTAGGTTCTAACTTAGTGCTCGCCGTACAAAGGACAGTTCTATTACGTGTAAACTTGAACTTGGTCGTGCAACTGGTGACCGTGAAGCTTTGTCAGGTACGTTGTTGTCTTTAACTTTAACTACATATTGCTCTGTTTCTAACATTGAATGTTTAATTATTAAGTAGGATTAAAAAATCGTTTTACTCTGATTTAAAGTTGAAAGTAACAAAGTTCTACGCTCATAGCTTCTAATGCAATGGAATAGTATTCATTTAAAATGTATTGAACTTCATCTTAGAAAGCTTAATGAGCTTATATCGTGCGTCGTTAAAGTTAATGACTATGAACATTATTAAGCATATAAAGATACAAACCATTTTATGGCTATCTATATATGGATCAATACTCAATATATGATTAGATTAGTATATTTTACATAGGTAGGTACAGGTACTTAACAAGCAAATTAATTCCAAAAAAGAGTGGGTTAAAAAATAATAAGTACGTATCAACCTGTATCAAATGAAAATTCAAACAGATACTATTGATCATTTACATTGTATACCTATTACCTTCCCTATTTCATCCACAATAAGGACTGTTTTTACTAAAGAAAGCGTATCAAAGAAATATACATGCCTACCTACTTACAATCTAAAAACAAAAAAAAAAAACAATGGCGTTTATTTTATTCTTATCATGGATTATATTATCATTCCTAATAAGAATGAATTCAGTTCGCCTTATTTCTATTAATATAATTATTAATTAAGCATAGAGACCGTAGAACCTATGTGAACATCTATCATGTATCAATCTACATAAAAGTTATTATACTGTATGTAGTTCTTACAAGTATAACCTGTTACACTTAAAATAAAAAATATTTGAAACTAATGAGATCCTATTTTGTCTTCATTGGACAACATTACCAGTTTTTTCGTTAGCTGGTTTTTAATAAGTCCAGTAATATTTTCAAAATAAAATCTAAAAGGATATTAAAGTCAAGAGAAAGTAACCAAATACCTATATGGAATAGCCTTTACCTACCCCAAATATTTTTTGAATCTCAATGTAATTTCTGGATGTTTTAAAGGTATTCCCCGTTCAAATATTTTTCTTATCGTCCGTTTCAACAAAATATTCAAAGGCTCGTGAAATTCTGCTTACTATGACAATATCAAGCTCAATGTAGGAAGGTAGTTAAAACTTATAAGGTAAAACAGGCCAACAATTGGCCTTTTCTCTATCTTACAAACCCTACAAGTCTGTTCACAATTACCATAAACATCCACTACTGAACTCTACTTATTGTAAGTCAAAGGTGAGGCTCCTGACCCTTTACAAGCGATTTATGAGAGGAAATAATTTTGTTTATAACCACTATCTCATTTCGATTCATATTTAAATAATATCTACGTTATTTATACCCACCTACACACAGTGCATTAAGTATGCATATTTCAGTAATTAGATACTGCATATAGATTTATTTATTTTAGAACTTTCGCCAAGTGGAGTTAGATTTATAAAAATTCCGCGAGAATTAATTTTTTTTTCAGGAATAAAATTGCATATTCACTCCAGTTCCACAACTAACCCATGCAAATTAAATTCAAATCGGTCGTTTGCTTTGTTGCGGCATTTTTGGAGGACAAACCAATAAACCAAAACTATTATAACAAACAAACAATTAATACATTTTCGCATTTATAATATCTTAGAAGAAACTACAGTCATCAACTGCTAACTAAAAATAACTCTAACTGCACTCTACATATACAGTTTTTCTCGATTTTTAGAACATAAAAACCAACAAACTATTAAAATTTATTTAAGTATAAATTTTTCTAACCTATTAGGTATTTAATATTACCTTTTCAAAGTACCCTTTATTACTTTTTTATTATTTAATAAACTGGCGCGAGGAAAATAAAACAAGAATTGCAGTCGCCATATAATAATTCTAGGCAAAGTGCTGTCTGCGCCGCGAAGTGCGATGAGAAATTGAATTAGCGTACATTTAAAATTGCATCGCATAATGTCGTGGAAATGTATTGCAAACTCCCATATGCGATGCAATTCTATAATACCATAAAATTAAGCCACATAATGGCCAAGTCACACACGATACTTTTACCATCGGCGATCAGCGATTTTGCGACTGACCGCAATCGGTCGCGGAATAGAAATCGCTCGCTTTTGTGATCGCTTAGTGGCTGCATCACATTTTTGCGTTTTTGCTACTAGTTGTGTTTGGGCCTGGCGATCTAAAACTTGAAGCCTAACTCGCTGAGACTGGTGTCCTTTGTCTGAGAACTTATTTGTAGTAGTTATATGGGTAACTCGTTTATTTATGTGAGGGAGAGGGATCTTACCTCGATTTGCTTATTAAGGGAATTAAAAGGATTACCTCGAGTTATTCGCGAGTCCCATGTCCCTCATTCGAGGTGAGGAATCGCTAGGAATATGCACTTCACAACTTCGTAAGAGGGAGTGCGGCTGGAATACCTTCACTGACCGTCAATAATTTGTGTCAAAATTTTAAGATTTCATTACATTCCATTATTATAATTTTTTTGGTAAAGTCTGCTCACTCACTTGAATCAAGATTCGTATTGTTATTATTTATTGAGGTCGTGAAAGTATAGGAACTGAAATGATTAAAAGTTTAAATTCCAGTAACTCTTTGAATTTGGCGTCATGGAAGATCTCAAACGAGTTAACTCATAGGTAAGTTAGGGATATATCATTAATTTGTAGTAAGACCTGCAAACTGCAGTCATGTCCGATGTGATGATCAAAGTTGCGGAGTTAAATATTCAATCACAGCTAGTACCTTTCTAAAAGCGTTCGATCTAATTGCAAATGCGTTAGATCACATTTTGGGCTTCTTATCCTAAAACAGGAACTTTATAGGTACACTAAAATTTTTTATCTCCATATGAATTTAGGCTATTTCAAGCCACATACCATTACTTGTGCCGCGATGGGACAGTTGTCAATAATTTTAATGTACTTTTGAAAATTGTCATGACGAGACAAGAAATTCAAGATAAAAAGTCCCTAGTATGATCTATCGATAAAAGTATCGTGTGTGCTTTGGCCTTAAGAGCTATGTGTTATAAATTGTATTCGCACGGTGCCTCGCTTTACCCGGATAAGTAAACGTACATTATTGGTCGAAGATGGTAAAATGATTACTGTCATTACTATGGAATTACGTGACGGTCTTGCCATTACATGCACTCCGGTCCTCTTACCGCTCTATTGTTGATTAGTGTTTTTTTCCCGTAATAATAGTCAATTGTTTCGAAATAATTTAAGGGAAAGTAAAAATTTCATTTCGCTAAATGATATTTTCTTTCCTTTAAAAAAAGACACGAAAATTTTAACTACATTTTTATTTTTAAATAATATCTAATGAAACCGTTTTTTAAATATCGATCCATAATAAGAACAAAAATTATTAGCTACACTAGCGGCACGCTATGATGGCCGGTTTGACACATTACAATAGTGATGTGGAATGTCAATTTATTCTCGAACAAAAAACAATTAAGTTTTGTTTTTGTACCTGATTAAATAGGTTTAATAAAACAAAAATGTATATGTTTATTTAATTTATTTGAACGAACTGAATATTTGAATGAAAATGAATATACATACTTTATATGCACACAAGAAACATATGAATACAAAAGATACCAAAAAAGGTGCCACAAAAGGCCATAATTAATCAGATTCGTCCATACTACTATTTTCACTGTCGTCACTCGCCATATTTTTTTTAGTTATCCGTCTAACAGTTCGTTGTCCAATATTAAGCGCATCAGCTACGCGTTCAACCACTGACGTTATAGGTAAAATTGGCCCTCCATTTTGAGCTTCACGATCGAAATAGTTACGAAGGCGTATTACGAACTCACGTGTCTGACTATTTAGAACAGTTCTCTGCGTACGTTCGGTCATATCGACGAAATCCACAACAAAGGGCTTGAACAGAGTCCAAATTAACGAGCAAGGGTCAACAGTAATGCAGTATCAATATTTGAAATCCAAAGCCAGGTCAAAACTATATCACAATCGCATTGCACTGACAGTTTATACTTTTCGAAGCAACGTCAATTCGAAACTGCTTTGTTTTGCATTGAGCATTGACGCGAGTTTGCCGGAGGTAGTAGTTGTGCTAGCCAGCGATCCTATGTGACGATCGTATTAGATTCCATTTTTAAAAATTTTCAATTTAGAAAACCAAATGCCGAGTTGTGGTATATATCATATAAAAATAAAAATTTTACCTTTTGTATGAAACAGCTGATATTTTTTTGCGATTTCAGAGGTTTGTCCACATAGTGAAAATTGTTCATATTCACAAGTACATTCACCCCTTAAATGGTGCAAACTGATTTTTCTACACTTGTATACATTTTAGAAATCAATTTAATAAATAAATTTTGAGTCCTAAACCTAAAACTACATTCGATAAAATTTATGAATCTCTGCACATCACTATCGTCAATAAAGTAATACAATTATTTCCTTCAAAGTCGTTATCAATTAATACGGAACTTCATGAGCGGACAAACGTCAAACCGGCCATCATAGCGTGCCGCTAGTGTAAGTAACCATGTAGTTTGTTGTACTAATTCAGTTCAATTTCGGATATCTGGTTCGGATTTTAAAAATACATATTTATTCCATTCTAACCCTTTTCACATAGAAATATGCGAAAAAGATCAGATGACAGACTTGTCGATTTTATAGAGATTTGTCTCGTAGAACCTATAGTACACTTATATCTATCACTATCGATAAACAAGCAGTATGTCTACACAAGAATATTGTTTTACAGATCGACATAATTCATGTCTCCAGGGAATGTTTAAAAAGTGATTTATTTCACGTTAGAGATCTAAGTTTTGCCTTCGATTTGTAAAATGATGCTAATTATTATTAGAAAAAAAGCCTAACGAGGACAAGTTCTTCCTTTGGAACTGGTTCTGAGACGAGTTAGTTACACGTACCATGAACTTGCATTAAGTATAAGTATAAATCGCTATTGACTAAGTTTTTGTAGTTATAAATAGAACGATACTTCCGTTCTGATAAATACAACATGTTTTTGAAATTTATTGGCTGTTGTTATTCCAATATACACGTAGAAATCATCCTATGACAGCGTAAAAAGGTTATACAAAGGAATCCATCACTCGGCATTAGGTATTAAATCGAGTTATTCTCAGACATATTAATTGTGTAAGTTTTTATAAAAGGTTTTAATGTAATTCGATTTTAAAATAACTTTTAACGAATCTGACAATTTTATACTTATACTAGCTGACCCGACGAACTTCGTACCGCCAACTTACCTATATAAATAAAACGAATAAATTATCTTAATAAAAAAAACTATCCTATCTTTCAAGTTGGACCAAATTACAGATAGTTACGAAGTTTGATCAAAATTGGTTCAGTAGTTTAGGAGTCCATCGCGGACAAACAACGTGACACGTAATTTATATATATTAAGATTTTTATTTTTATATACCTATATTGTGTTATAATTTTATTTTATTTATATTATTAACGTTTAGGTAACTTATTTCGGAACTCACAATTTCCTATCTATAAGTACTTATAATAAAACTGTAACTGGAAGATTTCTGTACATTTACTATTAACCGGAGGATGCTTTATTATCGATACTGAGCCCAAAACAGATTTTTATTTAATTTTTGTCTATCTGTCTGTCTGTTTGACTGTTTGTCCGCGTATCACGTGAAAACTAAGAACGGATTTAAATGAAATTTGGTGTAGTGGTAGATAATATTCTGGTCCAACATTAGGCTAGTTTTTATCCCGAAAAAACATAATAATTCTCCAGGATAGGGGATGAAAGTTTTTATTGATTATACTCCATAACTTCGTCGAACCGATTCTAATAATTATTTTTTTATTTGAAAGTGCATAGGTACTATCAGGCATATTTTGTCTAATTTTGAAGAAGATCTGATAAATATTATCGGAGATAGAGGACGTAACTCTTCAAGGATAGCAGCAAGTCACTCACATATTGGAAAACGATCGAATACATGGATAACATATTTATATGAGGGTTTTAGCCATATGCACAGACTAAATCATTATAACCTCCAGATCCAGATGTTTGTACCATTGTGTTGTAGCCTACCCGTGCGAAGCCGGGGCGGGTAAACTAGTAATTAAATATAAAAATATTTTAATGTAAAAATTGAATTATACATCGCCGGCAAAGCACGCTATAAAGTCAATTCAACCGGCTAGTTTTCCGATAACTATTCAACAATCTATAAAACTATCATAATGATATAACTATGTATCTTCCAATATTACCTACAGAGGGCGCATGCTCGCGCTATGATGTAAATAAAAATTTGCTTAGCCCAAGACTATATTACCTAATACATTAAGGCGCGCTTGTAAAAACGTCATAAACCAGAGTTAGTAGCTAACTCTGAGTTAAAAAGTCAGATTTGACAGATATTGTATAAAGCTTCTGTCAAAATTACAAATTTATTCCTGGGTTAGCTAACCCGGCGTCTCTGCAAGCAGGCCTTAAAGGATTTATTAAAATAATCCGTTCGATGCTCCCAGTGACGAGGCGTGGTGAAATGGTTACCTGATGCGTGGGCGCAACCTGTTGGTTTTTTGCGGGCAAGTGCAGGCGACCTTGACCGTATGTGCGCCCAAATCTCAGACCGGCCCAGTTATGCGTGAATACGTTATTAAAGATTGCAGCTAGACCACTTTAATCTGGTCTCTCTGTGTATACAGCGGATGTATTAAATTGTTTAGTCATCTCCTTTTGATACCATTATCATATTGTCAATGTTCATTATCAATGGTTCGACCGTTACTAAAAGTTAAAACTAATCACTTCACACTAAGTCAGTCTGTACACAATCTCTGACTAAACTGACAGGTCCAAAAATTAGGATATCTTTTTCTAAAGTGAACATTCTAAATAAGATGAACATAATATAAGTAATATCCCACCAAAAAAAAAATCATGTAAAATGTTGCCGATACGAGACCAATGGCTCGCACTGTCAAATAGTTATCAGATCTCATGTAGAGCCAAGCTTATCTAACTCTACACTCCCTAACTCTACAAGCCTTAACTTCATAAACTCTACACCTTAGTTAAAATATTATGTGGCTTGGCCATTTCGCCACTATTGAGCGTAAGGTGAATTTATGCACTGATTACTTTTCTGTTATACGTAAATAGTTCTTGTAATAAAGAAATACCCAAAGATTCGTCTGTTTGTGATTAAAAGACAAAATGACAAACCGTCAAACAAACACTTTCGAATTTATAATATGAGTATTGGAAGGAATAATATTAGTACGGACAGGTTTACTACAGCCACTCGCATTAATACAGGCTCTCATGATTAATGATGGTAAGCAAGACGACATTACCAAAGGTTTGGTAAGGGGATTTTATGGAGACGAGCCGCCAAGAAAAACTATCCTAATGACTATCAGTGTCTGGAAGGCGTCATTTATGAACGTGCAAATAAAACACATTTTACATGTAGTTGGTACTAATTTGCATTTGTTTTAGTCGTTAAGGACAGAATAAATCGGATTTGCATGTAGATATGATTTATTCATTTCATCTATCATATTTCTTATACAAAAACCACTTCCTCGTTGAACACGGTCTTCGGTTTAGTCGGGTGATTGATGGCCTTACCAGTAGTATAATTTCCAGCAGCTGTATTCTCGGCGCTAGATGTTGGATGTCATTTATTTCTACAATAAAATTTATAACCTCTTGTTTCAGACGGCCATATTTTCAAATTGTAGTCTATTCTGAAACACAAGGAGTGAGGTTTGACTGGAAAGCGTGATCGATATAAATATTCTGAATCGCAATGTGTGATATAAACTATTTACTGTTATGAATTTTTTATTTTTTATTATGGTATTCATTTATCTACCGTCTGGTATATTATAATGAAAGTAATGATGTGCATATGACAAAGCCTATGTCCAACGATGAATGAAATGAAAATGCTCGCAAAGAAGAAGAAAAATAAGACGTACCTATATGATGAGACTGACATAAGGGTCTCAACAAAAATTTAAGGTTTTTGTATTGGCAATATGTCAAATCATCTGAAATAGGCCCTTAGAGAACAGTTAACTTTCATTTTTCTCCTCCAGAAAATAATAAGTAGTTAAACAATGAGCTTTTCTATAATTTGGTGGTAAATATTTGCTTGTCTTGACTAAAATCCCAAGTAGGTACGCCAAATACTAATTTTAGTAGGTCGCATAGAGACGCGAGACGCTGTAGCAAATCCATTCCACTTTGCAATGCTGATACTCCTAGTAGCACCAAGTACGTGAACTGAGCCGTCAGTGAAAGTAATATTTGTGTCATTTTGTTAAATACGACAACCGTTATAAACTCGCCAGAGATCCGAAACGACACCTACATTGCAATCTTAAAGAATTTCTTTAGAAATTTTTATGTAAATTAAATGTCACAATCACAATGATTTTAGCAGCATTAGTACTTCTAACAATTTATTACATCGTCATCGATAAAAACCAATGACATTATAAAAAGTTTAAGATGAGATTCTTCTTTGCTTTTTATTATTATTACCGTTTCCTCTGCACTAGAACATATTTTGAATAGAATTTTCTGCCTCTATAGTAGCAATACTAATCACAATCACAACCGCGATTTCGATACATGGCGTCAGCTATCCAGCTGACATTTCGTAAAACGCGGAATAATTTCGGCGTCAAATCGAATCAAATCTATACTAAAATATTATAAAGAGGAAAGATTTTTTTGTTTGTTTGTTTGTTTGTACCGAATAGGCTCTGTAACTACTGGACCGATTTTAACCATTTTTTTACCAATAGAAAGCTAAGTTATCAGGAAGTAACATAGGCTATAATTTATTTAAAAAAAAATTAGAGATCCTTAAGAAAATTGCAATAATGTAACCCAAAGTAGCAAAATTTTGCCTATAAAATGCATTATTTGGCATGTGCTGAGAAATCTATTGATGATGCATAAAAATTATGTACTACATGATTAAAGCACTCATTATTCTCTACAAAAAAATCTCTGAGGGAATATATCTAACTATGATATTTAAGTCACAATAGTAGCTTTTGTGTTCTAAAATTTAATTAAATCGCCTTTATTATCGTTGTATTAATTCTTCCTTACTAATACATATTATTATAAATGCAAAAGTGTGTTTGTTTGTTGGTTTGTCCGTCAGTCACGCTGCAACAAAGCTACGGATTGACGTGATTTTTTGGATAGGTATAGTTGAGAACCTGGAGGGTGACATAGGCAACCAGGAAAATGAAAGAGTTTCCGCGGGATTTTAAAAGCTAAATCCACGCGGACGAAGTCGCGGGCAACAGCTAGTGGTTTTATATAATTATATAATGTGTAATGACTTAAAAAAATAATAAAAACCGGCCAAGTGCGTGTCGGGCCACTCGCAGTGTAGGGTTCCGTAGTTACAAGTCACAAATATTATTGCTGACCTAGGATAGTGCTTTTATGTTATTTTGAATATTGAATATATTTTGAGTTCCATGGTTAAATACTATAATATACTACAAAATATGCAACTTACACTACGTGTAATACCTTACCTAGAGAAAACAGATATAACTCCTTAATTTATGAATCCTACTTAGCCGTGATAGTTTTCCTATAAAATTCATTATATATACTACTGCTGTGAATTTTTTCATGTATCCTATATACAACCATTTAGCTGGTAGAGGGGGACGACGACACTTGACTCTAATAAAATGTTGCAATTTAAAATATCATATTAAAGACCTATTCAACGATATCGCACACTATGGGATAGACGAGAAAAAAATTTTCATCCTCGCTTTACATGTAGGGGAGGTACCTATCCTAAAAAAATATTTTTCACAATTTTATTTCTCCACTTTGTTGGCGTGATTAATATCTATACCCTTGTTAAACTACAGTTTTCTAGTACATAGTCTCTGAGCTAAACCGCGAACAGACAGACGGACGGACAGACGGACGGAAATGGCGAAACTATAAGGGTTCCTTGTTTATTACGGAACCCTAAAAGGATGTAACAAACCTATATATCCCTATTTCGACGGATACAATATACGAACATAACAATCTAATAAGAAACTGAGCTCAGATTCCTAACTAAGTAATAGCGTACATAAAGTACCAATAGAATTTCAATAGACGCATACCTAATTAAATAATAAATTCCCAGATATTATTAGCTGTCCAGTGTCCGTGCAGTTCGTCACGAACTCTTCGACCCACGCGTACAAGCTCTACTCGGTATTGTGTCGCACAAACTAAAAGAGTGGAATTCCAAACATTTTTCTCAACCTATTAACTGTTCTTTCAAGAGTGGCCGCGAATTGAGATGTGAATGATAAATTGTTGTAACTTTTACATACGAAAGTGATAAGCTTAACGCGTGTCTTTTGTGGCCTATTTAACTATCTCTACGATAAATCTGGAAGAAATGTTATGAATAAAAATAGTAGTTTATGCAACTGTCATATAATGAAGGGTATTAAAACACGAGTGTGAGTTTATGAAACGAGCGCAGCGAGTTTCATAATAGTAACGAGTGTTTTAATACCCGTGTTATATGCAGTTGCATACACTACTTTATCTTCACTAATGCAATTTATCAAACAAAAAGAGTAAAAATCGGTCCAATAACAAAGAATTTCAATATGGCGGTGACTTTTTATAATATTGCCAATCATTTCCTCTTATTTGACCCCAGGGAAGCCCAAATATCGATTTTGAACGAAATCGGTCCAATAACAAAGAATTTCAATATGGCGGTCACTTTTTATAATTTTGCCAATCATTTCCTCTTATTTGACCCCAGGGAAGCCCAAATATCGATTTTGAACGAAATCGGTCCAATAACAAAGAATTTCAATATGGCGGTCACTTTTTATAATTTTGCCAATCATTTCCTCTTATTTGACCCCAGGGAAGCCCAAATATCGATTTTGAACGAAATCGGTCCAATAACAAAGAATTTCAATATGGCGGTCACTTTTTATAATTTTGCCAATCATTTCCTCTTATTTGACCCCAGGGAAGCCCAAATATCGATTTTGAACGAAATCGGTCCAATAACAAAGAATTTCAATATGGCGGTGACTTTTTATAATATTGCCAAAAGATCTTACCAAAGAGTATGTAAGTTTAGTAGTTTCGACGAAGTTTTCACGTATAACCCAACTGTTTTCAAAAGCCAGCCTAATATCAAAATTTTATACAACTTGTATGAGGATTTTGACATAAGGCTCGCCAGGTTAATTGGTCGCGTTTTATTGATGTTATAATGAGATTTTACGATATCGATGTGGATATTATACCATCATGTGAAATTGCTTAAATTGAGTGTTTTGTTATCTGCGCTATAACAGTAGTAATTATAAGTCAAGTACTGGAAACATAAGTAGAATGTTATAACATTATATGTACGGCACGCTATGATGGCCGGTTTGACACATTACAATAGTGATGTGGAATGTCAATTTATTCTCGAACAAAAAACAATTAAGTTTTGTTTTTGTACCTGATTAAATAGGTTTAATAAAACGAAAATGTATATGTTTATTTAATTTATTTGAACGAACTGAATATTTGAATGAAAATGAATATACATACTTTATATGCACACAAGAAACATATGAATACAAAAGATACCAAAAAAGGTGCCACAAAAGGCCATAATTAATCAGATTCGTCCATACTACTATTTTCACTGTCGTCACTGCTATCATCACCTACATTAATAATTATATGTTCGTTTTCTATAATATTATCTATTTTCACATCTCTTTCATAATCTTCCCTTATTAATTTAACAGTTCTATTCACAACCTTTTCCCAGTCTCCTTTAGTCACATGTTCACAAGCTTCTTCTAATAATTTTAGCATTTTTTTTGTGGTAAATGGGGGTTCTGTATTGTGTCTTGCAGCATATCCCTTAATTTGAGCCCACACCAACTCAATCGCATTATACTCACAATGGTAAGGCGGTAACCGTATAACTCTGTGCCCATGTTCTAATGCTATTTCGTCAATGACGTATCGGATCTTGGTTGGTTTGTTTTCTTTTAAAAGACGTACTAATTCCGCTTTTAACATATTCATGTTTGCATCTACGCCATTTTTACGAAGCCATGCGACGATATCAGCTTTCTTTTGGGATTGGGCAGGTGGCTTGTCAATTTGCATCGAGTGGTATGGGGCGTTGTCCATAATTATAATAGATGGTTCAGGGAGGCTACACAACATTGAGGTAAACCATTCAGTAAACTTTTCTCCATTCATGTCTTCATGATAGTCTCCAGTGGTTTTTGACGCAAAAGCCATGAGAGAACCTTCGACAAACCCGTTGATGGTTCCGGCGTGACAAATTATAAGTCGCGATCCTTTTCCTACAGGAACTTTGGAAGTAGATGCTGCTGTGTCATCGTTCCAAGAACGGCCTACAGTATGGTTAGCATTAAGCCATGTTTCATCCAAGAACACAACATTTTGCCAATTTTTGATTTCTTTCACTTGCCGTAAAAAAGTATACCTTGCCATCGCTATATCAAATCTTTCCATCAATATTTTGCGTTTGTTACATTTTTTGTATCGAAATCCAATGGTCTTCAAAATCTTCGTTAAAGAACTTTCCCCACCGAAGAATAATCCAGCTTCCTTCAGTGAATGCACCAACTTTTTTCTTGTTGGATACTCCTTCTGTAAATAGTAGCCGTAAACATGTCTTCGGATAGCATCGGCATCAAAGCTATCGATGCCTACGACTGGTTTTGCTCGTTTTCTCTTTTTTGGTGTGTGAAGTTTATTTTCTTCTGTGCCAGTCTCGCCATATTTTTTTTTAGTTATCCGTCTAACAGTTCGTTGTCCAATATTAAGCGCATCAGCTACGCGTTCAACCACTGACGTTATAGGTAAAATTGGCCCTCCATTTTGGGCTTCACGATCGAAATAGTTACGAAGGCGTATTACGAACTCACGTGTCTGACTATTTAGAACAGTTCTCTGCGTACGTTCGGTCATATCGACGAAATCCACAACAAAGGGCTTGAACAGAGTCCAAATTAACGAGCAAGGGTCAACAGTAATGCAGTATCAATATTTGAAATCCAAAGCCAGGTCAAAACTATATCACAATCGCATTGCACTGACAGTTTATACTTTTCGAAGCAACGTCAATTCGAAACTGCTTTGTTTTGCATTGAGCATTGACGCGAGTTTGCCGGAGGTAGTAGTTGTGCTAGCCAGCGATCCTATGTGACGATCGTATTAGATTCCATTTTTAAAAATTTTCAATTTAGAAAACCAAATGCCGAGTTGTGGTATATATCATATAAAAATAAAAATTTTACCTTTTGTATGAAACAGCTGATATTTTTTTGCGATTTCAGAGGTTTGTCCACATAGTGAAAATTGTTCATATTCACAAGTACATTCACCCCTTAAATGGTGCAAACTGATTTTTCTACACTTGTATACATTTTAGAAATCAATTTAATAAATAAATTTTGAGTCCTAAACCTAAAACTACATTCGATAAAATTTATGAATCTCTGCACATCACTATCGTCAATAAAGTAATACAATTATTTCCTTCAAAGTCGTTATCAATTAATACGGAACTTCATGAGCGGACAAACGTCAAACCGGCCATCATAACGTGCCGCTAGTGTAGTGTAGATAAAATTATAAAAAAATATCATGGCGTATCTTTTTCTCTATATTACGATTACTAAGAGGCCGTAAAGTGAAAAAAAATTTTTTTTGAGCTTTGAGCAAAAATGTGTGAATTGATGTCTAGTAATGTAAAGTTTAATAGTGTGGGAATTAGATTTATGTAACGTTTTTAATACTTGTAGGTACAACGTGTAAAAAGGTTTAAATACACAGTTTTTTAATTAACTAACCATAATATTGGAAATTTAAGAAAATCATGTACTTTATGGTGTATGCAGTTTTTGTATCTCAATAACTATAAATGATAAAATCTCATGACCTAATAGACAGATTGTTAGAGAAAAAGAACACCTTTCGCATAGTATACATAAAAAAACTCAAAGTCTAATTGTCATTTTGAACGGTCTTTTAGATATTGGACAGTAGATAGGTAGTGTTGCCACCGAACGCTTAATGTCCGTTAAAAATTTATTCAAAAACCAAAACTTTCTACCGAATGAGTTCAATTGGTTTCTACATATATTTTTAAGAACAGCTCACCAAAAGTTAGCATAAGTGGGCGGATCGAACAGGTTGGAAAATTTATTTCCCATTAGAATGCGATTAAGAAAAGATTTTGTCGATTATATGGCTATTCGTTGGCTTGGTAATATTGGGTTCGGAATAAACATGTAGTTTTATGTTTTATGGAAGCTTTAATTCAATTTCTTTATTAGACACACTCCGCATCTAAAAATTGCTGCAATTTATTTTCTCTCCCAAAGAGAAGAGTTCATAATGCATCTTAATTTCGCATCTCGTATTAGATGGCATTAGGTAGGTATGTATATTCCATCGAATTACCACAAACAATTTGTTTTATGTGGTAATTTGATTTTGGATTTACAATTAGAAATGTTTCTAGTATGTAATCTATAGACATTTTAAGTAATGGTCTATAAAGGGGATAGCTTACGCCTCTTGAAATAATTTTGACGAAGACGCGTGTGAAATCACTTTGAGCTGAAAGAGAAGTAATTTTTACTAAACAAGATTTAAACTGCCTAGTTTTTTCGATGTTTTTTCTACGAGTAAGTAGACTCCGCATAGTGGTGATAGTATTGACTTGCTAGGTACTTTAAATTAACACTTACTATAATTATTGACCGGTGAGTTGTATGATATCAGGAGACAGGACATTATTCAAAGACAATCTGTCTCCCTATCTCAATAGATAGGGAGACAGATTGTCTTTGAGACCTAATGGTCTCAGTCGGTGCGCTAGAGTATCTCAAGACGGCACTCATCTCTTGCGGTATTTGTAGGTACTATTTTTGGAGACACTTGGTAACTTTCTGTTAACTGCACTTTGTATCACAAGTAATGGACAAACACGCACATATCACGTTTTAGTGATCACTCAAGCCGCAGAGTACTACTGACGTTCATTGCGCGATCTGGACAATAGAGATGAATTATTAGATATAACTGTACGTTGTACGTGTAATGATTAACAAGCGAGGCGTTTATATGTACATTGTACAAATTATCAGAACCATCTCTGTCCACACGTAGAGCCACTAGCCTTTATTATATTAACAAGAGATTATCGGTACCTGCTTTCCGCATGGCGCTTAGATTTATTGTGGCTGAGGAATTCTGTACTTTGAATTCTTCCTACGTTATCAGCGTTATCAGTGCAAATAGGTACAGTGTGTATTCGTATGTGTATGCGAATCGAGAAGCTCGTTGGTACTCGATTGACACCATCGCAGTAGGAATTAAGGCTTGGCATGAAGTACTCTGACTTTTTGAGTTATCATTAAAGTCTAAATAAGTAGTAGGTACGGTTATGGGCTCGTGGTCCCACCGATTTTTCCTATCTATATTTGAACCCGTTATAGAGCCTTGCTAAAAACTTGCAACATTGCAATTAATAAAATTACTGTAACGCACATATAGTCGCGCGTCTGACGCTTGACGCGAGGATCTTCTGGATCCTCCTACTACCTACTAACTAACTACTACTAACTATGGTCCAAGATCCCAGTGCCGCCAGACCTAAGTTATTTTCTCAGCAATTATTTGTGTACGATAGAGTACTGTTCGAATGTCCGTTCAGTATATGCGTACCAGTTAGATTGTGCCGACGGCCAATTTCCAGATACCAGGTGCTAAAGGTAGGTAAAAACTAGAATAACTTATCTTAAATTCTCAGGGCTGATTTTCATATATGTTTTAAAGAATATTGTAAAAATTAATAAATTAATACTGCCAGACGCTTACCGCCGGCGGTTACTTTAGCCAGACGCTTTGAAGCTCCCAAAAAAATATATAATTTAAGTTAACTTATATTCTCAGTTCTGATTTTTATACATGATACTCAGGGAACTATTGCGATATTATCTGTAAGCTGCCAGACCTATTGGAAGGGTCAAACATCCCCCCAGACACACATTATGCGTCCCCATATGTATGAGCGCTAGAACATGATTCACTTGTTTAAGTGTGTGAGAGATAATATCATCATACTATAATATTATAAATGCGAAAATGTGTTTGTTGGTTTGTCCTTCAATCACTCTGCAACAGAGCTATGGATCGACGTGATTTTTTGTCTGGGTATAGCTTAGGATCTAGAGAGAGAGAACTATTGCAATATCTTCTGCAAGTGGAGTTCAGAAGTGGAAGTGGTGTATCTTGTTCGTGGACGCCATATTATTAAAATTATGCTATCCTATGTCACTTCACAAATTAAGACGAACTTAATAAAATCTCTCAAAATATATAGATTACAGAGCCACATATAATAAGCTTGAATCAGCAATCGGATTCAGACGGGTGCTACGAGTGTGTGTAGTGCGCGAGATAATCGATTCATATAAATGATGGGCATTTTGCCAAGGAAAATCATCAATGAACAGTGGGCAAGTTCACTTGCCAATGGATCAGGCTCTTAAGACGGTTGTGGGTCGCAGAATTGCGCGGTGCAGGGAGGGCACTAGGTCAGGGGAAAGTAGTGGGGACTGCGTACGGTGCATACCACAATTACATCCGCACTTTATGCTTGTTGGATTAAGGCCGCTCTCGAATGAACATATTTGAATATTGGCCGGCTACTGAAAGTTATACTTAAAAGCGGCAAAAGTAAGTGGCGAAATTACACATAGGTATCAGTCAATTTTTCCCGAACGGAAATATTAAAAAATACTATCGTACAAAAACTGCTCAACTCATTTGCTTATAGTCCTGGGACTGATTGTAGATCTTACAGAGAAAAAAATATATATTGACGAAATATTCAAAAATTTTGATCGTGATAAAAACATAGATATATCCACACCGAAAATAATATACCTATTCTAAATTAGAAATCCAGAAATAATAATAAATAATATTTCTTATTATTATTTTAAAGTATGTAAATTATTCATAAACTTTCATTGAGACTTATTTGTTTTCTAAATTTATTTTATTAATAATACTTTCCATATTCAATTTAACAAATTGATCAAATTTAGTGTAACGACGTCATGCATTAAATTTCACTATCCAAGTATAAACTTTCATGTTGTTTCTCATGAAACACAAATCATTGTAAAGAAATATGAGCTATTTTTAAAAGTAGGTATATGAAAGGATAAATTTCCTAGCAACTTCCTTCCTATTACATTGAGTTAGACTATGGAGTACGAGGTATCAAAAATGCGCCCATACTTTGAAAAAATGTAAATGCTTGAAAAATCGTAAATCTAAGGAGACTCTCTGTTAGTCTTTTTCTCTATCTTGCCTTCTATGATGACACGGACAGATGAAAGCACAATTAACACCAATTTACAGAAACGTGAAGGTTCGAAGGTCGTGAAGGACAACCACTGAAACTTTACCTCCAGTCAAGTAACAAGTTGTGACTAAATTCATTTTGCGGGAGATTGCACTTCCAGAAACATGACAAATCTCTGAGCATCTATTTGAACAGTCATGTGAGGGAATGCAAGTCTTAAACAAACGCAGATTGCAAATAATAAATCTATGTTAACTCCTTAGATCATAAACACATGAATAGGCAATAGGCCTGGCAAACAATAACACTCGGAATGTTCACAACAGCTCTCTGTAGACGATGTAGACCGCTCTCACCTGAAAAGCCTAAGCAATCACTGGCAGTGTATAATAGGTCCAACACAGTTGTAAGACAACTTTCCCGTACAAATAAAATGTTTTAGGAACTCATGTGCAACTATTCCTATAAATCTTATTTCAGTTTGGATTGCAGTGAATTTTGAATAAGAGGAGAGCAGGTTTGAAATAGTCCAACTGTCTACTGATTTGAGGCTTATTGTTAGTAACTAGCTTTTCCCGTAACTTAATCTACGTGGAATTAGTGGAATAAGGTTTTAAAAATTCCGAAAGGCATACCAACAAACCCACAAAAAACACTCACATTTATAATATTAGGAAGGATAAGGATTAGCTAGGCTAAGGATAGGTAATTTATCTAATAAGAGCTGAGATCCTGATCAAAGGGCCAGTGCCATTAAGTACCTACGTTTCGCTACGGCGTAGTACAATCCGCGCGCAATGCGATGTGGTGTGACCAGCCCAAAATACGTCAAATATTACACGTGGAATGGTGGCAAGAATACTGCTGGTCGATATGCGGAAAAGCTGCATCAATCATTGATACAGTATCGTAGTGATTGGCTGAATTTTTGGTTTTCTCACAGCCGGCCTATCAGATTTGATTGCTATCGTCACACAGTTGAAATCATTTTTAGACAATATATAGTTGGCTCTATTTCCTCGTATAACAGCCCGGCCCGAACTTCTATTACGTAACTGCGCAAGTAATGTGGCAGTTTTTCTTTTGCATCAAATCTTACAGGTACCTACCTCAAAAGTTCTAAGTATGTAACACGAAGATTAGAAAAAGGAGTACCTTAGGTATAATTTCACTTTAGGAAGAATTTTAAAAGTAGAAATAAATCTAAGAGGTATGCCTTTGTGTTGCAAGTTCCCACTACTTACACAGGAGCTCGAATATACTAGAAACTATTTTAAGACAGTGTTCGCATGCGATTTTTTGCAGAGATATTGAGAATCGCAGTACACGCTGCATGGCGATTCTATCACTAGAAGCTATTGCACTTTTTCTTTTTTGCACCTCTTGGATGATATCAGATTCAATAACGATAACATAAATCGCGTGCACGTAAAATGGCACTTTGCTACATTAGGTGGTAACAAAAAGAACTGAGATATCTTCAAAGTTTAAATTTAATATCTAACTAATCTTGCTTTGATTCAGAAACGAAATATATCTCGGATTAATATTAAACTTTGCAAAAGTATTGAGGTTAGGGAAAGGTTTTTTTAAACAACATTAGTAATGCTGAACATGAATAATATTCCTCTTTTCTTCAAATTAAGCGTAAAGCTTATGTTAACTATTCTTTTATCCGTTCCCGATGTTACCCGTTCTATTTTTTATTTCTATTAAACACACACTACAAAAATATTTAAGCCTCCATACCCATTACTAACTTAAGTTATATTTGTAAAGATTGATCTCATTTAGATATGTAGTATCTAAGGCTGAGATCTACAGATCGTACTCTGGCTCTGCTCAAGACATAAGATAGAATTAAAATGAGACACATATAAGTATGTCCTGACATAAACTTGTCTCGTTTTAACTCAGTCTTGAGTCTGAGCTACATGAGAGTGCCATCTATAGATCTCACCCTAAGTTAAAGCAAGACTACATTTCATGGACTAACTCGAGTTTACTCGAGCTTACTAGCTATGTGTCAACAGTTGTTGATTTGTAGGTAGAACTTTATAAAACAAATTCAGAACATATATAAATTATACATTTTACAGAAATGCTATCAGTGCACAATGGTATAAATGAATGTTAAACAAATACATCGGACAATCACAGCGGTTAACTAGTACTTTATATAGTAAAACCAGCACTCTAAATAAGGAAGTGTGACGCCACGGTTGCATCGGTAGGCAGTGAGGCGTAGCAAAGCCTGAGAATCGTGTCGTTAGATACATGTTACAATTTAGACTTTATATCGGAGGCCCTAAGAACTTGAGCGCGTATGTAGGTGGAGCCCTCAACTGTAGCTGGAGCATGACCAAGTTGACCAGCCAACCCTTCTACAATTACTATTTCTGTGAAATTTATAAATAGGTATGCCTAGGCACAAATTAGTCTTTCCTATTATGGTTGAAAGGAAGTCAAAGATCCCATAAGGCGTCAACAGGTGCGATTTTTAATCATGCTTTCCGGTAGTAAGGAATAAGGATGCCTTAAGGACCCTTCAAGGCACGTTGGGGTTTCGATATGTACGAGTAGAAGAATCTGTGGCATGCCACTTGATGCATTGCGGCGTCTTATACCAATAGAAAAATTCTTGCGAAGCCGCGACCTGAAATGTGGCATGCAATTCGCAATAATCAAAACGTTTCGACGCTGCAAGATACTCGTAACATGTGCCATCGCCCTTAAGGGGTTAAGGTAGTCTTTGTTTCTCTCCAAGTCCTCAACTATACCAGTGCAAACAATCACGGCGATCAGTTGTTCCTTGCTGTTTGATTGAAGGACAAACCAACAAACTATCACACTTTCTCACTTATATTAAGTATTAAGGATATTGGTAAGGATTTAACAAGATTGGTTATTCATAATAAATAAGCAATAGCAAAAGCTCCGTCGATTAACATTAAATTCCTCTGAATGCGAAAGTCCTTAGGTCATCAATTTTCTTAAACTTTGTGTTTTTATAGCTGCCACTTAAAAGATTATTATTTTCTGACTCCTTCTACAAATTACTTAATTCCACCAATATGTGTCGAAAAGAAGCTACAAGATTAAAATATTCTACTCAACGTTCGTTCAACTTGTTTACATTTTAAAGCATGAACCATGAATAATATTTGATCAAATTATTTACTATTTATCATGTAAGCTATCAACGTCTTGTTAGATAATCGCCTGAGGCTATAATGGATATTTTGTGTCTGGTACTTGGTAGATAATAAATAAGAGAATCTTTATTGTGATATGTAATGCTTAGCACCTGTCGATCAGTGGCCATTGAGATTCAATATTAATGTATGATGCAAGATTTCATCAAAATATTATGTATTTGCTTTTGTTACTCTCTGGAATCCTAATTTCCTAAATACCTTTACACACATAGGTATACATATAAGTATAAAATTATTGTTAACACGAAAGTATGCTTGTTTGTTTGTCCTTCAATCACGCAGCAATGCCTTGGAAATTGGACATATCAACAAACAAAAACTTTAAATATTGAGATCGATATCATGATATAAGATCGCGCTATTTACTTATTAAATGTCTGAACAGACCATAATATGATACAATATTTTCATAATACACTACGAATGAGACTACCGGTTCCACCACAAAACGAGCTAGGAGTACAGTTCAGTGCTTTAGCGATGATATTACAAAAACCTGACGCTGGCTTCAACCGCACATTCTTAGATTACAAGGAAGAAATGTCGTTATGGGAGAAAACCACCTATTATTATTTCTATATTCATTGAGTGAGAAAGTATTTGAAACCGACATAAAATATGTACCTGTTGGTTGATATTGATCTATTAAGTATATATTTCTCTTGCTTTTTGTACCTGTTGTTATAAATAAAACGACGGAAGAGCGGAGATTTCGCTCGCGACATCGCCCGTGTGCATGTGAAACTTAAATCCAGTAAACGTCCTCTAAATCTTCCAGAGTAACTTGTTCACCAAAAGAAACAATACTTTTAACATAGATAGAATGTAAAAAATCCCTTAGAGTAAAATTTTTAAATTTGGTTGGATATAGGTAAGTACCCATCGGTTTGATTTTGGTTCAGTAGGTCTAGTGTAACTTTCAAGTTTACAATGCTCGCGTATGCGTTGATCTCTCATTTACCTAGTATGGAAGAGAGAGGGGCGGAGAATTTCGTCACCCCTTTTCCGTCTATACTAATTTCTTTATGCACAACGTAAGCTTGAAAAGTTACACTAGGGGCACTGATTTCGGAACAAAATTATGAGTTACGTTATCCAAGATCTGTATCTAATGAAAAGACGATAGCTTTAATAGTTGAACGTCAAAGGAAGAGCGATGACGTGAGCGGGATGCTAGTTACCGCCAGGTCATCGACCCCAGGATATTCCCGCCCCTAGTTACGATGCACGTAATGAGCCTTATTGACTGCAATAAGCCACTATATTACTATAGAAATGAGAAGAATAAAATCGTGAGTAGGAGGGTCCATAGGAGACGTGAGAAAGGGAAATGATATACAAGGAATAATTGAAATAAACCTACGAAGCAATTAGATATTACGATATTAGTTTTGCGAAACAAAAACCCACGTAATAAGACAAGCTATAATAATTAGTGTGGTATTAGGTATTATGGTAGAATCTCGCGTTTATTTTGTCCTAATCCTAACTAATACGATTTATTTTCAATCTTCATACATTTGAAATCTGTGATCTTTTACTTGCCTTAACGGCTATGTGATTGTGGAAAATTTTATTCAATTGACACAAAATTGACAGCTTAAAACGTATATTTGGTCGTAATTCCATGTTCCATGATATTTGACAGATTACTTATTATTAAAACGTAGTCGTAATTCCTAGTTCCATGTTATTAAATGAAATCATACGATTCAAGCTGTCAAATGAAAAGGATTTTCTTACTATACAATTAATGGCGAATGTGAAGCTAATGTGGGAAGTGAGAAGTCCTAATGGGAGGGCACATACTCATAGATGGAAAACCGATAGTCTATCTGATAGGTAGACTTTGGATCCAATGGTGCTGGAATAGCAACTTGACACCGGTAAGTGAAATATAGGTAGATAGACGACTTCAAACGAGTCATAAAGACCTGTTGGATACAGACGACGCAAGACCGCGGTGTGTTTACAAAGACCTATGTTGAGAAGTGGACATCTTTTGGTTGCCGACAAAGATCTTGTGTCTACATAAAATATGTGTATAGATGACTATTTTAATCCGTACTAATATAGTAAATCCGAAAGTGTATGTGTTCTTAACTTGTTCTGGATTTGTATGTAAAACGCAGGGATAGTATGCTGGAGCATATTTTTTAATTAAAAAAACAAATATTTTTAAAACATAAATCTAACTGACTGACGTCCGTCGTGGACAAGTCTATTAATTTATTGCAACATCGATTTATTGAATTAGTGTTTTTTTTATATTTACGCTTTTCGATTCAATAGGAATTATTACTAGTGGTTCGCCCCGAACTGAGACCTCGCGGTAACGGTATCCCATGATTATTCATTCAATCGATACATGATAACCAAAACTGACATTATTATTATGCCCGTTTTCACCAAACATCCCTAAATCATCCCCTGAGTAGGAGTCTCTTAACGTAGGTAGCTCCTAAATACAATCCTAAGTCCTAACATCCGTCCCAATGTCCTTTTAGGTGTCCCGTACAGGATCGTGATAAATAAGTTGACAGAAAACATCACCTAACTTATCATAGGTAGCCCGTAAAGGTTAGGGAACGTTAGTGAAAACATTGAATTATTATGTAGGTACTAACGAGTGAAACCGGGTTACGGGCATCTGTACAAATCGTCATCTATCGACGCGAATAGAAAATATACAATATTTAACTAAAATTTAACTAAAAAATAATTTTAATTGAATAATATGGTACAAAAAAAATACAATACAATTATTGTATTATATTATGTAACTAAATAATAATGATCGACGCAAAACTGTTTTTGGGATAGGTCGTAGTCGTAACTCGTAGTTCCATGAAATAGTTACTGACTGCGCCATCTATTAGCATTATTGTGAAGCTATGTTGATGCTATATGAATTACTGATGCCCATTAAAAATTAAATAATCATATAATTTTAGTATTTGTTGTTCAAGTTCAGGATATAGGTGACCTAAAAAAATAAAATCAGCTAGAAAATACATAGCGGATTTTCCTAGAGAGCGTCTTCAAGCGAGCGTATAAAATCGCCACTTTGAAAGCCCCCCATTTCGTCAATTTTAAAGGAAAAATTAAAAAAAAAATATTTTTGTACTCTGTTCAAAATTATCTTTAAAATGATACGTATCAATTTTATGTAACGCGATAAAAATTTTTTTACTTCGCATTCACTTCTATGAGAGCCCCCCTGAAATAAAGGTTTTTATAATTTTTTATCCAATATTCGGCTGAAGGCCATCAGTTTACATATTATATCTAAATTTGAAGTAATTACGTTCAGTATTTCAAAAGTTATAAGCCTCTGACAGACGGACGGACGGACGGACGGACAAGTGCAAATTCACTCAAGTAAACTCAGAGACCTTCGCTTCGCTCAGTCGATGATATGCGTCTCGTCAGATAATTATATTATCACATTGAGTTTCAATTCGCATCATTGGTTTGCCGTTCCTTAACTTCAGTAATCTCTATAGTAGGTAAAGGCTTGGACATAAACAAAGTTTGATGGTAGTGCACGCACGACGGCAATGTATCCAAGGATGTCTGATATCAGTTTGTTTCGATGTAAGGAATCTATCAACGTTGTCGAGCAAAGCACACGTACTGTACTAACGGTGCACATATTCGCTGAAAAATCTTTGCAGGGTAAAGAAGGGTGTAGACTGTATTGTATACTTATCTTAATATATACTAGTGGTTCGCCCCGAACTGAGACCTCGCGGTATCCCATAATTCCCATAAGGTAGTTTTAACTATATTATATTGTAATTAAAACGCGCCGAATCTGATGACGTCAATCGTCATCTGCTTTCGTGGATGGGATGCGTATGCCTACAGTATTTTACTAAAATTCAGCTGGTTCGCTGAACGGGTGTTACGTAGTATACGATTTCATAATAAAAAAAATTATAAACTGCCATGACTGCGCACTTGCGGCTTCTGCGGCGAGCATGTCTAGATGCGCGCTCATCTTTACATTCATAGACACAGTACCATCAGAGAGAGAGATCATACGGTAGTAAATAGGTGCTAACGTCTAATTATTGTAAATAGAAACGGATTTACTTTTGCAAAAACAACGTGATACTTTTATTGATAATAATTTGCTAATTGAATAACATAATTAGTAATAGACAAATTATGAATAGCTGACGCAAAACTGTATTTACAATATTAAAGACAGCGCCATCTATTAACAGTATAGTGAAGTTTTGTTAAAAACATTGATGCCCATTAAAACTCAAATAATTTCGTTTCTTTATAATATTTATCTAATCTTAGTATTTGTTGTTCAAGTACAGAATATAACTCAAATTATGTGTAAGTTTCAAGTTTTAAAACAAAGTGGTTTAAGAGATCTAGCCTCGAATAAAATCTCCACTTTGAAAGCCCCCCATTTCGTCAATTTTAGAAAAAAAAAAAAAAAAAAACTTTTGTACTCTGTTCCAAATTATCTTTAAAATGAGGTACTGCAACCCTATGAAATGCAAAAAAAAATACATTTTACTTCGCATTCGCTTCTATGAGAGCCCACCTGAAATAAAGATTTTTATAACTTTTTAAGCCATTTTCGGCTGGAGGCCATCGGTTTACATATCATATCTAAAATTGAAGTAATTACGTTCAGTAATTCAGAAGTTATAAGGCTCTGACAGACGGACGGACGGACGGACGGACGGACGGACAAGTGCAAATTCACTCAAGTAAACTCAGAGACCTTCGCTTCGCTCGGTCGATAAATTACGTGTCACGTTGTTTGTCCGCGATGGACTCCTAAACTACTTAACCGATTTTGATCAAACTTCGTAACTATCTGTAATTTGGTCCAACTTAAAAGTCAGGATAGTTTGTTTGGATTAGGATAGTTTATTTGTTTTATTTATACTTATAGATAAGTTGGCGTTACGAAGTTCGCCGGGTCAGCTAGTCTATATATATAAAAGAAAGTGGTGTTAGTTACACTATTTATAACTCAAGAACGGATGAACCGATTTGGCTGAAAATTGGTGGAGAGGTAGCTTAAAACCAGGAGAAGGACATAGGATACTTTTTATGCCGTTCGACCGCGTTTCCGTCATGTCACTATAAAACGTGGTATAAGAAAAACGCATCTGACATGGAATAACAAAACGCAAATGACAGTGGAATAACAAATTTAAATGACAGCTAAACGTAATTTTGTCTTTGGTTAAGTATAAAAATTTGACAATTATAAAAAGTGTTAAAATAAAGCATTACTGATATTATAAATGCGAAAGTGTGTTTGTTTGTTGGTTTGTCCTTCAATCACGTCGCAACAGAACAGCGGATTGATGCGATTTTTTGCATGGGTATAGTAATGGATGTAGTAGTGGTTCCTCAGACCGGGAGAGCTACTTTTTATCTCAAATAATGAAAGAGTTCCCGCGGGATTTTTAAAAACTAAATCCATGCGGACGAAGTCGCGGGCATCAGCTAGTTATTTATAAAACAATAGTTTCACTTTAGTTTTTCTGCTGCCTGCTGTCAAACCAAAGCGAAAATAAGTTCTGACGTTGCACATCGCTGTCGTCAGGCTTTGTCTGTCCAAGCCTTAAGCCGCAATAAAAAATCTTGAGTCATACCTTCCCAGCGCTCGTCTTCACTATTGAGCGAGGGACATTAGCCTCTTTTGCCAAGAAAGTTTATTGAATTGACACTTTCCAGAAATAATCTGAAATTAATATTAGATTAGAAATGCAATTTTATTAGCTACCTATTTAATTTTATTATAAGTCAATGTGGTGAAAGTTTATCTATTTAGCTTACTTACGGATTTTACGTTGAAACGTACCATATACGGTTATCGGTTTGAATCTTTAATATTTTGTTAACCAATACTGTAGCTTTTTACTGCTACAGTTTTATTCAAAGTATTTTAAGCTTTTTTCAGATACATTCGATGGCTGTATTTAGAAATGACGAACGACGAACAAATTAATAACAATATTCACGATCTAGTTCGTTCCCTACGAATAATATAAATGCGACAGTGTTTTGTTTATTGGTTTGTCCTTCAATCACGCATAATCGGAGCAATGCATCGACGTGATCTTTATACATATAGTTGAGGCTATTTTTAGAGAATTTCCTTGCTGGAGAGTGATATAAGCTACTTTTTATTCCGAAAAAAAAGGGGTCCTGCAGGTTTTATTAAAAAAATCTAACTCCCACGTGGACGAAGTCGCATACAAAGTTTAGTTGATAGTAAATACTATATAAATAAAGAATATAATGTATAAACTGATATACATTTATAGCAACTCAGTAAGCTGGTAAAAATAATATTATTCACATTCATATAATGATCGTACTTCACTCTCCATATAAAAGACATCAACGATATGTTAGTGCCAATAAGTATCAACGAAAGTGAAATATTAGGAGAAAGTGACCAAATATGAAATAGTATCCTTAAAATATGGTAATAATAATACTTTGAAATTCTACATTTTACCCAAATGTGGAATTTTAAAGTATTATTATTCAAGCATTAAATTTTTATTCGTCATTCTGTTTATTTACGTACTCATATCAAGAATTTCAATTTATTTATTTTTAGCGTACATAATAAAGTAAAATGTACAAAAAATAACCTTATAATCGAATTTATTTTATATTATATTATTTATCAGCGGTATTTATAAATTAAAAAGAAAAAGGGGTTGATTTTATTTGAAGCCAATCTAACACGTATGTCGCGATTGTACTCATTTTATTAAGTATTCTACTATTCGCATACAAAAAATGTAGACGACTTTGATTGCAATGATGAGTTAAAGATTCTTTTCATTTTTTTTATTCAGACGTGGTGTCCACTAATTTGTAATTATAGGCGTAAAATCGGCGTGATGCCGTGACGAAGCGTGGCATCGCTCGCGAAAAAAGTAACGGTTTGTAAGATTGTTAAACTAGCGGCACGCTATGATGGCCGGTTTGACACATTACAATAGTGATGTGGAATGTCAATTTATTCTCGAACAAAAAACAATTAAGTTTTGTTTTTGTACCTGATTAAATAGGTTTAATAAAACAAAAATGTATATGTTTATTTAATTTATTTGAACGAACTGAATATTTGAATGAAAATGAATATACATACTTTATATGCACACAAGAAACATATGAATACAAAAGATACCAAAAAAGGTGCCACAAAAGGCCATAATTAATCAGATTCGTCCATACTACTATTTTCACTGTCGTCACTGCTATCATCACCTACATTAATAATTATATGTTCGTTTTCTATAATATTATCTATTTTCACATCTCTTTCATAATCTTCCCTTATTAATTTAACAGTTCTATTCACAACCTTTTCCCAGTCTCCTTTAGTCACATGTTCACAAGCTTCTTCTAATAATTTTAGCATTTTTTTTGTGGTAAATGGGGGTTCTGTATTGTGTCTTGCAGCATATCCCTTAATTTGAGCCCACACCAACTCAATCGCATTATACTCACAATGGTAAGGCGGTAACCGTATAACTCTGTGCCCATGTTCTAATGCTATTTCGTCAATGACGTATCGGATCTTGGTTGGTTTGTTTTCTTTTAAAAGACGTACTAATTCCGCTTTTAACATATTCATGTTTGCATCTACGCCATTTTTACGAAGCCATGCGACGATATCAGCTTTCTTTTGGGATTGGGCAGGTGGCTTGTCAATTTGCATCGAGTGGTATGGGGCGTTGTCCATAATTATAATAGATGGTTCAGGGAGGCTACACAACATTGAGGTAAACCATTCAGTAAACTTTTCTCCATTCATGTCTTCATGATAGTCTCCAGTGGTTTTTGACGCAAAAGCCATGAGAGAACCTTCGACAAACCCGTTGATGGTTCCGGCGTGACAAATTATAAGTCGCGATCCTTTTCCTACAGGAACTTTGGAAGTAGATGCTGCTGTGTCATCGTTCCAAGGACGGCCTACAGTATGGTTAGCATTAAGCCATGTTTCATCCAAGAACACAACATTTTGCCAATTTTTGATTTCTTTCACTTGCCGTAAAAAAGTATACCTTGCCATCGCTATATCAAATCTTTCCATCAATATTTTGCGTTTGTTACATTTTTTGTATCGAAATCCAATGGTCTTCAAAATCTTCGTTAAAGAACTTTCCCCACCGAAGAATAATCCAGCTTCCTTCAGTGAATGCACCAACTTTTTTCTTGTTGGATACTCCTTCTGTAAATAGTAGCCGTAAACATGTCTTCGGATAGCATCGGCATCAAAGCTATCGATGCCTACGACTGGTTTTGCTCGTTTTCTCTTTTTTGGTGTGTGAAGTTTATTTTCTTCTGTGCCAGTCTCGCCATATTTTTTTTTAGTTATCCGTCTAACAGTTCGTTGTCCAATATTAAGCGCATCAGCTACGCGTTCAACCACTGACGTTATAGGTAAAATTGGCCCTCCATTTTGAGCTTCACGATCGAAATAGTTACGAAGGCGTATTACGAACTCACGTGTCTGACTATTTAGAACAGTTCTCTGCGTACGTTCGGTCATATCGACGAAATCCACAACAAAGGGCTTGAACAGAGTCCAAATTAACGAGCAAGGGTCAACAGTAATGCAGTATCAATATTTGAAATCCAAAGCCAGGTCAAAACTATATCACAATCGCATTGCACTGACAGTTTATACTTTTCGAAGCAACGTCAATTCGAAACTGCTTTGTTTTGCATTGAGCATTGACGCGAGTTTGCCGGAGGTAGTAGTTGTGCTAGCCAGCGATCCTATGTGACGATCGTATTAGATTCCATTTTTAAAAATTTTCAATTTAGAAAACCAAATGCCGAGTTGTGGTATATATCATATAAAAATAAAAATTTTACCTTTTGTATGAAACAGCTGATATTTTTTTGCGATTTCAGAGGTTTGTCCACATAGTGAAAATTGTTCATATTCACAAGTACATTCACCCCTTAAATGGTGCAAACTGATTTTTCTACACTTGTATACATTTTAGAAATCAATTTAATAAATAAATTTTGAGTCCTAAACCTAAAACTACATTCGATAAAATTTATGAATCTCTGCACATCACTATCGTCAATAAAGTAATACAATTATTTCCTTCAAAGTCGTTATCAATTAATACGGAACTTCATGAGCGGACAAACGTCAAACCGGCCATCATAGCGTGCCGCTAGTGTAGTGTGGAGTGTAGACTGATGCTGTCAACAACAATTAGTACATCGAGATAATGAGGTTTTATGAATTGATTTATTTATTTTTATCGTTCTTGTACCAAAACAAATATTAAATATAATATTTAATGGAGCGGACAAGGGTCAAGTCTCTATATAGTCTCAAAGGTGAGTTTCTATAATAGAAATTTCTTCCAGCTTTCCTTGAAAAGTAATTAAGGCCAAATATTAAGTGGTAGGTACTCATCATATCATCTATATCATCATAAATAATCATCATCATCAATATCATCGGAAACAACATCATAATAATCTTCAATCTAATATAAGAATTATTAATTTAATAGTATAAATTAAAATGACAATTTTTTTCCTTTGATCGAAGCTAATAGGTACGATATAACGACCTATAGCTATAACAAACGGTAGTTTTAAGTTGTAGGTATCTACTACTAGGTATGTAACAATTGTGATAATATATTATAACATTGCATAATGAGGCGGCCCCCAGGTATCTTTTTACGACAGTGCTTTATATCCTTTCGCACATACGAGTACCACTCTCTATTACGTTGCGTGTTCATTTTTATTAAACCTATCGTCGTTTATTTAAAAAGTGTTAAACATTTTTCAATTCTAAAGAATTCTTCCACTATTAAACGAGAATTAAATATATATTGAGGACGCTTTATTAATGCCTTAAAGAAATGCTTAGATTTGAAATAAAACAAAATGGGGACAAAGCTTTTGGAAATAGACGCGGTTCAGTGAAAAGCAATTACGTTTTTAAGGTGAAATAAAGTACTTAACTTTATAAAATATGAAATAAGTATAGCCCTGCTATCTTATTTACTGTACCTAACGTAAGTCGGTTATTTCCGATTGGTTTAAGTAGGTACTTTACTCTAGTCAGCTGCTTGTATACAATTGGTCAGTGATGACTTATTTTCCTTCATCTTTTTATTTTTAGTTTACTAATTTTTTAAATGGAACACGCGTAAGCGAAATATATACAGTAATTCTTCTTTTCAGTAAGAGATACATAGCGCATCGTTTACGAGCATATTTATAACGATGTTTACGAGTTTCTGCGACTTGTATACCTTTTAAGTTAGCTAAGGAAAAATATAGAACATAACGCAATTTCGTAGCGTTATGTATAAAGCTACGAAACGGTAACTATCTGCGAACAAAGCTTCCCACGTCATACATCCATAGATTGTACTCGATCGCAACACAAACATATAACTCATCTTGATTTAATCTTATTGCCTTTTACTAATTACAAAAATCATCTGGAGTTGAAGATAATTACGCAAGAACCAGTAATAAGTATATAAGTTCGGATAACGAAGCCCACTTTTTCTAACAGCTATAAAAGGAACGGAGCCTATTTTAATAAAGATATGTTAATAGTGATCGCACGTTGTTTCTAATTGTGTAATAATTGCTCACATCTGCTCCCAGGGCTTATTAGCTCTGTTCCCATAGACTAACATTAACAAATGCATTACCGTACGCAGTTTTTCATGGCATAACCGCGGGAAAGACTCGTGGGTGATTAATAAATCGCCATTGTAATGTCCTACGGAGTACGATGGCGCATCGAAGAAATATTAATGAACTTATCGACATGTTCTTGAACATATAACTAATGGTCATTGTCCTTTAAGTAAAACAGTTTATATAATAAATAATTTACATTAAAAGTAACATATATCATTTTTAATGAGGACGTTGATTAAAATAAATGTCATCATATGATTCAGAATCTATTGAAGCAAAAAGTAAATAAAAAAGCAAATCAGAAAGGAAAATATCCATAGAAGAACCAAAGCGACACAGCTCATTTCACGAAGCTGAAGATGCAATTTTCGGGACTCGCGGGGCATATACTATATAGTTCGAAGAACTGATGGTTGTTGGAATGTTGGAGTCCCAGGGTACTGCAGTGTTGGCAGACCCTCCACTAGATGAACGGACAACATGGCGTCGCAGAGAGCTGCTGGATATTATCCGCACGTGGAACTCGTATGTCCATGTCAAGAAGAGACCTATGTAGTAGGCCTATCTCATGGACATAGGTCTAAGAAAGTTGATAAAGAAGAAGAATTTGTCAAATGAATATTTTCCATCAGGCGTGATTTTAGTTCAAACATTTTAGAGATTCTCTAAAAGTAAGTTTATAAGATAAAATAGCCGGTAGGTATTCTATGCAATGCTGTAAATCCAGCCCACCCGACTAGTTAGAGTTGTATGTAATTGACGTAATATAAACTGGTTTGATTCACCTTTTAGCTACAGCCTAGAAGTTCCAGTAAGCGGTCCTTACGTTATGTTTATCTCTCTGCCTTATTATTGTGTTTTGAGTACATAATTTTTAACTCGACCCGTTGCATTTTTAAAAATTACATGCTTATTATTTGCTTCTGTTAAAACTGAACTAATCTTCTGAAACTACGATCTTATAATTATACATAATTATAATAATAATATTCGTCTTTTTGAAACTAAGTCCATAGTATAGAGCGACATGGCTATGGAAGTTTTCTGTTTGGTTCTTGGCAAAAAGGTGTGAAAGCTTTACAATGTTGTTCAAGTCACGATGTTTGGCGATGCCATCGTTCTTTGGAATTGAAAGAACGCTCGTGTATGGTTATACCTATTCAAATTTCTTCTGGGTTGAGACAAAGTAAATAAATTCCTACCCTTAACATTGCTCTCATACACTTCATAAAGTTTTCATCATCATCAATGTCATCAACAGCCAATATGCCTCTACTGTTGGACATTGGTTTCTTTTAGATAGCACCATTGATATTGATTATTGAGCTTGTAACTTGTAAGGTTCTATTATTTATCAATTAGTAATTAATTTAGTCATAACGCGAGCATCAATTCCAACAATCTGAGTTTAAAGAAATATTTGTCTCTAAGTTATGGTGACAAAGGGCTGACACGACGAAGTTAAAATTGAAATTTTTGTGAGCGTATTAATTAAACAATTTTTTTTACTTTGAAAGAAATGCTATTATAATTTACTGCATGTCTAATTTAAATCTAACTTAAATAAGCTAACTCAATTTTAATCAAATATCCTAATCCTAGTAGACGTTCTTAATCGGTAATTCTTACATACAACTAAACACCTTTTATAACGTCATGTCAGTGAAATCGCCTTTTAAGTAAAGCTGTAGACTATGAGCTTACGAGTTACGTTACGCTTGGTGGTTTAATAAATATTTCTCAGCGTGGGTATAATACCAATTGTGAGTGCTTCAAAATGGCTTCAAAACGGTTCGTGTTCACTCGTGGTTTTGATATAATTTGGTCACTGGCCCGTTATTTCCCAAGTAGGCGCAGTTTTGCCTTCAATTTTCCGTATGTAGGTGTCTATTACGGACGATTAGCCTACCACAGTACTAAATAAGGGTTTTGGAAACATTTCAATAGGTATTGAAGTATGAATCGTACCTGCTTGAGCGTCAACTAGTGTAACTTTTAAATTTAGCCAATGTGGCATGGATGTTGGCGTTCATTTCCACACAATTTTATTATTTTGGCGGTGCAACTTTTCATGTAAAGTACGCTTACTATTTAAATATTTAAAAGTTGCACTCAGTAACTTCGGTTTCACGTACTGAACCTAAAAACACCAAGACTAAAACTACACGCGTATATTATTTCAATAACAAAAAAACACATCAAATTCTACTGAACGAAAATCTAAATTAAAACAAAATCTTAAATTTAATTAAAAGCTAAATAAAAGATATCATCTAAACCACTGGAACGAGGAAATGTGCCCAAGTACTTACCAAGCGTTGTTGATCAGTATAATATTGAATTTTTTAATGGAAAATTGTGAAAATCATTGAATTACGTTTTTATACGTCTTGTTTATTTTTTGAGTGGAGGTAGTCAAAGAAATCTTTGATACCTATGTGTGATAAATTACTATATTATCTACTAACGAGTACATTATGTATGCAATAAAGAGTTTCATTCTAATGTATACAACATTGCGTTAATTTTCCAGGGCGCGCGGGAAGTGTCGTTTGATTGTAGTTTTTCCTATTTGCTCAGCCTGTTTGCTCTACAATGTGCACTCACGGAGGTTAATAACCCAGTTTTCCTTTCTCATCCATTGTTTGTCTTCCATTCAGTCCTATTTAGCACCATCTATAGCGGCGTTTGCATAATATCCGGTTATTATGAAAAACAATATTTAAAACGGGCTTATCTGAATGATTATATTATGCACGTTCAAGTTTAGGATTGCTTGGCAAGTTAGACATTATTTTGTCTACATCGCTGAATACCGTTTTAAACGACGAATAATTTTTAAGCTATTGCATAGCTTTTATCGCGGGCTTTGAGCGCGGCGACCGAATCAAGAAATTCCGTAACGAAAATAAACCTAACACCGTCGTTTCAGTTCGGCAGACTTCGGCACGGTGTTTGTGTGCGTGCGACTAGAAAATACTATGCAATAGCTTTACCGCGGCAGTCCCCGAGTGCCACACGTATTATTTTCGAACAGTTTTTGTATTGGCAATCTGTCAAAATTCTTCGGTTAAATTTTACTTGGCTATGTTGAAATATACCGGTAGTATTATATCTAGTTTTTAATTTTATTTTTTCTCTATTTTTATTATTAACTAGCTGACACGGCGAACTTCGTACCGCCAACTTTTTTTTTTGGATTTTTTTTTTTAGTATTAAAAACTTCCGTGGACCTTAAGGAACATACAAAAAATAAATTAGCCGAATTGGTTCATCCATTCTTGAGTTATGCGCTTACCAACATTCATTTTTATTTATTTAGATTATTCCTTTCTTTCGTCTAGCTACTAAAGAAATATCGTTTAAATTTATGAATTGTGATGAATTTTATTTATTTATTGCAATAGTTCTTGTCTATGGAGGGGCAGGCTAGATTAGCCGGGAGAGTCGCGGGAGCGGAGTGTTCGGAAGAGCGGAATGTGCGCGCAAGGTCATTGCGCCCTGCGCGGTCATGCACATACCCCCGCCGTCCACCCCGCGCACCCGCGCCCGCACCCCCGCACAACCACATTGTCTAGCGCGATCAGCTGCGGGATAAAAGGGAACGAGCTAAAAGCCGATAGGAAACGTTTCAATGCAAAATCCCTTTTTATTTTCCCCATCACGAGCGCGACCGCCGACCGCCGCCGGTGATTATGTTCCCTGCTCTAATCTCATTTTCTAAACTACGGAGCAAAAAGACCGAACCCTTTGATTTATTTACAATGCTCGCTCTAACAAGCATTTATGCCGAGCCTTATGCGTCGAGCGCGCTTTATGTTCACAGCACCATTAAGCAGTAAAGATTAATCGTACACCAGTAATAGGGCGTAGGCACTTTCACACTTAACCGTTACCATGCCCTTCAAAAAACGACAATATTAACCTACCATTTTGGCGATCCCAGCGACTCAGCGTTTTTATAGTGCCATAAAACTCGTAAAAATTCAATCAAAGTATATTTTCATTTTCGTGCTTTAGCGGCTACATTAGGTAGCGCTGACCAAACCGAATGGGTACCGTATAATTTAAAGATTCTTATAAACCTTTTCCATACGTTCACACAAATTCTTACTGTATTTGTTATTCATGGTTCTTTACCTATATGGGAGTCGTGATTTTGAATTAGGCTTTGCTAGTTTTACGAATAGATATTTACTTATGATATCATTCACATACTAAAAGAGGAGATTGACGTTCCTATACCATGATGTTGAAAGGCTTCGGCTAAGACTTTGTTATTTCTCAACCGGAAAAGCTCTTCCACCAAGTGATTTAGTTTTCCGGTACAATAGGCACAGAAACAGTTTCTTGTCGGCTCTTCTCAGCAAAATCTATATTCTGAACCAGTACTAGAATCTTACGTGACTTATATGAGCCATCACGTGGCCTACATGAAAGAAGAAATTGAATATGATTTATTATGCATGCAAAGATCTTTGACTTCATTAATTGCCTACATGAGATCAAAACACCAACTTCAACTACCTACAAAGGTAACAACTAAACCAAACAACTAAACCAGTGTAACTGAATTAATTTTTAGGGTTCCGTACCCAAAGGGTACCAACGGGACCCTATTACTAAGCCTACGCTGTCCGTCCGTCCGTCCGTCCGTCCGTCCGTCCGTCTGTCAGCGGGCTGTATCTCGTAAACCGTAATAGATAGACAGATGAAATTTTCACATATTATGTATTTCTATTGCCGCTATAATAACAAATAATAAAAATTAAATTAAGTTAAAAAAATTAAATTAAAATATTTCCATGGGTACATGGAAATATTTTTATTTAATTTTTTTTAACGGAACCCTAAAAGAGCGAGGTCCGACTCGCACTTGGCCGATTTTTATAAGACCTATTCGAGAGATTTCTCATTGAATAAAAACAGTCACGTAAATACTCGTGGGTTCAGAAATCTCAGATAGGTATGTGATAACTGATATGTATGTAAGAATATACTTATCTATACATGTAAAAACTGCATCGAATTAAAACTTTCTAATTTATTAAATCGGCTAAAAAAATCTGGTTGCTTTGAAAGTTTGAAAGTCATGATTATTTAGGCGAAGAAAAATTGTGGGTGTAATAAGAAATTCAGAGAGAGACATAATTTTACACGAGTGGTCCAGTTTTAGTTATTGAAGTTAAACTTGTTTAATAGTCGATTAATGAGGTGTTAAAGCTTTTGGTATGCAGCCTGCCGCCCGCGCCGGTTAGTTGGGCGGCGATGTAGAGCCATTTATTTGTTCGCATCGTTGCCAAAGGAACGCAGCAAATAAATAACTTGAACGTTCTCATGTTACTTTGACTCCACATAAGCGTTCCAGTGTCGGGGAAAATGTTAAAAGGACTTCGCTTGGTATGTAGCCCTGACGACTTTTCTCGCGTATAGATGTGGTAGTGGTCTAGAAAGCAGGGTATTCCATGTTGAATTTATTATATAGGCTGCATCAGTTTATATCGGGCAAGTAGGATAATCTTATCCTACTTGCTTATACAGACTGAATGAATTACGACTACGTCTTTATACCTATCTACATATTTTATAACCTCAAAATATAATAATATAAAGTTGTTAATATCTTTTTTTTTGTGAGTTCCTCAAACGAAAAATCTCAGTGATTATGTTTTAGAAATGGAACCTCTACGGATTTAACGATTTTTCATGTATAGACGCTTCGAATCGATTTCAGGTAAACTGAAGTTCCCCATGCCTTTGTTCTTTATTCCTGGGTTAAACCTAACCCGGCGTCTCAGCAAGCGGGCCTTAGGGTTTCAGCAAATTAAAAAACACTGAAGTCGTTAATAAAAATTAGTTCTATGTATACTTATAGAATAAAAATCGATGAACTAGATTTTTTTGTTAAATTTAAGAAACAAAATTAAAATACAACCTGACAATAATAATTCTTCGTAGATATAGGAGATGCGAAGTTGGAATGCTTTACATTGGATATCGGTTAGAAAGTAGACCTTTGTTGACTTTTGCGCGGAGAAAAGTAACATGTTCTACTTTTAACTCAATTAAAGTTTAAACAGTTTACGATTACTTAAACTTTTATTATAACAGTTGAATGCTGAGTATTTATAACGTATAAACGATAGAAAGTTTATGCACACCTGCTTAGTTATAACTGTAATTTCTAAGACTTCATCGTGGTATTTTCCTGTTGGTAAGCTAAAAAACTTATTAATCTAATCCGTTGACAGGGTAGCATTTTTTAACATCAAACATTTTATTTTCTTTTATTTTCCTCATACCTATAGTACGTAGTACTATTATATATTCTGTGCCTATAGCTACTTTTTGTGAAATGGAGTTTTATATTAACTACAAACTTACTATAAAGTTTTATTGTAAAATTATAAATAAAAAAAAAGCTAGTCGCTAATAGAGAAAATATCTGTTCAAGCATGTGCCAGAACACAAGAAGTTAGGTTACAAGCAGTTAAAGTTGATACTTTGCGTTGAAGCTGATGCTTCGCGTTACTTTGGTCGATCAATAAAATTATAACGCATTAGATTTATAGTGTAAAAAGCAGTGATAGCCTAGTGGTTAGGACTGTGGTCTCCTATTCGGGAGGTCGCAGGTTCGATCCCGGGTACGCACCACTGACTTTTCGAAGTCAAGTGCGTTTAAGCAATTAAATATCACTTGCTTCAACGGTGAAGGAAAACATCGTGAGGAAACCTGCACATCTGAGAGTTCTTCTTAATGTTCTCGAAGATGTGTGAAGTCCGCCAATTCGCATTGGGCCAGCGTGGTGGACTATGGCCTATAACCCTTCTCTGAAAGGAGACCTGGCTCAGTAGTGAGCCGTTGATGGGTTGTTAATGATGATGATGATGAGATTTATAGTCGTCGAACTATATATTATAACTAGCTGACCCAGCGAACTTCGTACCGCCAACTTATCTATATAAATAAAACAAATAAACTATCCCAATGCAAAAAAACTATCCTATCTTTTAAGTTGGACCAAATTACAGATAGTTACGAAGTTTGATAAAAATCGGTTCAGTAGTTTAGGAGTCCATCGCGGACAAACAACGTGACACGTAATTTATATATATTAAGATTATTTGTCTTAAGAAAGTCGTCATAACTTTGGTTATAACCATGCTGTAACTTATAATGTGCTTAATGTTATTATTTATTCAGATTTTACAGTATACCAAGTTTGTACCTAGTATTTTCTGAATGAATGGCTGTGACACACAAACAGATAGACTGATAGACGAATTACACGAAGCTGTAAACATTAGTTCTTAGTTATTTCTAAGGAACCCTAAAAGTTACATTTTATGGATCAATATAACACTACACAAATATCATATTCTCAGGGATTGTTGTTGATCTGTTATTTTGTTACAGATATTGGAGGACAAGAATCGACGTAGCATTTTCTTCTGTTTAGTTAGGTAAGTAAAAAAATGCTGAATTAAATGTTTTAATAACGATTCTTTAATTGCTATATCGTGAAAAATATAATATTTGTATGGCACTATCAATCGTAACTGAAATAACATTGAATAAACAAAGTTTTTGGGAAAAAAGAAATGGTAAAATCGTGTTCACATAATAGCATTTCATGAGTCCAAGGTGAACTTTAGCCTCTCTACTTCCCGCGAGTCTAGATACGTCTTGTGGTTTTATGACTTCACACGGCAGTTAAGACTGAAAGAGTGTTGCTAAGTTTATTTTTATGTTCGATGTTTTATTCAACGGAAAAACTAAGATACATGCTAGATACAATGCCATGACTCAGCTTAGTCCTTGGAACTGACCATTGTTATGTTACTGAAGTTAAAATTATATTTTTCAACTAGGTCGGTACGTAATATAAAATGAGTTAGTCAGCCATAAATCCTTAGAAGAAAGCGCCGCTCCGAAAAGTTGCCCAATAAAACACAAGAAATTAAAGTAGTATAGTAAAGGCTCTCTATAGACAGCCTGCATTTGGACTGCTAACCGACGCAAAACTGCAGTTTGGAAATTGACATAATTGCACGGCAACATTGAGCCGATGCTTGAGCATCAAGTAGTCTGCGGGATCTCAACTCCTCAGCAAGTTACAGCAGATAGAGCTAGTGTGTTTGGGCTTATTAGAATGGTCTCAATGAGTAGGTATTAGATAGGTGATGATCAATGATCGAGGAGGATCTAATGATGACGCAGAAGGCCGCTCTCGCCTATGTGCGGGAGTGGGGAATTCAAAATAAGCTGAAATTTGTACCACAAAAAAAATGGCTATGGTTCTAACAAATAAACTTAAGTATGACTCCCCATTCCTGGCCATGGGGGGAACGGCGTTGAACTGTCACGTGAAATCAAAATCTTGGGGCTGACAATAGACGAAAAGTTGACGTTTGCACATGTCACTGACACCTGTAAAAAGGTGCAAAACATATATAAACAGCTGTCTCAAGCTGCGAAAGTCAGTTGGGGCCTCCACCCTGAAGTAACCAATACCATCTACTTAGCGGTAGTTGAACCGGTGGTTCTGTATGCGGCCAGCGCGTGGGCACTAGCCGCGGAGAAACTCGGTGTACGGATAAGACGACGCCATACAAAGAGGATTAGTTCAAAAAATAACCCGAGCATACAGAACGGTCTCATTGAACTCAGCGCTAATACTGGCAGATATACTGCCCCTCGATCTCAGGATTCGTGAAGCAGCCTCTCTGTATGAAGCCAAAAAAGGTGTGTTCCGCCAGCTGCTTAACGACAGAGCAATAGAGGTAACGCTGGATTACGCTGCGTAACACATAGAGCACCCCGCGCTCAGTATCAGAATCAGCTACTCCTTCCTTGATAACACTTCGACTGAAACATCCGTTGATCCAGAAACAGAACGCACTCTGTTATACTCGGATGGGACTAAGATTGAAGGCAGGGTAGGAGCGGCTGTTTCTGTGTGAAAAATGGCGCGGAAATTAACTCTATGAAGCTGAAACTGGATTCGAGCTGCACGGTTTCAGGCGGTTTCAGATAGAGCCACAAGATAGATCCATTTTAATGGGCTCAGGAAAAAGGAGGAAGCGATTGCTGGATCCTGAGCGATTCACGATCCGCTTTAGACCTAATTAAAAGCAGCAAGGTATCTCACCCATTCGCATACAGCATACGGAGGAACATAAGAGCGGCGCGGGTACAAGGGCGATCAATCCAACTCTACTGGGTCAAAGCGCACGTAGGCAACGTAGGTAATGAGCGTGCCGATAGTCTTGCTAAACAAGCAGCGCTGAATAGCAAGACTGTCCCAGCCTGAGATGCCTACCCAATCGCCACTATAAAAGACGGATAAGAGCTGAAACACAGCAGCTATGGCAAGCACGTTATGACGAGGAATCGACCGCAGGTATTACAAAAAAAATGACGGAGCAGAAAACTGGGTAATAGGATTTTGGGTACATTATCTTACATAGTCCGGCCATAATTAATTTTAATTAATATCAATGAAACAAAGTCTGTCTCTCCTTCTGTTACTTTTTCATCTGTACTGGATTTTGATGAAATTGCGCACAGAGGTAGGTTGTATCTCTGATATGGACAAAATATATTAATCTCAAGAAAACAAGTAGGTATGCGGACGAAATCGCAATAAACTAGTTTATACCGGCAGGGGCAAGGCGCCTTTATGAGCATGCAAAACGTGTGTGGTATAATTCGTACTTATGTGGGTGGAGTTGGTCGGCTTTTATCTCTGATGATTAATTGCTTTTGAATTTGCACTTGAAAAATTGCATTAGTTACAAGTGATAAATGAAATCTTGAATACGTACCTACTTGGCTAGTGAAAGTGGTATGATACTGAGATTATTAGGGTTCCGTACTAAAATGTTTAAAATAGAACCTTTCTCCGTCCGTCCGGACGGAGTCCGTACGTCCGTCTGTTACAGTCGATTATTTTAGTAACTATTAAAACTATCGACATGAAATTTGAAATAGTTGTACATAATAGTGGCCCAATATCATTGGATTAAAAAAATAATCGAAAATTATATTACTTTTAGTTTAATTAAGAAAGGGGGAAAATCGGGGGGTTTGAAATTTAATTAAATAAGATAACTATACTGAATGGGGTATCAAATGAAAGGGGTTTACCTGTAATATAATTCTAAAACAGATTTCTAAAAATCAGCAATAATTGTTGCCAATAGAGGTTTATGTATATTTTACAGGAAAAATAAAACTAACCCTCTAACTAGCACGGGTTTTTTGATATTAACAATAAACATCTACAAACAAAGTTAAGATTAATAAAAATAAAAAATAATATTATCGGTTTACTTTTACTTCTGGAGTACGGAACCCTCGGTGAGCGAGTTGAACTCGCACTTGACCGGTTTTTTTAAATTGATTTCATGATAGCGGTAAACTGCAATCTCATTTAGTGGTAAGTGACAATGCAGTCTAAGCTGACTAAGATGGACCTAGAAGAAGAATGGGAGTTTTGTTTTACATTGCTCCTGATCGATTTATCGTCATAATAGAAGAGTTATAGAACCATGGCATCCTGGCCCTCGAGCTAGGTCAATCCTATCTGGGCCAGTATTGGTACGCTACATCTTTGCTTAAGGTAGTAACAAGCAGTGGTCACTGGTCGAAAAATCCCACCAAACTAAGGTCTTAACATATTTTTCCAGTCCCTGGAACTCACCGATGTAGGTATACTAGCTGGAACTACATCATAAATTACAGATTTACGTACAGTACCTACGTGAACTTGTAAAGTGACAGACCCTCAGTTCTTTCTATCAGCACTTGCGCCTTCTGCGGTCTTTACAGCCGAGTGCGTTTAGGGCGGTCTCGTAGCTAATCTTAACACTGTGCACTGGCTTAAGTTAAAGGGACTGGCAGTATTATACCGCGGGCGTGCGTGACCGATCACAATATTTTAACTTGTAATAACATATTAGTTTTGACATCCATTTACCACATTTCCGTCTTTCACACCGGTGTAAAACAGTAGAAATTATGTACGGTCACGTTACGCAGATAAACTTGTTCGAAAACACCCCCGAGCTAAGTATGTTAAGTTGTTCTACCGTCAAATTACATGTAACTTGTCGAGTAACAAAGTTGTTAATATGTTTTGAGTTTTTTAAAAATAATATTTATAACACACGATTACAACATAATCGAATTCGTTCCGTAATCGGATCGGATCGTTGCGAGCGATGCCTTTATCTTCGAAGATCTTCATCAACTTTTGTCTAGATTTGAATGGAACCAATGTGACTGCGTTATTCCCTTTTAAATAAAATTCGTCAAATATGCAGGAGGCCCTTCTTTTTTTGAAGCAGTTATGGTATTAGAAATCTTTATTGCACCAAAACACAGAAAAACAACAACATTTCATAGAGACAAAAGCAAAACAGAAGACAAGAAGTACGTAATATTTGCACCCGCAAAGGCGGCCTCCGCATTAAAGTAGTGGTAGAAGAAGTAGGTAGTAGTAGGTTTAAAAGTGCAAGCTAGAAAACTTGTATTTTCTTTCTAGAAAAGAAACTAAACAGAGTATTAAAATGTAGGGACTGTAGACAACAAATAATATAATTCAGCATTGTTCCTAGAGATGACTTTCTATAGATAGAAAAGGCTAACCCATTTATAAATGTCGCCGATATCTGCTAAGACCTTTTTGCCACGTGTTAGGTGTCAGTGAGAAGGCGAAGCATTCCAGCCGGGTCCCAAGATAAACACGCAAGTTATTTGCATAAAACCAATAAGTCGTCCAAAGGTATAGAATGTAAAGTGTCTATGCGGAGAATCCTACGAGCCTATATAACCACTGCTTTATTATTGCGCATATTTATGCAACTCGAATAAACAGAACGTGGATCGTTTTATTTTTGTCAATATTACGAGACTGTTTTGTATGTTAATTTTTATGTGCCATTCTACATTTCTGTGAGAGAAATCTTTGGGACGAGAGAAAATAAACATTTATATACAGCGTGTCCCATAAATAATGGATCAAACTTATGCGGAAGATACATCACCCAAGTATCTAAAACCAATTTGATCAGTTTAAAAAAAACCGTAGGGTGACCAAGTTTTTCGGTTTTTTTTAGTTTGTAAATTTTTTCTACTCTAAATCAGTTTTTTTAACGCTGTAGCTGTAATAAATAATATTTTTTTGATCTGATTTTTGTTAAATATTGCTGATTAGTTTACCAATGTATAATGAAAACCATTTTTGTAAATAATGTTTTATCTGTTTCGGAAAAAAAGTTCGAATCTAGTAATTAATTTTCTTTGATTAAGACAACCCATATTAAAAACAATCTCTTGTAAAAAAAATGTATGACACTGAAGTGTACCATTATTTTAAAAACTTGTACACTTAACAAGGATTGCAAATTGGTATAAAACTTGCATCTGCTCCTTGTTTTTACAAAGATGCTGCCAAAAATCTAAGAGAGGTGCTGAATTTTCAAAATTAATAAAAAATTAAAAAGTGTGAACATTCTAACTATTTTACTTTAAAATGTTTTAAAATGTCAGATTTCTTACCTAAATTTTTTTTTTTTTTTTTTTATTATTATCAAATAAGAGGAATATACAAAATGTTCTTATTAGCACACGAAAAACCACTGAGGTTTAAATTGTGAGCTATAAACCGATTCTGTTAAACACAAATACCTATACTAACATCAACAAACCAACTTATCCAAAAAATATGATTTTAGTTTACGTTTTAAATTATTTTCAGTGAATTGTAATCTTACTTTACTATCTAAATTGTTTATTAGACGAGGGACTATGTATGCAGTGGTGCGTTTACCATATTTATTTTTTGATCTAATAGTAAGTAAAGTTTTATTATTTACTCTACGTGTATCAAATTTAATTGGAATAATATGTTGTATATTTAAATTAAAAAATTGCTCCTTTAGCAGCTGATATTGGACCTTGTCATGAATGGGTATTACTTTGCAATGCTTAAATAGATATTTTTCATCCGTTTTAGCTATAATTTTAATATTTAAAGGTACAATGGATTTTAAAATTCTACATTGTAATCGATAAATATGCTGAAGATATGATTTGTCTGTTCGACCATAGCTGCTAAGACCATAAGTTATTATCGAGTCTGCAAGTGCATTGTAAAGCATAATTTTGACTTTATAATTTAAACGCTTCCTAATAATAGACATATTTGCCAAAAAAGCTCTAAGCTTGTCACAAACATTTTTAATGTGCTCGTGCCAGTTGAACCTATGATCTATTGTTAACCCAAGATATTTATGCGATTTAACGACTTCAATAGTTGAACATAAGCAATTGAATTGCGGCTGATGTAAGCAATTATGATCATGTGCAATTATTTTATGTTTTAATATACTGTTTGTCTTTAAATTAGGTGAATGAATGTGGACTAATTTAGTCTTTTGGAAATTTAAGATCAAACCACTATCGTGACACCATTTATTTAAATTATCGAAATCCTCCTGTAGCAGTAACAAAGCAGTATTGACATCTTTATGTGCAACCAGCATGCAAGTATCATCCGCATACTGATAGGAGGCACAATGTCTAAAAACTTTATGCATGTCATTGACGTAAGCTATAATCGCTAATACAAGCAGTTCTATTGGTTTGGCATACGTAGAAACTAATTCTACAATTTGGGATCGCTACCTGCGTCTGAGTCAACAAGGGCTGTCCCTTGTTGACGGCACAGGTAAAAGAATGTGTAAAAGGGACAGAAGGCGTCGCTAATTCGTATTATTGTCGCCTTATTTTTTTTGACTCCGCCCTTTCATCCCTTGGTTGCTTTGCATTTGCAAGCTATTAGTTGTGACTTGCAACTGGTTGCATTGATACGTACATCAGACAACTTTTCGCTCCCGCTCAGTGTTTTCTGCTGTGAAATTGGACTTGTGCTGTGAAATTGGACTTTGCTTTGCCTATCGATTTGGAACTGTTTTTTTATTGGAATAAACGACTTGGCGCTCTTACGGACTTCGAGAACATTTTTTTCTGAGTGTGTTATTGCGGCTAACTTATTATTCAGCGCAATGCCTCGTTATGTGTACACGCCTGTTGAGTACGCCAACATGCATTTTATCTACGGAGAAGCAAGGGGTAATGCCAGGGCAGCCGCAAGATTGTACCGCGAAAGATATCCGAATGTTGATCGTTACCCCGACTATCGCGTATTCATTAGAGTGCATAACGCGCTTCTTGAGGGAAGGATTCTTAGCACCGGAGTTGGCGGTGCTAGTGAAGGAAGACCGCTGCAAGAGAATGATGAAATCGTTCTCCGTGAAATTGAAGAAGATCCCTCGACCTCAGTGCGTCACATAGCACGACGCACCGGTATATCAAGATCGACGGTACATCGAGTGCTAAAAAGATACCGGTTGCACCCATATCACGTGCGACGTGTTCAAACGCTAACGTCACGTGATTACCAGCAAAGGGTTATCTTTTGCCAAAGGATGTTGAGAATGATTCGAGAGGACCCACAATTTTTTGATAAAATTTTGTGGAGTGATGAGTCTTCGTGTAGTCGAGACGAATATTTAAATTTACACAATTTGCACAGTTGGCAACTGGTAAACCCACGTTTAATGCGAGAGGACAGAAGCCAACATCAATTCAAAATAAATTTATGGGCGGGAATAATTAATGGACAAATAATAGTCCCTTTTACTCTACCAGCTACTCTAAATGGCGAATATTACCTACATTTTTTAAGGAATGAGTTACCTACATTGTTGGAGAACGTTCCAGAAAATGTGCGACAAGTAATGTGGTTGCAGAATGATGGATGTCCCGCACACTATGCGATGGCCGTGAGGGCCCATCTGAATCGAACCTATCCTGGAAGATGGATCGGCCGGTTAGGACCGCTTTTATGGCCACCACGATCTCCGGATTTAAATCCACTTGATTTTTTTTACTGGGGATGTATCAAGGACAGGGTCTACAGAGTAGCCATTACGACAGAGGAGCAATTACGCCAGCGTATCCAATCTGCCGCTACAGACATAAATCAGTCAAATTTTGCCCGGCGTATAAGAACTTCCTTTATTAGGAGATGCAGACTTTGCATTCTAATGGGGGGAAGACAATTTGAGCATTTATTGTAATTTTTAAATAAATGTTTTATTTTATTCCATTGTTTTTTTTAATACGCCCCCTAATTTGTTTCATAAGCTACAATGAGGTGCCTCATCAATTCAATAAACAATGATTTCTTTAAAATACTCTAGATCTGTTAAGAATTTGTATTTTTTAAAATTATTCCAGTTTCTTGAGTTTCTAAGAGTACACAACCAATAAAAATGCTTGCATTGCATTGAATTACTAACAAAAGCGACGCCTTCTCTCCCTTTTACACATTCTTTTTTTTACCTGTTCCGTCAACAAGGGACAGCCCTTGTTGACTCAGACGCAGGTAGCGATCCCAAATTTAAGAATTAGTTTCTACGTATGCCAAACCAATAAAACTGCTTGTCTTAGCGATTTAGGTAAGAAATCAGACATTGTATAACATTTTAAAGTAAAATAGTTAGAATGTTCACACTTTTTAATTTTTTATTAATTTTGAAAATTCAGCACGTCTCTTAGATTTTTGGCAGCATCTTTGTAACAACAAGGAGCAGATGCAAGTTTTATACCAATTTGCAATCCTTGTTAAGTGTACAAGTTTTTAAAATAATGGTACACTTCGGTGTCATACATTTTTTTTACAAGAAATTGTTTTTAATATGGGTTGTCTTAGTCAAAGAAAATTAATTACTAGATTCGAACTTTTTTTCCGAAACAGATAAAACATTATTTACAAAAATGGTTTTCATAATACATTGGTAAACTAATCAGCAATATTTAACAAAAATCAGATCAAAAAAATATTATTTATTACAGCTACAGCGTTAAAAAAACTGATTTAGAGTAGAAAAAATTTACAAACTAAAACAAACCGAAAAACTTGGTCACCCTACGGTTTTTTTTAAAACTGATCAAATTGGTTTTAGATAATTGGGTGATGTATCTTCCGCATAAGTTTGATCCATTATTTATGGGACACGCTGTATATTACTAGTAGGGCGCGTGGGTGCGCGGCCCGCAAGCGGACCGCGGTTTTTCTACTCGTCACGTAGACTTTCAGGTTCTGATCATTTTCTATCAAAAAACCACTCTTCGATTTTTTAAACTCCCTGAGATGCCTATGAAATTCTTATAGCTGCCATCTTGAATCCGCCATTTTGGAATTTTTTTTAGCTCACTGGCAATTGAATGAGGTTTTGAGTATAGGTATTTTGTTTGAGCACCTCCCACCTATCTTCAATACCCTGGCCGTGCTCCTCACCCACCTTCCAAACCCTCGTTCATCATATCTCATCATTTTTCAGTATAAGGATTCTTCTATAAAAACAAATTTCGAAATGAAACCGTATCAAAATCTTGAATAGTTCCCAACTTCCAGTCTCTTCAATATTCGCCATATATTTTGTATGGAGAAAAATTGATTTTTTTTTCTGTTCATCAAGTAGACCTTCGAGTCTTGATCATCTTTTGCCACGAACCCACTCTTCCATCTTTTATACTCTCCGAGATACACACCGACGAAATTTGTATGGCGGCCATCTTTTTTCCGCCATTTTGAATTTATTTTCAGCTCACTGCCAATTGGATGAGGTTTCGAGTGACTTTTGTTCGAGCACCCCCCACCTATCTTCAATAACCTGGCCGTGCTCCTCACCCGTCTCCGAAATCCTCAACCATCAGCTCTCTCCATATTTTTCCTCCGAATGAATTTTTATCCTCTATACAAAACCATCGGTGGAAAAAAAAATTTTCATACAAAATTTTACAGGAGAGGTGATCAATGAGTCAGTCAGTCAGTGAATCAGCCCCAGCAGCTATATATATATAGTAACAACGAGGGCACTTGACCCATCAGTATTCCAAGCATAATAAATAATCAGTGTGACAGCACTATTACGAATAAAAAACAAAACTCAAAGTTATTTGCTTCATCTAGACCACTAGATCTACCACTGGAGAGCCACTATAAGAGTATGATAAGTACTTTTCCACACATCATCTTGTGGGCAGCTTAAGACAACCATCTCTTTCATGCGATTTTCTCTTTTTGATATTATCTAGACCTCCCAGTGACCCTTATGATAAGTAGGTACTTATTGAGTACTTTTCCACACATTATCTTGTGGTCAGCTTAATCCGTAACCGTCTGTTTTCATGCAATTTTGTCTTTTTAAAATACTATACAGTAAACTTTAACTGCATCTTAATAAACGCATATTTGAAGGAAAATAAAAGCTGCTAAAAGAAGCCAGTCTGCCCTCTTCCAAGCTCAACTTCGCTAACGAAACCCAAACAACATAACTATTACTATCAGTAAACCGAGTGAAGATAAAGAAGTGGAAGTAGTAAACAGAAAAACAACAATAACTATACATATCTACACAAGTATTCAATTTAAATTTTAATCACTTAAATTGATGTCTTTATCTTTAGTCTCTCATGGTCATGATACGAGCTGAATCCAGTTCTGGGTACTGTTCACGTTATTATCGACTTATTATGATGATGGTGTTTAAATAAAAAAAGTAGCACATGGCCTCGAGGAAGCGTTAAAAACGCTACGATTCGTACAGAACGTTGCGTGACAGGTGATAAAATTCACACGAGCTGTTAGTTTTTATCGGTTTTTAGGACGGAAGCAACGGTAAAAGGTATCTTGAGATTCTAATTGCCCTAGGTTCGGATCTTCATTCAATTACTAATCCACACTTGATCCACACTAAAACTAGCACGTCTTTCTCGCGTGATTTGTAGCAAGTGGATTGCTCAAGGGCTTTTGCTGTACTCACTCTCTATACCTTTGACTCCAGTAAAAAACACTGCACTAGAGGCGAGACGAGGTTGGTCCAGCCACACTCTCGCACACAAATTGCTTCATGTCCTACAACTCATTATGAGTAATTGTAGGATGGGAAAAGTTGCTGGAAAATGGCGTTGGTTGCAGAAAACCTCTTGGATTTGTTATATCCGGGAGTGGACGGGAATCGCGAGTGTAGTTGAACTCTTTCGCCTTGCGCAGAACAAGCAGGAATATACAAAGCTGACAGCCAACCTTCGCTAGTCGGAGAGGCACTCGAAGAAGAAGAGGTTGTGAAGAGTGTGTATGCGGGATAAGGCCGAAACGGCGGGTTAAGTAACGTCCACTGTTAGATAATATAGTATACCTACATATAACATTAAACATAAGCTGTAGCCCCTAAAAATATTATAGAGATTTATAAAATCATAATTCATAGTATGTATTATAAGAATACAAAGAATCATTAAATGATTCTTAATAAATTTTATTAAAAAAACTATCGCACATATTTACACCAATTTAAAAAGTCATTCACCAGTCATGTCAGGTTGGTTCCATTTTGCGGGATATTGCTACTCTAGTAGTTCGATAACTCTCTGGATAATTGGGTTAGACGGGCAACCTGTCTCACGCATTGTCTCGTGTGGCGGGCACCGTTAGCGAGCATTCGGCTCTTGTGATTGTTACACGGATTACCGTGACCTGTTGTCTCTATCGGTGTTTGTATCTACGGACTGCGCATTTGAATCTATTCTATTATTAGACTGTCTATCGGTTCGGTCTGATGGACACCCGACATTTTAACTTTAGAATATCATAAGAAGTAATGTAGACGTATAGTGGAACATAACTCTTTGGCGGTGTTCCCACTTTTTAACACGGGGTTATTCAAGGGGCGGACAAAAAATTCCAGAAAAGCTGCAACGCATTGATGGTGCCTCTGTGCTCCAAATGTTAATAAGCGGCGGTAATCACTTAACATGACCCGCTGCACGTTTAGTTACTATTTATAAAAAATCAAACATAAAGTCAATCAAAAATTTGAAGCCTTAAAAAAGTGTGGACTGAAACTGAAAGGGTGACAGTTCGATTACCATCCGTTGCTCCAAATAAGCGGAAAGCTTGTTTCCGTTCAGCTTGGCTAATATTATTATTTTAAAAAAAAGTAGAAGCGGTGATACCCTAGTAGTTAAAACTCGGAGTTGTGTGCTAATTAATGTTGAAGCCTCATTCGCACAACGGTTCAAGGTTGGGTTTGAAAGCCGATGGTCAGCCATCCAAACACCACCCTTTGCAATATCATTCTCGTATCAACAACCTTAAAGCTTAGCTGGAGGGAAAAGATGGGTTAGTTTGGCTAATGTTTGTTTCAAAAAAATGTAATTTGTACAGTTAATACATGAATTCACGCAAAGATCGTAGTCGTAACTTATTCAAACCCATGTTCGTGATAATACCTTATACGAGAAACTATCTGATTGCGCTTTGACCTCGGCGAACATCAAAGACCCCATATTGGCTTATCGTCCATGTGTGGACTGACAATGACCAGCGACCTCTTTGAAATACACGAATTCTCAATGATGACCGCATTACAATATTCATTACAACTGCAACTGTACATGTTTTGTCAAGGGACAAAATCACAACTAAAAGATACTATAGTGGGTAAGGACCCACTATAGTATCTTTTAGTTGTGATTTTACTTTTATTTTGTCTAGTTATTCCTTCTGAATGACAAACTTAATAAAATGAGGCTAAAACTAACGCGATGGCAGAAGGATATGTAGTTTTGCTGCAACAATGCAATATCTGTCGATTGCGCTGGTTAAGCAACGTTGACCTAATTCGGTAACTGAATAGGTGACTATTTTTGGAGTTCAGAATTAAATATTTTTTGGTCCTACTAACCTCGGAGAAAATGCTAAGGCTGGTTATTAATATGACTAACATTTTATAAAAAGCTTTGAGATTTGGAATATCACCTCAATGTTATCCTAAAACCCCTTCCATTATATGATTAATGGAAAGCTATGAGATTAATCACCCACTTACACCCAGAGAGTTATATTCAGTGAGTCATTAACTAATTTTATAAGCTACTTACGTTATTTAGATAAAATAAGGAAGCGTAAACCAACACTCAGTACTATTTAGATCTAGGGAGATCTTTAAGTAATGATTAGCGATTCTGAGTGATGCAGTTAATCTCTTAATGAGATTTCATGTGTCTATGTATATTATGTATGTATTAACGAAGCGATTGACTCTGAGAGTGAACAATTTAATCTATACTAAGGAGGATCCCTTAGTAACGATTAGCGACTTTAAGTGCGGCAATTAATGATAAAATTAGTTAAAGGCTCTTTAAGTATAATTCAGTGAATATCTGAGTGCGGCACTCAGACAAACAATAAGTAGGGATAGATAATCCAAATTAATTGTGCGACCGTGACCGCTACCGTTCGTTGTGCCACTGACCGCTCACCACACGTCATTGTTCCGCGGAGTCTGACTGTCACGGTCGGTAATTGGGGGAGATTGGTCTATATGGGGTCACTGGATATTGTATTGAGAATAGAAACGTTTTTGTTAAACTGTTACAAAGGTCATCATGTCGAGTCATGACCATTTGAATGCAAAACTGATGTTACGATTACCTATAGAGGTCTATAACTTAATTGCGTCCTACTTAGATACAATATTACTTAAATATTCTACATACGTAACTGGGCACAAGACCGTGTCCTGCGGCGATTCTTGGAAGGGATTTAAGAGTATGATCGGCAGTGGACCGCTGCAGTTTTGACGACGAAACCTTGCTCTAAGTTTATCAAAGAATATTGAATACATGGGCCAATATAGCTTGGGTTTTGAACCTTTAATTTAATCCCATGATGATTATTATAAACTTCAAATTAAAAGTTTAAATGTAATTTTAATTTTATGTTTTAGGTATCCTATGCGTTCCGTTAGGTAGGTACATGCGAATGGCACTTAAGACCGTTACTGGTAAGATCTTCCCTTGCTTTTTTAACAAGACATAAATATTCACATGACATTATATTACTTACATCCTCACGCCAGAGTTTGCAAGATTTCTGAGCTACAATGCATACTTGTCTTAGGAATAGCTGAATTTTATATTATGCTTTTCATCCATCCTATCCATTTATAAAATGTCTGAATTTCCGTGTAGGAGAAATTAAATAACTGTAATCAGTAATTTGAATGAATAACATGGAAATTATATCTAGGTTTGCGAATAAGCACATATTGAATCTCCGCATCGCATTTCATGGGAATAAATGTCCATTGTACGTAGAAACACAAAGAAACTGTATTATTGTCTAATTGTGGATAATCTTGCTTAGTCTTCCCCGTTTAGTTTTCCCGTTATTTAAATACGAATCAACCGATAATTGACCACAAAGTTATTCGCCAAATCTACTGGTCCAAGATCCCAGTGCCGCCAGACCTAAGTTATTTTCTCAGCAATTATTTGTGTACGATAGAGTACTGTTCGAATGTCCGTTCAGTATATGCGTACCAGTTAGATTGTGCCGACGGCCAATTTCCAGATACCAGGTGCTAAAGGTAGGTAAAAACTAGAATAACTTATCTTAAATTCTCAGGGCTGATTTTCATATATGTTTTAAAGAATATTGTAAAAACTAATAAATTAATACTGCCAGACGCTTACCGCCGGCGGTTACTTTAGCCAGACGCTTTGAAGCTCCTGAAAAAATATATAATTTAAGTTAACTTATATTCTCAGTTCTGATTTTTATACATGATACTCAGGGAACTATTGCGATATTATCTGTAAGCTGCCAGACCTATTGGAAGGGTCAAACATCCCCCAGACACACATTATGCGTCCCCATATGTATGAGCGCTAGAACATGATTCACTTGTTTAAGTGTGTGAGAGATAATATCATCATACTATAATATTATAAATGCGAAAGTGTGTTTGTTGGTTTGTCCTTCAATCACTCTGCAACAGAGCTATGGATCGACGTGATTTTTTGTCTGGGTATAGCTTAGGATCTAGAGAGAGAGAACTATTGCAATATCTTCTGCAAGCTATACCCAGGCAAAAAATCATGTCGATCCGTAGCTCTGTTGCAGAGTGATTGAAGGACAAACCAACAAACACACTTTCGCATTTATAATATTATAGTATGATGATATTATCTCTCACACACTTAAACAAGTGAATCATGTTCTAGCGCTCATACATATGGGGACGCATAATGTGTGTCTGGGGGGATGTTTGACCCTTCCAATAGGTCTGGCAGCTTACAGATAATATCGCAATAGTTCCCTGAGTATCATGTATAAAAATCAGAACTGAGAATATAAGTTAACTTAAATTATATATTTTTTTGGGAGCTTCAAAGCGTCTGGCTAAAGTAACCGCCGGCGGTAAGCGTCTGGCAGTATTAATTTATTAATTTTTACAATATTCTTTAAAACATATATGAAAATCAGCCCTGAGAATTTAAGATAAGTTATTCTAGTTTTTACCTACCTTTAGCACCTGGTATCTGGAAATTGGCCGTCGGCACAATCTAACTGGTACGCATATACTGAAAGGACATTCGAACAGTACTCTATCGTACACAAATAATTGCTGAGAAAATAACTTAGGTCTGGCGGCACTGGGATCTTACTCTATACCCGAACAATGCCAATTTATCTTTTCTCATCACCTTGGTTGCGCACCTAAGAATTCATTGTTTATGAAGCGTAAGATACCCAACTATATACTGTTCTCCAACTATCTTTTAGAGTCGCCTCATCGCCTTTTTAAGTTCATCACTGTCATATTCTTTAAATAAGTGTTCAACATAATATTAGCACTGTAATATGGAAGGGACTAGTTCTAAGTAATATGACGTGATTGCTTTAGATCCAGACGAAAGAGCAACCGTTAGAGGCAGTATTTATTTTCTACAAAAGGACTCATTAAAACAAGCTGATGCCCGTGAATTCATCCTCGTTGATTACGTGTTTTTAAAGGAACTCTTTGATTTTGCAAGATAAAAATTATCTTGTATCTGTCTTCAGAATGCAAGCTATCACTGCACACTGTGACAAATTTTTTCAAGATCCATTCAGCGAATAAGTGTAAAAAGGAACCAAGCAGAAAAAAATAATTGAAATTTTATATTTAAAAAACTTAGTAAGTACAGTACCCGGCGATTTATATGCCGATGTGCAATATATATATATATATATATATATATATATATATATATATATATATATATATATATATATATATATATATATATATATATATATATATATATATAGTAAGTATATAGTAGTAGTACACGACGACAATTTTATTACTAGCGCATATTAATATTACTAGTATGGAAAAGAAATCATTAGTTAATCAAGAATTGTTTTCCAAACGACTTCCAAGTCCCGAGTGGAGTTCACCGTTAAATTGGGCAATTTGAAGGCGCATCTACACGGTGGTTGCATATATGTTACGGTGCCTGTACTTGCGAGGAACGTCGTGACATAACTGTTACAGTAATGTCACACAGCATACTCACATGCTAGTTGAGATCGTCTCGATGATCAAGGTCGAGCTTAGCTGATACGGTGGGTAGTTAGTTTTTATACGATACAAAGGATGCTTTCTTACTGCTAAATCGAATAGCTATCCATGATTTTGTGAGCGATAGCACCAAGAATTTGTTACTAGGACTCACATGGTGGATGGATTACAAATATGCGTTGACATTTTCAGAGTTTGTCGGAGGCCATTTGAAGTTTGCCTAAAAAAATTTACACATGCTTATGAAAAACGTTCTTGACGCAAACTAAATAATAAGCCTAAAAATGAAAGTTTGTGAGTGAATAATATTTGTTGAAGCTCTTTTGTTAGACTTTGACTTTCATTAAACCGAAATAGCGGACATCTTTTGCTAATAAATGTTTTTTTGTGAAGCGTGTTATGAATGTAAATAGTTTTCCAGTTTGCACAAAGACCTGTCTGTATCCTCAATTTCCAGCAATTTCTCGGTCCCAAGACTGGTTCTCATCTGTGTTTTCGTTGTCTATAACTGTGACTATCATTATGGTGACTTACGCGAAACACGTCACACTTGATAATTGCGTTTCCACATTACGGCTTCGACACGCCCTGTTTCACTCTGAACTTAACGGTTTTCAGTGTGCTGTAATAATTCATTTCATAATCGTCTTTAGTCTTTCTTATTTACATTTTAATCATGTTGCTTTTCTTGATTATTATTGTTACTATTCTATGTTAATTTGAAAGATTTTCTCATAAACGTAGTATAGTTCTTCTAAGTACGGCGCTTGGCGCTCCATTTTATTTTTCTGTAATGCTGCAAATAAAAGTAGATGGCAAGTTATTGCTTTGACTAAAAACGTGTGACTCATAACAACAACTACATAAAATAATATCGAGAGTGTTAGCATAAATAGAATAATAGGAATATAATGTGATGACGAATCCACTTACAATTAAAACGTTTAACTTTATTGAATGAGATCTTTGTTTCACTTTGAACGTCTTAAACAATGGTACTATAAAAGTTTCAAGCTAGGACGATTTGGATCAAAGGATATCTCGGTTAAGATTTTAATCTCTGATGTCAGGACTAACTGTTTTCACACCTTTCTCTCATCATCTCATCTCATTCATCTCTTTATGCATTCCTTTATTTTATTTAAAGCTATGAATATTAGATTATAATTATGATTTAGAGTAGACAATAGGGAATATGCATGATTTTTTTTTAATTTCTTAAATTAATCATTTACATCTTTATAACATATAAAAAATATAAATAGGTTTGAAAATAGTCAAATAATTTTTAAAAGTGAAATTTAAAACATTGAATAAATTTGAGCCGTTCAAACGCCACCATTAGCGCGCACTTTTGATGACGTCATTCGACATGTCCTGTGTTTGTTTATTATAGCGTTTCAGTTACTTCATACTTGTTTTCAGTTTTAATTGCTACACAAACCATGGAAGAAGTTAAAAAACCTTCTTACAAGTATTGTATGGTACCTAAGTACAAAAACACTATTATTAGTACACCCGATAAAGTGTTTTTTCGTATTCCACGAGATGCGAAAGTACGAAAAAAAGTGTAAGAAAATTGTTCATGTAAATCGGAATATCGTATTTATCTAATACTTATTTACAATAAGTATATCTTCTTCTTCTTCTTCTTTATCAAGCGATGGACAAAGGTCTCTTGCATGGACTTCCACAGGTCTCGGTCTTGCGCCGCCTGAATCCAGCGGCTCCCTGCGACTCGCTTGATGTCGTCGGTCCACCTGGTGGGGGGTCTGCCAACACTGCGCTTCCCGGTGCGGGGTCGCCACTCCAACACCTTGGGACCCCAACGACCATCAGCTCTTCGAATTATGTGCCCGCCCATTTCCACTTCAGTATCGCGACTCGCTGAGCTATGTCGGTGACTCTGGTTCTCCTACGGATCTCATCATTTCTGATTCGATCCTGCAGGGATACTCCGAGCATAGCTCTCTCCATCGCCCGCCAAGCGGTCCTGAGCCTACTTATGAAAACAAATTAATTTGATATTATCCTTTCACTTTTACTTCTAGAGTACGGAACCCAACTAGAGTACGGAACAAAAAAGTATATAAACATATCAAACTTGAATGAGCTTCAATAACATAATATTACGTATAAATTATCATGATATAGACGTAAATTAGGAGTTTAGGAACACAGATGGTTATTTAAAGGTTATGTTTTGTTTTAAGTATTATTTAAACATATAAGAATAAAAATCTATGTTAAGGACTAAAATATACCATGTAACATAATAATTACATTGCAGCTTTCACTCCTTTGATCTCTGCGCTCGTAAAATCGAGATTTGATACAAAATATGCTGACATCATAAATGCATCTATTTTCGGTAGATTATCCGATTGTGCTTTGACAAAACCAGTTTCAGTCATCGACCTAGATTGACTACAATTTACAAATATAAATTCACAAGTAATCACACAGGAATACAGTTTTAAACAATTTTTCTCACAAACACAGTGTGAATATCGACGCCGTAAATCAACCGTAAATCAAATGACGTCACATTTCGTTTCGACCAATGGCGACGTGTTTTGTAAGTTTGAATTTCCCTCCTTTATTTTTCACTTTCTATATAATATTTTCTGGGTTTAAATAATAACTAAATAAAAAAAATACCTTTTAAGTATAATGTTAAGGCAATAAAGAATCTAGAAAAAAATATTTGAGACAAATTTAAATTTTATGCATATTCCCTATTAGGTGCATTTCCTTTTCGTAGATTTCTACGAAAAGGAAATGCACCTTTCTTCTGAATCTTTTGAAATGCAAAAGATTTTCTACTAAAATAACAATAGGTACGGGTTTAATTTAATCTGATATGAATACCTAAATAGATGTACAATTGGTACACCTACCTATGTCTCTTTAATTCGCGTTTTTTTAGTTTGACAGCTTTTAATAATAATCGCAAAGATATACAAGATGGAGTCTAAAGGCTGTGAACGCGTCGAAAATTTGTGCTGCCACATGTGGTTCACGCCCTTTTCCCGCGCTCAGTTTGAATTAGGTCATCACCAGATATGGAGCTCGCGAGCCAATATTTTGTTTTTTTAAATGGCGGTTTTTGGTAAACAAAAAGTGAAAAAAACTTAACAGGACGATCTAAAATAACCAATAACATCACCTACCATCAGTAAATAACATTCAAGCACATCAGTTCCTGCAAAATAAGAAATTGAAATTTGTAGAAAATAATTAAATTAGAGTTCGCCATTTAATGTGTGTTGCCAGTTTACGAACCCAAAATTTCCCTAATAAATAATGAAACCTTAGAATGTAGATACCGATAATATTCGAAAAGAGATTGCAGATAATGTCATTTTTTAATTTTCTTTCCAAGACAGTCCTTGTTCTACGATCTCACCTGATGGTAAGTGACGATGCAGTTTAGATGGTAACTGGCTAACTTGGAAGGGGATAAGCTAGGATTTATTAAATTTTTACACACTATCGAGCCGGAACGCTAAATAGCTTAGCGATACGTCTTAGATGGTAGAATGGTAACTAGCCACGGCCGAAGCCTCCCACCAGACCAGATCTGAGATATTTCAGAAATTATAAATTTCGAAATTGTCATCGATAATCGAACTCAAGAATTCCCCTCTTATTTTTTTTTTAACTTTTTCGTTTCTGATTTTCTTTTATTTATATTCATCTTAAATTTATTTTTTATTTTTTTAAACGAATATTTTACCGGGAGAGAGTTTTTATGACTTTAGCGATTTAGCGATTCACCGATCGAGTTGGAAATAGGGTTTAGGGTTACCTTGGATCAAAAATAGGAAATGGTTGCCAAAATTTTTAAAAGTCCATATTGAAATTCTTTGTTATTGCACCGATGTCGTTCAAAATCGATATTTAGGGTTCACTAGCGTCTAAAGAGACAAATTGGTTGCCAAAATTTTAAAAAGTCAGCGCCATATTGAAATTCTTTTTTATTGCACCGATGTAGTTCAAAATCGATATTTAGGGTCCCCTAGCGTCAAAAGAGAGGGAATAGTTGCCAAAATGTTTAAAAGTCAGCGCCATATTGAAATTCTTTGTTATTGTACCGATGTCGTTCAAAATCGATATTTAGGGTTCACTGGGGTCAAGAGAGACGAATTCGTTGCCAAAATTTTAAAAAGTCAGCGCCATATTGAAATTCTTTGTTATTGCACCGATGTAGTTCAAAATCGATATTTAGGGTCCCCTAGCGTCAAAAGAGAGGGAATAGTTGCCAAAATGTTTAAAAGTCAGCGCCATGTTGAAATTTTTTGTTATTGACGCTTGGGGACCCTAAATATAGATTATCAGTATTGCGCTGACTTTTTAAAATTTTGGCAACCAATTCGTCTTTCTTGACCCCAGGGAACCCTAAATATCGATTTTGAACGACATCGGTGCAATAACAAAGAATTTCAATATGGCGCTGACTTTTTAAAATTTTGGCCACCAATTCGTCTTTCTTGACCCCAGGGAACCCTAAATATCGATTTTGAAAGACATCGGTACAATAACAAAGAATTTCAATATGGCGCTGACTTTTTAAAATTTTGGCCACCAATTCGTCTTTCTTGACCCCAGGGAACCCTAAATATCGATTTTGAACGACATCGGTGCAATAACAAAGAATTTCAATATGGCGCTGACTTTTAAAAAAATACTGGCAACCATTTCCTCTCATTTGACGCTAGGGGACCCTAAATATCGATTTTGAACGACATCGGTGCAATAACAAAGAATTTCAGCATGGAGCTGACTTTTTAAAATTTTGGAAACCATTTATCTAATACAAAATACTAAATACAATAACTCACTATAGTTAAAGGTATTAAAGGTATTAAAGTAAAACTATTGTTTTATGATAAAAATTAAAAAAAAAGTAGATATTAATTTTATTTTTAAAGTTTAAAAATTTTAATGACATAATTCTCCCCATTTTATTGGAATCACCTGCGTACCTGGTATCATTACGCACGCTCAGTAATCCACGCCGCGCATGCGCGGCACTCACGTCACGCACACTAGCATATTTTCATTGGCCTGTTTTTTTTCGTTCTTTAGTAGCGCGATGCTCCTTCTAGACATATAAGTATTCATAGAATAATCGGTCAATAGGCAAGCCTAACTTAAATTGTGGGATTTACTACCACTAGGTCATACTACAATGAAAGTATATGAAATAAACTGCGGTCATAGCAAGTCACTCACGCATTACCGTTTTTATGTCCACATTTACCTACAATAATGTGAGTGTAAAGAGCACATGAGTTTTAGAACTAGCAAATGACTCAAAATTGTCATTACCGCGAAACCGTTGGATTGTGTGCGGTTCGTTAGTGTCAGGTTTACCGCATTTTCCGTCTTCCGGCAAACATGATCTTAGTAGGTCTCTAATGTAATGATTTGTTATGGCTTCAACGAGATGAAACAGGTTATTAGAGCATCAGGTACATTACATAAATAAATTAATAGTTATTTTAAACCTTAAAAGTTACGCTCTTGTGGTTGTTTGCCTAATACTTTAAAGTTTAAAATAATAATATGTCATAAAATTATGTTTAATCGTGTTAGAAGATCAATAAAAATATATTAATTATTAATGTAAAAACTAAAAATAAACTTTTACGGAATTTTACGGAAACGAAAACCTACTGTTTGAGAAAGTTTGGATAGCGGTAGATTAAAAGCAATTACTCGTATAAAACTCGTAGATAACATTTTATGATACTTTCGAGAAATAATATTCGTATAAAGAATGGCAAATTTTAAGGGCAAATGCAAGTTTATGTTCTTAAAAATAATAGTTTTACGAGGTTGTCCAAGAGTTAGAGTATTTATTCACAAATACATGGTATTTGTGAATAAATTCTCTAACTGTGTAGGAAGTAGGAAGTAAGTAATATATTCAGATTTAGGAATTTAAAAAACAAATCGTCAACGATTTTCATAGTTTACCTGTGGATAATATTTTATTTTACTCTGTCTAACTCTGTGTGTGTGTTCCTTTAATTCTTCGAGTATTATCTTTTAATACTCGTTTCAGTCTTTAAATGGTTTTAATTATATTTTTAACAAATGAGTCAGCTAGTTATTTTAATGTTGTCTCTTATTGAGTGAAGTAGACCGTTACAAAAGCAATCGAAAGCAGCGATTCATTAAACATGCATAGTTAACAATGATTTCAGATATTCTCGGTATAACGAACAACAGCTATCGCTTTACTTTCACGTTTACCGATGGTCTTTAGTCCGCTATAATATACCTACCTAAAAAGCCTAGTGAAAGCGATATTGCAATGCAAAAAATAATGAAAATTGGTGTCACCGCTTTCCTGATGGCTTTTATATCGCGACCTGCATCTCCATCGCGATTAACACCATCAGTAATTTACTTAAATAAAGGAAAATAAACGCTAAAATAATATAAACTTTCTAATTGACTGTCAACAGACCCACAGTCAAAAATGTCGCCGATAAGACCAAATATCAAAAACGCTGAAAGATAGTCTAATAACTCTTAGGATATAATATTCCGTCTAATTATTAAAAAAAATATATATAACCCAATTTATTTTATAATTGTCATTAATGCTTATTACAATGAAAAAAGTGGGCTAAAGAACTATTATTATTTTTCAGTATGCAAAATTTTTTCTATTTATTTCAAGACAGTTGTAGCAAGTTAGTTACTGGTCAATAGGTAAAAGGCCAGCGTTAAAATAAATATTTGTAGCATACTTGAAATATCGTACTGGCACAATGACTTTTTATACGAACGTGTATATTAGGTATGTTTATAACAGGTTCAAAGTCAAGGCTCACGTCGCTGACCGACTTTCGATTTTATTCATTGTCCACGGTACAAATTACAATTGAGTTTTTATGTTTATAAGTGTTAAGTATGCTTCGTGCATTATCTTCCAAATAGTAATATACAAACCAAACAATAAGTGTGAAATTGTGCTCATTGAACTTTCGTTTATAAGCTTTTGCTTATCTTTTGCTTTTTTGCCCACGTGGAGTTAGTTTTTAAAAAGTAGCCTGTGCTTGGTCGACGTGACTTAATTTTACACGGATCTAGTTGATCTAGCCTAAGCTTAAAGTTTGCAAAAAATCAAATTGATCCGTAGTACTCATGCAGCGCGATTGAAGGACAAACCAATGATTTGGTTTATTTAATAATGTTTGTCTTCTTTGGAGGCACCAAATTATTGTTACAAAAAACTGAATTTGAGGTTTGAGGAATTTCAATATCGATACTAAGTGAAAATTAACATAGTAGCTATGTTGTAGAAAAGATTATGTGATCCTCACGTGATCCAAATATTTTTTAAATACTTACCCTACCAATTTAAAAACAATTTTTTTTTGTTCCAGGTCGAGGTGTCATTATGGGAGGCAAACATCTGGGCCTAGCACGGATAGCAGCCTTACTACTATTGCAATCTTCATTCGTTCTTAGTAAGTAAAATATTAACTTACTAAAATACCTATGTGATTCCTTATTTCGACTTTTATGACAAAAGAAATTAAGAACAAGTTTCTGCCTTTAGTTTCAATAATAAAATGCAAGCATTCTTGTATACCGATTTTTCTCCAAGTTGGTGTAATATTAAAGTTTTATTTACATAGATACATTAAATACATAGATTGAGTACAGGGCATTACCTAATGCCAGGGGTATCTCCCTATGATTTTGGAATACTATTGCAGAATATGGCCTATTTAAACCTTTCTTTTTCTTCTTTGGAAGAGGAAAAATTCTTATGGATATGCTGTTATCTTTGACTCCACATTTGGCCTGTAGACTAAAAAACTTCCTTAATTTTCCGCTCACAGCTTCAATAAGCATTTTACCAGTAAGGAAGGTTACTGCCTCAAAGATTCGTCATCTTACCGTGTTTTCAATATTGCATCAATTGCTGCTATTCAATTATGATTTATCGCTTTTGTATATTTTTCCCACTGGTCTTCACTTCTAAGCAATCTGACTATTAGATTCTTTGGACATACCTTATCATCATTTCCACTAGCTATATTTCTCGCTTATTGAAACACGCGGTACTGTCTATTCATACACTATTTAAAACGTTTGATTTGCCCGTTTATTCTTTGCAAGGAACATAAAAACTTAATGCAATTTTATAATAGTAACCGAGAGACGATGTGAAACGATAGCTGGGTAAGCTTGCTCAGCTGTGTTACTGGACTATTTGCCGAAGCGAATCATAAACTTCACGCACTTCGATTAAATAAAACCGTAAACTGTTGGCAATAACTGTGTATTCAATTATACACAGCGCAATCTCTGTCCCATATTAATACCAGCTGTCATCGGATCTATACTGCAAAAAAAAATCGCCAGCAATCACGAATACCCTTATGTTTACCATTAACAACCCGCATTGTCGTACGATAACATTGTTCTACAGTTGCTCCGTACTAAATTTTCTCAAATCATATGACCAAGTTACCAAAGTGATTAAAAGTTGATATAATCGTGTAGTGCTCTCGATAACCTTGTAAATATTGTTTGGTTTGTGAAAATCGGACCAGGGGATCGTAAGTTATTCCCAATTATTAAATCAAAACCGTCGGTCATTGAAGAAAACTACAGTTGCTCCGTACTAAATTTTCTCAAATCATATGACCAAGTTACCAAAGTGATTAAAAGGTGATATAATCGTGTAGTGCTCTCGATAACCTTGTAAATATTGTTTGGTTTGTGAAAATCGGACCAGGGGATCGTAAGTTATTCCCAATTATTAAATCAAAACCGTAGGTCATTGAAGAAAACCCTGACCTACGTCAACTCGCGATCTCTCCGCATCTACGTCACAAGTACCTACCATAGGCGCCTGCGCATTCTATTGCATGTTAGCGCCTGGAAATTAATAAAAGCAACCACGCATTTCAAAACTTTTGCATACATATTCTAATCGGAATCACAAAAATGAGTACCAAAAACCCAAAAATCAGAAAATGTGCTGCGTGCTCTGAGGATATAGTAGCGATTGAACAACTTAAGTGCATTACTTGTAATATGCGTTACCACTTTGATTGCATCAATACTAGCAACCAGCAGTATAAAGAGCTCCCAACAGAATATAAAGCCAAATGGGTATGCCCATCCTGCCGGTCCAAGCAGCCAAAAGGAGATAATTCTAACACACCCGTGCGTGGTACCTGCATTTCACCTCACGACAAGACTTCTATATCCAACGTTACACTTAGACGAGCGCAGCCTCAAACACAAAGTCACGAAGTTCTCACCCTCGATAATGTTAAGCGTTTAATCCAAGAAGAAATGGAAATCTTGCTAGGTAATATAGAAAAGAACATAGCTAAAATCTTTGAAAATAAAACAAGGGAAATGTCAAAGGAAATAAACGAAATCAAAGAGTCTATAGGCTACATAAATAACCAATATGAGGACTTCAAAAATGAGCTGCAAGGAAAAGTGGCACAAATAACTGAACTAAAAAAAGAAAATGAAATCCTGAAATCTACTGTAAATAACCTCAATAGCAGACTTAACATCATCGAGCAGCAGTCACGTATGTGTAATTTGGAGATACAGTGCTTACCCGAGCACAAATCAGAAAATCTCCCAAACATCATCACACAAATTGGCAAAGTAACAGGCAGCAGCATCTCTTCCGCCGATATATATAAATGCACTAGGATTGCGAAGATTAATCCGGAGAATGTGCGCCCACGATCAGTGATCGTAAAATTTTCGAATCCGCGCACCCGAGATACATTCCTAGCAGGAGTAATCAAGTTTAATAAGGCACACAAGGATGAGAAGCTGAACACGAGCCACATTGGTATAGGAGGTGACAAAAAGCCAATTTTTGTAGTTGAGCACTTTACACCGGAGATGAAAAAAATACACGCTTTTGCTAGATTGACGGCTAAGAAACTAAAATACAGATTTGTATGGACAAACAACGGACGCGTATTTTTGAGGAAAACTGAAACTTCTGAACACATTGTTGTGCGTAACATTGAACAGCTCGAGCAATTAACTTCTTAATTTATAATTTTCACAGTCTAGTCTCTTATATTAACTCTATTAACCTACGATTACTTAACAATATACTACCAAAATGTCAGGGGAATCCGTAGCAAAACACGCGAGGTAAAACTCAATATTTTATCAAACGATTTCGACGTAATTATTTTTACAGAGACCTGGCTCAACGATGGTGTGTTCGATGGCGAGTTTATCGACAATCGTTACACGGTATATCGTAGGGATAGAACTCAAACAGACATAAATAAAGTTAAAAATGGGGGGGGAGTCTTGATAGCAGTCAAAAATAATTTTAAATCATCCCGTGTGACTGACTGGGAAAGTACTCACGAAGACCTATGGATTACGGTGGACGTTGATATGATAAATGGTAAACCAAGTCATATTGCTATCTGTGCTGCATATCTGCCACCTCCGATTAAAATTGATACACTTAACGACTTTTTGATTAATTCATCCAGAATAATCAGCAAGAACGAAAACATTTTACTAATAGGTGACTTCAATATGAGTACAGTATCATGGTCAAAAGTCCCCGAACTAAACCATTTACACCCATCTAGTAATTGCAGTTTGGGTTCCACTTTCGTAGACTTTATTGAAGAAAACGACTTAAAACAATTTAACTCCATCTTCAACCTGAATGATAGACTACTTGACTTAGTTCTATCCAATACTACTCAAGTACGAGTCAATGAACAGCTAGATCCCATTAGCATCATCGACAACCACCACCCTCCTCTCAATATTAATATTAAACTGGGGACAATGTCGAATATAAAGGAAAAGCTAGATGTAAAATACAACTTTTACAAGGGCAATTACAATGCTATTAATAAAGATTTAAACAATATACGATGGTTAGATCTTTTTCATAATAGCATTGATGTCAATTCCATGCTTAGTTTATTCTACGACAAATTGAACTCAATTATTGAAAAACACGTCCCGAAGACCAGACCTAAAAACCTGAAGTATCCTGTTTGGTATTCCCACAAACTCATTTCTATGTTAAACCTTAAGAATAAATACAGAACTAAAGTAAAAATTTACAAAAATCCATTAGACATCCTTAAATTCGAAACCATCAGATTGAATAGTAGTAAGTTAATTCAAGAATGCTATAATAGGTACATTGAATCTATTGAAAGTAATCTAGCAAAGAACCCCAAATATTTCTGGACACATCTTAAAAATGTTAATAAGTCACCAAACACGTATCCGGCTACTTTGTTTCTTAAAGATAAGAAGGCTACAGACGGTCCAAGTGCGTGTGTTCTATTTGCGGAACTCTTTTCATCAGTCTATGAAAGTAACGCCCTTCCTCAGACTGATGCCTATCCAATTCATGCCATCTGCAACAACTACCTGTGTTCCGTTAATATCACTGTTAAGGAAGTAATTCAAAAACTAAAAAGACTTGATATTAAGAAAGGAGCTGGCCCCGACAATCTACCCCCATTATTTTTAAATAAATGTGCTGTATCATTATCACTACCCATCTGTTTGATCTTAAATAAATCACTTAATACTGGAACGTTTCCAGATGCGTGGAAATGTGCCAGAATTGTCCCTATATACAAGAGAGGTGGTCGCGAGAATGTTGCCAATTATAGGCCAATCTCGATTCTATCAGTTCTACCGAAGGTCTTCGAGTCTTTAATACATCCTATACTATCACGTCACGTTCATCATGCACTCTCGGAAGCCCAGCACGGTTTCATGGTCTCTCGATCCACAATTACAAATTTGGCAAATTTTGCGAGCTATGTGACAACTTCTGTAGATTTTCGTAAACAAGTAGATGCCATCTACACCGATTTCTCGAAGGCCTTCGATAAGGTGAATCACAAACTGCTAGTGGCAAAACTCTCTTTTTTTGGACTAGGCGGATCACTTCTGTCGTGGCTTTCTTCTTATTTATCCGACAGACGTGCATACGTAGCTGTTAAAGGTCATACATCTCAAATGTATAGGGTAACATCGGGAGTCCCCCAGGGATCAATCTTGGGACCACTTTTATTCAATATTTTCATAAACGACATCACAAACTGCATTCAAAATTCCAAATACTTTATATACGCAGACGATCTCAAACTTGCCAAAAAGATTGAAGATGCGAATGACGTTGCTTCGCTACAGGAGGACCTAAATAGAGTATCAGATTGGTGCGAATTAAATGGTATGGAACTAAATCCTGCTAAATGCTCTTTTATAAGCTTCACACGCAAACACTCTGTATTCGATGCCAAATACACAATTAACAATAGTTTACTTCAAAGAATGTATACTGTCCGTGATCTTGGAATTATATTTGACGCTAAACTTAGCTTTATTCAACACATCGACAATATTTGCAGATCTGCGCGTAAAATGTTAGGGTTTGTATTTAGAAACTCCAAACCTTTTAAAAAATTCAAGACTAAAAAACTTCTGTACTCTTGTCTAGTCAGAAGTAAACTCGAATACGGGACAATAATATGGAATCCTAGTTACCAGATCCACAAAGATCGAGTTGAAAGTATACAGAGACGGTTTACACATTTTGCTTCCGGATCTAGCAAAGGAGTACCCTACTTTACTCGACTTAAAACTTGTAACTTACACTCGCTATCGGACAGACGAAAACTACACGATATGGTCTTTTTACATAAGCTTATGAACGGAACTATAGATTGCCCTGAGTTACTAAGCCAGATATTCATCAAAATTCCCTCACGTATGCCGCGGTATCCAATTCATCCCTTTACACATAGTGTCTCTAAAACTAACCTCGGTCACCATTCAATAATACCGCGGCTAAGTAGATTGTACAGAGAACTATCGGTCAAAGACAAGTCTATCGATTTATTCTGTGACAAAATCGAAAAATTCAAAGTTAAGGTTAAAAATGCTTTTTAAAGCATATAACATATTCATAGTCTCCATTACAAGCTTATTAATTTAACTTTTTGTCTAGTTTAATTTAGGTATTAACTTGTGTTATATATTTTGTAATATGTTTAAGTACGACCTATTTATAAATTTTGCATGATGTGGCTGCCTATAAGTGAAATTACATGTCTTTCACTACCTTATGTTTATGTTAAGTTTAAGTATATTTTACGTGTAATTTTGTTGGTTGTCCAAATAATTAAATAAATAAATAAATAATAAATAAATGTTAGTAAGATAAACTATGTTTATGCTTTCATACCTTAGATATTATGGTTATTTACACTAAAAGTTATCAAAACCCGAAAACGCATTTTTAATTTAATTATTTTTAATAGCTGAGCTGATTTTACCACGGTTTTGAAAGACAGAGGATTCTGCAAGATCATAGGCTAGGCAAATCCCGAAAAAACAAATACATCCTACAGGACGTTCAAAATCTTAATACTATTGAATTCTTTACTTAATATGGGTATGCAAATAAATAAAGATGATGTGATATTGTACGAGTAGTATTACCACAAATGGCCATACAATGGCACGCAAGAAATGCATTTTTAAATTTTATTCATCCCAAGAAAAAATAATAATAAAGTTCAAGTAAAGCTCATATACTATCAAATTAAAGTAAGCTAATATTATGTCAAAAATTCTACAGTAAGCTAATATTATGTCAAAAATTCATAATAAATTGAATATGTCACAAACGCGCGTATCAACTCTGGTGAAAGATAGTTCACTAGTGCTTGGCATGTATGACAGTTACTTAACACACAATACATGGGAGGCGATACGGGAGCTATTTGCACATCATTGTGAATGTTTAGACAAACCGACTCGATTGGTTCTCTAAGTTCCCAGACTAGCCTGCTTCCGCGACTAGCGGTTATCTACACTTTAAGAAATGTATTTGCTTACAACAAATATGAAGTATACTTCAAAAACGAAAGATTAACTTACGTCCGTTGCCAAAGTTTTCGTGACAACAAATTCACACATAAGTAATTGCGAACTTATTTTCAGTGAGAAAATGAATAGGTGTAGTAGAAAACGAGCTGAGATGCTGCAGTACTTTTGAAAGCTGAAAAATTCTATCACTTTTGAAGTTTGAAGGACATGTGTATCTTTGTTTAGAAATAAACAAACGAAAAAAAACGTAGGTGAGAATTTATTTTTCTCGGAGAATTTTCCAATTCAGTGTTTGGTTACACTTATCCCTTGATTGTACCTACTTGTTCAAGTGAGAATCTTATCCGCAATTTTATCCGTATTCGCTAAATAACTTGAACTAAGGCATTCATCAAAACAAATCACATACTATGAACACGTGGTGATATGGTAATAATAAGTGATATTCTTATTTAAATAATAGAATTTGAAACAGAAAAAAACCGGCCAAGTGCGTGTCGGGCCACGCGCAGTGTAGGGTTCCGTAGTTGAAAGTCTCAATTATTATTGCTGACCTAGGATAGTGCTTTTATTTTATTTATGAATATTGAATACATTTTGAGTTCCATGGTTTAAATACTATAATATACTACAAAATATGCAACTTGCACTACGTGTAGAACCTAACTTAGAAAAAACAGATATAACTCCTTAACTAATGAACCCTACTTAGCCGTGATAGTTTTCCTTTAAAATTCATTATATATACTACTGCTGTGAATTTTTTCATGTATGCTTTATACAACCACTTAGCTGCCAGAGGGGGGGGACACTTGACTCTAATAAAATTTAGCACTTTAAAATATCATATTTCACAAATAGATCCCTGAATTGAAAAATGGTGTTCCCACACCCACAATATTTTTGAAATACCTATTCAACGACACCCCACACAATGGGATAGTCGAGAAAAATAAAATTCATCCCCACTTTACATGTAGGGGAGGTACCCTAAAAAAAATTATCTTTCAAAATTTTATTTCACCACTTTGTCGGCGTGATTGATATTTATACCCTTGCCAAATTACAGATTTCTAGTACCAATAGTCTCTGAGCTAAACCGCGGACAGACAGACAGACAGACGGACGGACATGGCGAAACTATAAGGGTTCCTTGTTTACTACGGAACCCTAAAAACACCGTTATTTTAATAGTTCAACATTAAAAAATTACGTAATGAGCGTAATAGTTTATGGGCATTAACAATGGATTTGCTTCAGGTCGAATCGCATTCGAGAAGCTGACGGATGTCGATTTTTCGGGCACCGCGTACTACACCGTGCGAAACCTCTCGCTCTACGAGTGCCAAGGATGGTGCCGGGAGGAACCAGACTGTCAAGCCGCTTCCTTTAGGTAAGCCTAGATTTACCTAATAGGGTATTTGACTACTTTTAGAAAATCATCTTAAATTATTAATAATGCTATGCTGAAGCTAACAAAACGTATATTTCGGCATAATTTTCAGTATTTTTCATAAAAATCGAGAAATAAATTCAAAAAAATAAATTGCCGCCGAAACGTTCCATTTGCTCTCATGACGTAACAGTTCACATTTCAAACAATGACAATATTATAATATGTGTTTAGGCCGAGCGTCGCATACTATTTGGTATTTAATAAAATAGTAACGATGAAAAACAGACAAAATTAGCCTATTACGCCACACAAACACGTCGAAATGTATTTACAAAATGAAAATTCCACAGGTGGCGTGAACTGTGACGTCATTCGATATTCAAGAACGTTTTCGATCACGTGACCATGGCCGGAATTATAGCAATTTTAATTAATGTTTTCTAATTAAATAAAGCTTTATTTTTTAGTTTTGTCGTGTGGAATAATGTTTTTAGATAATAATCTTTTAGGATGACACCAAATGAAACGATATTTTTAGTATAGTCAAATACCCTATTGCCAAGAGTAATATCAATCGGTTGTTCATCATCATCATTCAACTGATAGACGTCCACTACTGAACATAATCGCCACAGAACTCGATCCTATGCCGCCTGCATCCAACGGCTGCACGCGACTAGCCTGAGATCGTCCATCCACCTATGATGAGTGGGTGGTCTACCAACGCTGCGCTCCCGATAATTCCAACACCTCGGGACTCCAACGATCATGAGTTCTACGAGCCATGTACCCGTCCCTAACCATTGCCTATCGATTAGGTATTACTGTCATTACCTATATTGAGTAGCCAACAAATCTTAAAAAAAAATAGATTCATCGTCTCACCCTATCACCAGCCCACTACTAGGTACGGATCTCATCTCCGAATGTGAACAATTTACCACGCAACTGGGCAAATGAGGATTGGCAGGCATCACATTCCTTTGAGAACATTATGGATAACTCGGCACGATGTTTTCCTTCATTTTTAATGCATGTGATATTAAATTGTTTAAAATGCACGTAACTCCGAGAAGAATCCTAACACACCCACGAAAAGGAGGTCGAAATCTTAACCATTGGACTATCACCGCTATTTTTGAAAATTTAAAACTATAAATTTCTATAGCGTAATTATTCGAATCAATAATTTTAATCGAATCGTTCAACGTCGTTAAGTGAATGATTTATCACAAAGTAGCAACGAAAGCAATCATAAAAGCGAATTATCAAAACTAACATGAAAGTTTGCAACGAGAATTTCTAATCAAAATGATGACTTGTCATTCTGTGAGTGATCACAAACAACTTGCAATGTATCGTAGATATCTCTGATCACGCCTAACCTAAATGTCAGAGATAAGATCCGATTGACGTGAGGATTCGCTAATCGCCGGACATCGGGGAAATCAGATCTGATACGTTCTTGAAAGGTCGGGACTCGAGAGGTGGAATGTGTGTCAGTCTGCCAATATCAAGACCTCCGTACTTTAAGCATTCCAATGACACGGTCTCTGCTTTATTACAATGTGTTTTTCGTAGCCACAAACCGTGTAAAAGCGGAAACCAACACTCGCTCCAAATTGGATAACAGTAAAAGTGATCGCATACGTCTTCAATAGATTATTGCCAGCGAGCCATTTCGAAGTGGATTTCATGACTATTGGCGGTTTGAACTCATATTCAATTTAATATTATTATTAACCGATTTTCTAAGCGAACGCCTGCAATTATATCGTGAAATTATCGCTACACGGATAAAAATGACATGCAAATGAAACTTTCTAAACCCAAATATTTATCTAGGGAATATGGGATCATTAATTCAGCCGATTACTAACGATCTCATCAACGTATGACATGCATAATTAATAAAATTTTATAATTTCATTTTAATGTTAATAAGATTTCAAGAGGCGGCATTTGATTGAATTCATTCATTTATAGAGCTTAATATGATATTAAACGAATGTACATACTGGAAAATTATAACCGTATTTGTGCGGATGTGTGTTTCCTCTTATTAATAGGTAGGTCATATTTTTAAAAATCTCTAAAGCTTCTTGGCTGTACTTTTACTTCTGACCCCTAACATTTTCTGCTGCACTGATTGTATGATAATAAATAATTCGTGCGAGTTAATTCACGTCGCAATCCATCAACATTTGCTTCGAGCATTATCTACATGACTACATACTATGCATAGGTACTAACTTGCCTGATCACTTACCAACAAAAACACTAATTGTGTTATACTGTAGCCTAACAGTATATTGCCACATTCCACCTAATCGGTCTGAACGGGATCGTCAGAAAATCAATTCGGTAGGTATCCAATTCAATTATCGAAACGGAACTTTCCCGCTTCTAATTTAGCATTGTACTAATACAACTTATCTCGAATCAATCTGTCCAAAGAAAAAGCGATCTGACAATGGAACGGAGCGATGCTATATTAACAATTGCTAACTGTTACCCGCAGCGCTGCTACGTTCCTTCAGAGATAACGACCTCTGCGGCCGCTTACTGGAATAACGCACCTTCCTTAACCCATACATTGTATAAATTGTATCAGTTACTCCGCTAATAACAATCTAGCTGATGCCCGCGACTTCATCCGCGTGGATTTAGTTTTTAAAATCCCTCGCTAACTCTTTGATTTTCCGGGATAAAAGGTAGCCTATGTCACTCTTCAGTTCCTCAACTATACCTATTCAAAAAAATCACTTTAATCCGTACCTCTGTTGCGGCGTGATTGAAGGACAAACTAACAAACACACTTTCGCATTATATAATACTAGTGGACCCGCCCCGGCTTCGCACGGGTGCCTACCCGTACAAAACAAACACAATGGTATAATCATCTAGGGCCTAGAGGTTAATGATAAAGTCTATGTCTATGGCTAAAACCCTCATATAAATATGAATGCCTGTTGTCGATCGTTGTCCCTTATGTGAGTGACTTTTGCTGCTACCCGTGAAGCATTATGTCCCCTATCTCCAATAATATTTATCTGATCTTCATCAAAATTAGACATACTATGCCTGATATTATACACTTTTAAATTAAAAATTAATGATTAAAATCGGTTCAAATTTGACGGAATTATGAAGTAAAACCGATAAAAACATTCATCCCTTATCCTGGAAGAACCTTATTGTTTATCAGGATAAAACTATCCTATATGTTGACCCGGAGTATCACCTACTACTATACCAAATTTCATACAATTCCGTTCAGTAGTTTTTGCGTGATGCCCGGACAGACAGACAGACAGGCAAAAATTAAATAAAATCGGGATCAGTATTGATAATAAAGCATCCCCCGGTTAAAATTTTCGAAATAGATTAAATGTACTGAAATCGTCCAGTTACAGTTTTATTATAACTATTATAAGTATAGATTAGTATGATACAGCTATAGGCACTTATTTTTTCCTGCTTATATTTACATCTTATGTATGAATTTGTACATTAGAGTAAAATTACACTAATTTGTGTTTTGATAAACGTCGATACTGAACAGTAATACTCAACCAAACATCTAATTTCTTTACTTTTTTGATGGGTTGAGATGAATAAATAAAGATCAGATATCTTACACCAGAGAGTTCATATACAATTTGAGGTAAATTATATTAAAAAAAAATTGTTATCTCCTAAAAGTCAAAGTCAACATAAAGACAAAAATTAATAGTATTTCAAGGATCGTGACCCGTTGTCTTCATCGTGATCGTCGTCGTCAGGACGATACCATCTCTATTTTCTAATGATGGACGTGGGTCGACTTTTTTGATCTCATCCATGACCATATCAAAATTCTGAATCACGTTTATTGCATGCTATAAATTAATCTTGAAATGAATAGATAACGTTGACACATCTAGTACCTAATTAAACATGAATCATCATCATCAACTTATCGCCAATCCACTAGATACTTTACACGGGGCCCCTCTCAGAATGAGAAGGATTTAAGATTTTAGGCAATGTCTGCCACGCCGGCCAACTGCGGATTGGCAGACTTCACAAACCTTTGGGCTTTGATACCATTATTGAGAACTCTCAGGCATGCGTTTCCTCACGATATTTTCCTTTATGTTACAGCAAGTGATAATTAGATGTTTAAAACAAGAAAGTTAGTGGTGCAAAAGGAAGCCAAAATCTTAAACAACATTCAATTAACTAACCCATTAACCGTTACTAATTTTAGTTCAATATTGCTGAATAAGCTTTATAATTTAAAAAACTAAAAATGGTTTTCATTCGGTTATGCCAATCATGTACGAGGACGCATAGAATTATCCATCTAACTGTATTTTCAAAATCTTAGAATATTCACATAAATGACGAGACAATCATGTCATATGAGGAGGTGATCACATGCAACAACGTTAATAAAATAATAAACACATTCACAAAACATAATTCGTCAAATATTAGAAAAAGATTTTGTTTTAATTTAATTTTAATAGTAGTAACATGATGTAGTTTAATATGTTTGTTGCAGGAATTAAGTAGAGCACACATGTCATTAATTCATAGCACAAACAAAACAAAGTTTAGAGAATAGTGAGTAGAGCGGAATACGCGTACAGCATAACAAACACCTAGCGTCGCTGATGACGATAAGTGGTGATACCCTCATACATAAAAAGCCACTGCCGAAAACTGTTATAAAATATGTAATCAGCTAGCATTTCCACCATTACATCAGAGTAGTCTTTAAAAATACATGCATACAAACCATTCATTTATTAGAAAACATTGGTCATTAATTCATCGGCCGATCAAAACACATCGAAGTGTTTGAGCAAGATGAGATGCATCGATATGCGCGCTACTTTACAATTTGAGCTTTGATTGATGCGTCGTTTAGAACTCTCAGGCGCCGGTAATGATAGCTCGCTCGGCTCAGAATTAATGGATGATGTACGTTGTTGAGCTTCTCACAGAGGGTATATTTGCTATGTCCGCTCTGTACAGGTTATAGTCATAAAATTTTTTGATACAAACGTTGACAAGCGGTATGTGGTAGTTAGTTTTTCAATAGGTCTATGAGCGTAATTCATTTCGAGATAAGATTCTGATGAGCTAGACAATTTTATTTCTGAACAAATCTCGTACATTAACAGTCTTACTAATAAAAAATTACACACTGTTTTATAAATAGGTTAAACAAAAGTCTGTATTGGTAAAGGTCTAAACAAGACGCACACACTTGAGCGTAAATTAAGTTAGAAAGTAAATTAAGTTGTGGCGATAGAGAGCAATGCGTTAATTGAAATTTTGGATTTTTGAATTGCATGGTGAATACAAAGTTATCAATATACGAACCAACCTACCACATCTTAAATATAAAATTCTCGTGTCACAATGTTAGTTACCTTACTCCTCCGAAACGGCTGGACCGATTTTTATGAAATTTTGTGTGCATATCGGGTAGGTCTGAGAATCGGCCAACATCTATTTTTCATAGCCCTAAATGATAAGGGTGACAAACCACTAAATATTTTTGCTGGCGGTACGAAGTTCGCTGGGTCAGCTAGTAATATATAAATGCGAAAGTGTGTTTGTTTGTTAGTCCGTCAATCAAGCCGCAATAGAGTTACAGATTGACGTGATTTCTTACAAGTATAGGTGAAGACCTAGTGAGGTACATAGGCTCTTTATTCCCGAAAATGAATGAAGGATTAGGTACTTCTTGCGGGATTTTTAATATCTACTTACAGTTAAGCCAAAGATTTATTACAGTAACTAGCAGCACCAAAGATAAAATCCAATATCATTGGTCTAAGGGCTTTGTGCATTAATCATATCGCTTTTTTCACTGACGTGTTGGTATTTTTTTACTGCACATCGCGCTTCGTAGAACTTATTACGCTTTGATTTATAATATACGAAGAAAATGAAGCAATATATCTTCATACTAATTGCTTACACTTTATTATACACATACCTACTATACAAAGCTGTTAAACATAGGAACTGTTAGCTTGCTCATATAGGACAAGACATGCATTTTAAGCTTTAATTAAAACTGCAGCTTAAGCAGATCGAATCGAACGCATTGGGCGCCATAGAAATGAGAATAACTTTGGCTGAGCTCATTACTGTTCATTTGTAAGTGAAGTATCAAGTGACTTCTACTCACGACGACCTCTAAGATATTCGACCGAGCGAAGCGAAGGTCTCTGAGTTTACTAGAGCGATTTGCACTTGTCCGTCCGTCCGTCTGTCAGAGCCTTATAACTTCTGAATTACTGAACGTAATTACTTCAATTTTAGATATGATATGTAAACCGATGGCCTCCAGCCGAAAATGGCTTAAAAAGTTATAAAAATCTTTATTTCAGGGGGCTCCCATACGAAATGGGGGGCTTTCAAAGTGGAGATTGTATTCGAGGCTAGATCTCTAAAAGCACTTTGTTTTAAAACTTGAAACTTACACATAATTTGAGTTATATTCTGTACTTGAACAACAAATACTAAGATTAGATAAATATTATAAAGAAACGAAATTATTTGAGTTTTAATGGGCATAAATGTTTTTAACAAAACTTCACTATACTGTTACTAGATGGCGCTGTCTTTAATATTGTAAATACGCATCCCATCCACGAAAGCAGATGACGATTGACGTCATCAGATTCGGCGCGTTTTAATTACAATATAATATAGTTAAAACTACCTTATGGGAATTATGGGATACCGCGAGGTCTCAGTTCGGGGCGAACCACTAGTTAACTACGAGTACCTATTAAATATTATTAATTAAATTACTACGAGTCCATTGCTGCTGACGTTATTAGCATTTTCACTGCAAGACAATGCGTTGCGTACGCTTCTTACGGCTTTGTATCCAGCAGGTCGTCTCAATGTAAACATCGTTAAAATGGTAACAAAACTCCACTAAAATACAAACAAACATAAAAACACACATTTTTTTAAGACAAACGGATAATATTATAGCAATTTACTTACTTACCGTCTCGACGTCGTGGGTAAAAAATCATAGTTAAACTTAACTGATCTTGGTATTGTAAGTATGAGTTAGCAAGCATTCATATTTTTTGCATGCTGTTCTTTCATTCAATCGAAATGGAAGAGAAAGTGAATCAATATGATTAATATTCGCTTGCTTTCGTCCTTGACCGCTACGACGATGTATAAATTGGATCCTGCGAGTTCATAACTTCTGTCTATTTTTAGCCACTTTAATTATTCATTAATTTATGCAAGCGAAAGCGCTAACTTTCACTGCATTAAGTGCTTTGTTGATTGGTTTTTAAATATAACAATTATATAAACCAGGTTTTTCAGGCCGTAGTCAAAGTATATTTTTTTGATCAAGTACCTAGGTGGTAATTTCGAACGCTTTTTGATCAACATCTATTTATTATTTTACAGTATCACATTATTTTAGATAAAATGATTTATTTGTTAAATAGTTAAGTTGTTATTGTTATAATATTGTACTTTCACATGCTATTCGTATAGTTATCGTATATTTCGTAATAGGTATCGAACACAACAGAGGTGCCCTATACACAGTGGCTATATTATAATAATAATACATCAATATTATTTAAATATACCTGTGTAGCCACTATACTTGAAATTCGCAGTAATAAAGGATCCAATTTACTACAATATTGATATACTGCGGGACATAAACGGGAATAAATGATGTATCAAGGTTACTTCTGCAGCATATTTCATTACATAATAAATTACCTTAGGATTGATTTAAAGCGTTCCTGTTAGTTACATAGGCCGAGAGATAAAATATAAAATATCAGGTTAGAACGGTAAATAGCTCCGTTATACAGGCCGTAAGTGTAACGCGCGATCTGGAGTCATTAAGACAAATGCAAAAGCATTAATGCGAGTACCCTTTTATATGAAGAAATTGCTGAAACACCTATCATTGACATAATGTGGGATATACGTGATGAAATTGCTTCACCATCTATCATTGACATTGAAAGAAATAAATATATTATGACACGAGATTGTAACCTGTAGGTTTTTGCTCATTACCATAATACTTTGCATTGCTATGTTGGTTTTGAATTTATTTTGTCGAAGGATAAATTTATATCTCTCAAGATTTTGAAGACAAAAAATTATTAAGTGTATTAAAGTAACGACAGTGTTATAATTTATTGACATATAACTAAAGAAATTGAAGGTAAATGAAAATGTTAATTTAAAATGTCATTTTAAATATACTCTATACTCTACTACTTTTATATTAATTTGAAAGATAAAAAAATCATGATAAAAAATGTATACCCGAATAATTTCTTTCTTTATACCTCGAATTGAACTTGAAATTAATATTTTTATAATAAGGAACTTCGTTCCTATCTGGTGTCCCACGACACCACACGACTTTTGGAATGTAAGTTCCTTATCGCGCGGTACGGAAGGGGGCTAGACGGCAAAAATTAATGAACCGACACTCAACATAATTTTGAAACCGACACTTTTTTGTTGAATGTGAATTTTGCATTGTATTCGGTATTTTCGCGATACAACATTAGGTCTCGGTAGCCTAGTGGCTCCGGCAGTCGCCTAAAAGTTCAATGTCGATGGTTCGAATCCCAGCTCGACAGACTGAATTTTCTATTTTCAATTTTATTTTAAATAATTTCTACATGTGGAATTTTTCCCTAATTTTTTATAACTTATGTTATAAAAAATTAGGGAAAGGTTCCACGTGATGACGTGAGACGGATGTTGTATCGCGAAAATACCGAACACAATGTAATCGAAAGGAACTACGTTCCATCCGGGTGTCCCTTGACACCTCTCAAGTTTTTTTTTACGGTAAGATTTGGAGAGTGACAGGCTACTTTAATCCTCGAAAAACAAGGGTTCCCGCAAGATTTTTAAAATCCTAATTCTCTCCTTTTGTAAAGCTACGAGCGTTATTAAAAAGTCTCACGTTCACGTCACTTGTTTTATGGTCAACTCTAGCCAAGTTTCATAGGTTTCTTGTCTATTCACTTTCTCTGATCGTAAACGTTTTGACGAAAGCCACCATGGAAAACGATTAATTGGAGCGCTCATTCTATCCCGTGGAGAGAAAAAATATATGTCATTGTCTATGCTTAGCGTTTTTAAACGTCAGTCACAAAAGTAACGTCAAATATTAATAAACATCATACGTCTCAATTTTTTAAATAGAATAAAAAAGTGAGTGAAATAGGTAATGTAAATATAGTACAGTCGCTACACCGACGCAGTCGACAATTTCTCCCATCGCCACAACTTCAGGGGCTCCACGAAGACAGCGGCATCCGGCAAACCCTTCGCCCACCGGGTCCACGCCGCGACGGGAGAGGCTGCTTCGAGCGCGCACACGGAGGGCACAGACGCCTTTCGAACAAGCCACAAGCGAGTTCGCAGGCGTCGAGAATTGCCGGCTGCAACTGGAGGAAGTCCGGGAACGAAATCACCATCAGAGGGATATGGAAAGGCTCCGATTAGAATCGCGAAGAATTGAAATGGAGGAAAACCGAAACGAAGTTTTTGCACGATTAAATAGGGTTCTAGACAATTTGACAGAATATTTGAGACCAGCATCTTCATAAGTGGTTTTCTCAGTATCTGTCAATCGGTCTACCCATTTTGGAGAGATCCGTAGGAGAACCAAAGTCACTGACATAGCTCAGCGAGTCGCGAAACTGAAGTGGAAATGTGCGGAGCACATAGTTTGAAGAGCTGATGGTGGTAGGAGTCCCAAGGTGCTAGAGTGGCCACCCCGCCCGCACCGGGAAGCGCAGTGATGGCAGACCCCCTACTAGGTGGACCTCTGACATCAAACGAGTCGTGGGGAGCCGCTGGATTCAGGCGGCGCAAGACCGAAGCCTGTGGAAGTCCATGCAGGAGACCTTTTAGAAATCTTAGAAATATATTAAGCTTAAGATTACACTATTAACATTATAAATAATAAATTAAGTTGTAAAGGTTTTCTACAATACGAAAACTTTGTGCACCTGTCCACCTTTGTCCAGCACGGACGTCTAAATAGGTTGATCTAGGAAAAGATTTTTGAATGAACTTGCTGTTCAATTAATTGATTTTTATATATTATGTAATAGTATGTATATTATATAGATTATAGTACAACATTGTGTTTAAGATTTAAATAAATATACATCATCTTCCTCACAGGCAGTGTCTTTAAAATAATAAAGGTTTTTACTATTAATAAAGTACAGTATTAAAACAACAAAATATGAGTTTAATTTTTTAATTAGTAAACATTTAACTGCGAGATCAAATCGGAAATGAGGAGATCTGCAGGAGAACCAAAGTCACCGACATAGCTCAACGAGTCGCGAAACTGAAGTGGAAATGGGCGGAGTACATAGTTTGAAGAGCTGATGGTCGTTGGGGTCCCAAGGTGCTGAATTGGCGACCCCGAACCGGTAAGCGCAGTGTTAGCAGACCCCCACTAGGTGGACCGACGACATCAAGCGAGTCGCAGGGAGCCACTGGATTCAGGCGGCGCAAGACCGAAGCCTGTGAAGGTCCATGCAGGAGACCTATGTCCAGCAGTGGACATATTCTAAAGGTTGATAATGAAACATTTAACTGTAAGATGTAGTGGTATTTCCATCCAAGATTATAATGGCATGAGTTACCAAATAATGAATAATATTAGATAAGGGGACATTAATAGTTAAATCTCGATAACATAACTTCAGTAAGTCACCAAGACTAAGGGATATCATCATCAGCAACGACAGCAACCCAGCAGTTCAGCAGCAGCTCTTATTGCAACCTATTCAACAAACAAACCTAGCCTATACTTTTGTTTTGGATCAGCTGATTCAAAATTCGCCATTTTGTAGCGTTTTCTATAGGGGCTTGACGATCGCTTCGATAGCGTTCGGAAACTTCAACTTCAAATCGTAAGCGCTTGTCAAAATTGCAACTTGGCTTCCAATTGTATGAGATGTAGCTATCAACATTATAGAAACGCTAAAATGTATTATACAGGGTGGGCCAGACCAGGTGGATATAAAATTTTTTTTAGATTGTTGACTTAGGGGCCTACCAGGACCCGCAAGGAAAAAATCGGTTCCCAGCCGATTACGAGATAAAAAAATTTATTTGAAATTTTGGAATATCAATACCTTGACGAACTTTTAATTTTTTTTTAATTTTTCCAGTGAATTTTTTTATGGAATATCTTTCCGTGGCCGAAATTTGGAAGGGAGGAGATTAATCCTTTAATGATGAATGACGGTATCTACTTTTTAAGAGAAAGAATAATAAAACAATGTTTTATTATTCCGAATTTCGGCCACAGCAGAAGCCTATCTCCAGAAAGATTAGCCATCTGTGCGGGAGATATTAAAGTGCACAAGTGTGTGCGCGAACACAGGTGCACTCTCAGTTTCATTACTCTCATAGCCCGATGGGACGGAAAATTCGACACGACCGGAGAGAAATTAGGCACAGGACCAACGGCTTTACGTGCTCTCCAAGGCACGGGGTGAAACAACGCCAACTTCCAAACTCCGGGCTAGTACTGAGAATTTCTTATCGGAAAACCCCAATACTTGGTTTGGTCCGACCCGAGACTCAAACCCGGGACCTCGTCGGCCACAGTCGAACACGCTTATCACTAGACCTACGAGGCAGTTAAAATTAAAGGACATACTGCAGTCTCCACAAACAATTAACATTTTTTTCAATAAGGTCGTTATTTAGACGAATGAGGAACGAAGACTTTTGAAAAATCATAACTTTTTATCCGGCACATTGACATACAATTTTTCTTTTGGCAATCGAAAGAACAAGTTGCTACAGTTTTTAATAAATCACCAGTGCTATGAACCTCTTCTTTTATTTTTAATGGAATTTTAAAGTTATCTGTAGATTTTGTATGAACTTAATTTTCTTGAAATAATTTAAAATTGAATGCTCTTAAAACCAGCTAATCAGACTGGATTTTTTTCTTAAGAGAGCACAGTTATTAGATAAAGATATTCCATAAAAAATTGCGGAAATTGTCACTGGAAAAATTAAAAAAAAATTAAAAGTACGTCAATGATATTCCAAAATTTCAAATAAATTTTTTTATCTTGTAATCGGCTGGGAACCGATTTTTTTCCTTGCGGGTCCTGGTAGGCCCCTAAGTCAACAATCTAAAAAAAAATTTTATATCCACCTGGTCTGGCCCACACTGTATTTCGTCGAGCGAACAGCTGACTTGTAAACTTGGCTACGATTATTCTATAGCCACGTGACTTGTCGATAGCGTTCTACAATTCCCATACATTTCAAGAGTTTTCTATAGCGTTGACGATGATAGATAGTCAACTTGGCTAGAGGGGCTGCACTCGTAATGATCTAAAGTCAAAGTTATGAGTTATGACTTACGTCCCGAATGTGCAGGCAGCTTTACGCGTCCGCGGAAGCCGGTCGCACTTCCCGGTGCATTGCTCTCCATCTCGTCTAGTAAACGTTAAACTCTTCTAAATTATATCTTTTACAATCCAGAGATAAACCTCATACATTTTCCCCGCTCCGTGGTTCCATTCCGGCCGCTTATATATCATTTATTACAACACAGTTAACAACTTTATTTGATTTAGGTACCGTACGCCGTTTTATTCGGTAATTATGAGGAATCTTGTATATTTTGTGTTTTAAGCTTCTGTAATGTTTCCATAAAGTGTGATTTATTGCATTACTTACGGTAACCTATGCTTAATTTTGTAACACTATTTATACGAGTATATTCGAATATATTTTACAACTGTTATTTTTTGGTAATATTATGCAAATTCGTTAAATTATTAGTGACAAAACTAATAATTTAACGAATTTGCATAATATTACATAGACATAACGACTGATGTGGACGTACAAACAATTAAAATTAGGAGATATATTTTTTCAACACGCCGTATAGGTTCTCTTTGGATGAAATTCGGAGATTGACAATTAAAGCAAAAAATAATCCTATTTCGTTTTATTCTCATTCGGTGCTCCTTATAGTTAATAGTTCTTCTACCACTGGATTCCACAAGCTTACGAGCTCAAAACCAACAAGATCACGATTGAAACGTAATACGAAGTATTTAAATCGCTTTGCGTAGTAGCCTAGGCTGCCACGTAGTTACGTACCTAGGTAGTTAAAAGTAAAGCTTTGTGGAGATAACAGGGGGGCTGTTACAGCTGATGTCTACGTAACGTATATCTACCGTTTTTTATAAATTCCGTGGGAACTCTTGGATTTTCCGGGATAAAAATCCTATGTTCTATTCCTATCCCTATCTCTTTCGAAATTGATTGGACAAGGTACCAGACTGATGGACAGATAGACAGACAGAATTACTTTTATTTACATATTTGGCATTTATTGTAAGATTAGTATTAAAGTATTAATTTTAATGAATGTCGTTAAAACGTCAACATCCTAAGTTTTAGTTTATTTTGGTAAATAGGTACTCGATAAAACTAAGATTTTTTATATAAAATAATGTGTATTTTGTTTCAGTTTCGTGCTAAACCCGTTGACTCCCGTGCAAGAGACGCGGTGTTTGCTACAAAATGATACTCAAGCAAATAATCCTATGGCCATACCACAAGTATGTTTTTCTTTAGGTTTTTTTAACACCTATTATGAATATTTTTACAATATATACTAGATTTTACTATGACTTTAATATAGATTGCAAAATCGAAGTAAAGCTTGCAGTGCTTAGTTAGGTACTTTTGCTGGTAAATTTTATTTATTGTATCAATAAAACTTTAAACTCTCTACGTTCCAACATGCAACCGCTGACGGTCGTTCCAGAATGCGGTAGATCGCAGCGGAATAAATCGTCCTACAGATACGACCTAGGCTAGCATATTCGGTGGCCTAGACATTGCCAATTAGCTGGAAATGTCGATACTGCATTAACAATTCAGATTAAGTCGACTATCATGTTTTAAGATCCAGGAAAAGTTCCTCGTTAAGATTTAATTCTACACATTTTGCATTCAATGGTTTACTCCATAGATATAATATACTCTAACAGGCTATTTCCTCCTAACCACGAGGTAATTTTGATTATAATCCCATATCATAAAACCGGTCTCTTGATACATATTAAGGTAGGTACATAAATGTCATTAATTAAATCACATTTTTTCCAGCTAGTTTTCATATTTTATTATACAAATAATGGTTTTTAAAAATAGTGTTCATACTTTTCATCATACTTTTCGGTCTCCATCTGCGTCATAAAAACTACTATTGCGTATTTACCAAAGCAGCTCAGATAAATAGTTCGTTATTCGCTTTCAGAACTAATGAGCGGTTCGTCTATAAATTCTGTGCTAACTGATGCATCGCAGAGCACATTGTTTTGTTCATTTTATGCAAGAACGAAAATAAAAGGACGCGATGCCTGCGTGGGTACGAAAGTTTATTAGGTGTATCGTTGGTTACATACGAAGCAGGTTCCCCTTGTGATATAAGATAGCCCTGCACTGCAAACTAGGTGTTTCAATGATAATTTATAATAGTTGGTAGCAAAAGGTTTTCAACAAACTTTAACTGGTTTACGAAAGAAACTTTTACTATACAATTATGCATGAAAAACATTGTGGTTAATTTACTTTAATATTTAGTTTCAGTTTGGTAGTTATTATACGCGCATGATATAGATGTAGATTGCAGGTATATAGGTACGTAGGTACAATCTCTCAATCAAGTAGATGTAGGTTTCATTAAGTTAACTCTACTATTTGTATAAGTATTTATACCAGCGTGTTTTTTACAGCGTTCAGTCAACACATACTACATGGTGAAACTGCAAGTGCGGTCAGAAAATTTGTGCCTCCGGCCTTGGGCGTTCGAAAGGGTGCCAGGCAAGGCGCTCCGGGGACTGGACAATAGTATAATCTACACCTCCACTAAGGAGGCCTGCCTCGCTGCCTGCCTCAATGAGGTAATGAAGCCACTTACGTTGAATTACTGCAAACCTACAATTTCATGGGCATACCTTTGCGCTCGAGACGATTTGTTTCAACTATTTATAAGCGCAACGCCTTTTCAATGTAGATAGGCTATATCTATTCAATTTGTATTTACGGCTGTGTCCTACTTCTGGAGATACAGGGAAATGGTACTTACGAGTTTTATTGATTGCAGGTGAGTAGGGGTAAAAACCTGAAACTTTGTAAGTTTATCGAAAATCTATTGCAATAGTATCAAGTATCGTATTCGAGTAAAGTTCTAAGCTTTTGATCATTAATTTTAAGCTGGTTTTGCATATAATGTACGATAAAAAATTAGGATTAGTTGAATTAAACAAAGACCATCATAAACAAGGATTAGCTGAATTCGTACCACAAAAAAGGGAACGAACCAAAAGAAAAATAAATGTGGAACAAACACTGACGATGATCCTTTTTTTAGAATGTACCAAATCCAAACATTTGAACTTAAAATTAATGATAAAAAATAATTCAGACTACATGCGAAACTGACACGGGTCGGATCACGGACCTCTTGCCCAAATTTATTATGGAAATATTATATTATTTGAATTTTAAATGCTTTGAATATACTCGTAAATGATTTCAAAATGAATAAGTCTTCATCGACATTATCATCATCATCAGCAACAACCTACCAATGGCTTACTACTGAGCGCAGGTCTCCTCGCTGAGGAGGGTTATAGGCATTGTCCACCATGTTGCACATTGGCATACTTTACACACCTTTCAGAAAATTATGGAGAATTTTCAGACGTGCAGATTTCCTCACAATGTTTTTTTTCAAGGTTTCTAAAACTTTGGATATAGTGTTTTTTTTAATCAACCGTTCTCAAAGTTTGAGTATAGTATTTTTTTTTTAGAAAAAGTTTCCGTGCCGTTCTGCGGAGTACGAGTACGGAAGTATGAGGTGTGCGCTCAGTGATTCAGATCGACGCACGGCCCAACATTTTGTACAGCTAGTCGACACACCCGGCACCGATTACTTTGAGGTAAGTATCAATTTGAATATAATTTGATGATCTTAAAGTCCCTTTTGCCAATACATATTAAATTGTGTTATGTGTCTCGTAACTTTACCAAATCACACAATTTTAACTAGGTACTATTGGACAGCAAACCTGTTCATGTTAGGAAAGTACATTATTGTAAAAAACGAGTACTTAACAATACTTTACTTTTCACTATTCGGGTATTAAAACCGTAATTATATTATTTAGCTATTACTATAATCAGTCTTTATAAGAAAAAGTAAGTACATTTAGTCTCAACTTTAGTGCATGATAATGTGCTCGTAAATTACGAGCTTTACGTTATGAAGAGCACGCTTTAGATGCCCCTGGAACGACAAGATCGTCATGAATGCAGAAAAATTAGAAAATTGTCTCCTCTTTCCCTCATTTCAACGGAACCGCGTAATCGTTAGCAGCATAAATTCTGCGAAGCTACTCAACGTGAATACCATGTGTTGTCGTGTAAATAAACCGCGTGATTATCGTCATTACGTATTTTAAGTGATTTGTGTGTGGTCGTGCAGAATCTGTGCCTGAAGGCGTCGCAAGCGTGCAAGGGGCCGAGGATATTTACCGCGCCGCGTGTAGGAGTCGCCGAAGACAAAGTAGCGCAGTACGCCGGCCTTCACTACTACACTGACAAGGAATTGCAGGTAAGGCTTTTAGGGCATTAGCGACACTCGCCAATATTTTACGCCTGTTGTGCCTACAGATAAAATACAGCATGTGCCTAAGTGTTGACGTGTTTATTTATTCATAGCGATAACTTAGTATAATTTTATACACTTACGATAAAGTACAGATGTTTACTTATGTGGTAATACTCGTAGCACGTTAATGAAGTAGGTAAAGAAAATTCTTGAGTATCTACGGAATATGATAATAAACGGCTTTCCATGCTAGCCTGTGCCTATACAGGGATCTTTCTAACACCCTTGATTTCCCAACTCCCAGCTGCCACTGAGAATTTATTGACAGAAAACCCAATAAAATTTTGGTTCGACCCGGGGACTCGAACTCAGAATCTCAATAAGTTTGTTAAGCTTTTTAAGTTTTTTAAATGACTATTTTCTGTAGCTTTTTGTTCCCTTTCAGGAATTTTTAAAGTATTATTTTTTCATATTGCATATTTGTATTTATTCAGAAGATAATGGTAGAAATGTCAATATTCTCTCTATGGTCTACTCATACGAGTTATCTATTCATATAAGAGGAATAGAACCTGATTGTGTGGTAGAATTCAATATCCTTGCGTGATTCATCTGTAATATTTCGCAAACAGGTGACGTCGGAATCGGCCTGTAAACTGGCATGCGAGATCGAATCGGAGTTCCTTTGCCGGTCATTCCTCTACCTCGGCGCACCTCACTCCGCCGCCTACAACTGCCGCCTCTATCATCTCGACCATCATACATTGCCCGATGGACCTTCCGCGTATCTAAATGCTGAGCGACCTCTTATTGATGACGGCGAACCTATCGGAAAATACTTCGAGAACTTTTGCGAGAGTGAGTACTTTTTCTCTTTATTATAGCTGTACCTATACGAATTGCGGATAAAGTGAGGATGTGAGGCAATTTTGTAGACTGCGAAACTCGGCTGGTATTTGTGTGAAGGATCGCCCAATGTAGTAAAAATTGGACATCAAAAAGTAGCACAAACCGGTTTTAACCTTACACGGGATGAGTAGCACATGAAGCCTGTTGTCACTCAACCATATCGGTGTGCACTCACACATATGCAAAACAGCTTACGCCACGCGGACTGTTCTGAAATTATTTACTGTCTAAAATAATGAAATCTTTTTGGAAGTAAGTTTAAGATATTTTATTGAATGAATAATTATTAAAACGAAATGACGTATACATTTCTAATAACTGCAGAACCACAGACTAAGTTAAATATCTCTTTACTACTGCTTCTCACGGTTACATCCATAGCATAATAGTAGAATAATCTAATGATACTAAAAATAATGCTTATAAAACTTTATTAGGTACATGATTTTGTGTTCTGTATAATATACTATAGGTAAATAGACGATTTCGTTAAAGAAGAAATAGACGATCCATTCGTAGAAAAGACATAAACGCGCTGTTCGGCTCGTCAAACGTGTTACGTGGTGTTGAAATTAATATCCAGGTAGGTATTTATAAACTTTTATTAAGTAAATCCATAATATTTTTTCAGCTGTCTTTAATTGAAAAATAATTAAATATTTCTCTCTCATTATTTGTCTCCTAAATATTTTCGGTATAAAAATCTTTAATATATTTTCTTGAATAATATTCCTCAGGTTCAGTCGTTCCGAAGATTTTTATGAGAAAATTTTTAATTTTAAAAACTTGTACTTGGGTATAATGTTAAATATATTAATTAGCTTTATTAGGCAGTTATTTCGAAATCACTGATAGACACTTCACTGTTATTAATATTTTACATTTAGATTTATATGAATGGATTAAGGAAATTATAAATTAACAAGAATGTATGAGGAGATGGCTACAGGCTAAGCCGCTCGGTTATCAAATGGATTTTAGAATCTAACATAAATCTTGGTAATATATTTTATTAAGCTAAGTAGGTAATCAAATCACCAATCGTTTATGAGGGACCATTTGCCTTTCGATTTTACAGCAAAGTAATCTTTCATGAGCGACCGATCGAAAGCTTGGGATATATATGTATGCGTTTTAGAAATACGACATGAAAAGAAGCTTATAAATAAAATTTTCATTCAATCATTCATTTCTCTAAACCTTTCTCTAAAGTGCTAGATTTAATACTTTTGTAGATTTTGTAATTTAAATATTTAAATGATGTAACATTTTTGACATTCGTAAGCGCTTTTGTAAGCCTCAATCGAAGAACTAAACAATACAAATACAAATACCCATCGCCGGCCAACTACTATGCATAGGTCTAATCTGGAATCTTTTAATAAAATTACAAAAATAGATGCAGAATGTGATCCTCCAAGTTAATAATAGAACCAAGTCGTAAAATTAACTATTTTAATAAGCTGCTTGACAACATAGTTCTAGACTCCAGAGTCTCAATGATGGTACGCAAAGATTAAAGTCTAATGAAAATAGTGAGTAATTGAAGAGTCATTTTTCTAGACTCCTTTGCTCGTAATTATTACCGATCGTTATTTTTTGTTCCTTTTATAGGCAAACTGATGCGTGGCTTTACGCTGTCAATTATATTGATGCAATAATTTGCTGTAATTATGTCGAATGAATTGATTTTGTTCATGTACTAAAATAATATTGGAAGAGGGAAATTTATTTGCAAGTTAAAAGATACAATAACTATACTTAATTTTATAAATATTTCTTATTTATCTGTGAAGTGTGTAGTGTGAATTTTAAGCTGTTATTTTGTATTTTTTCTTATTTTTAGGTTTTTTTTGTATATAATATTAGTCATATATGTTGTTGTGGCGCCGAGCCACTGTTCTAGGTTGAGACAGCCGGGGTTTTTTTTATGTCGCAGGATAGCGTGCGTTGTGAGCAGTGTTCCCAGCCTCGGTATTTTAAAAATAGTAAAGGTTTGAAAATTCATGTAGGTAGAGTTCACAAATCATCTTTTGCATCATCGATACCTCCCATTTCATGTTCTTCCCTTCCAATTAAAGGACTTGATGGTAACCTTTGGGAATCATTAAGTACTTTCAAGAATTCCATTCCATTAATCAGACGCATTCCTCGAGGATCACGCCATTCAGTTTCATGTTCTTTAAAAAAAACTATAGATAATGTCATCTCTCAAAACACCTGTCGTAGCTGGGAGCTCCTGCTCACTTTCGCGTACCGCACGCTACACGCGGATAAGAGTCAAAACCTATCCCTTACACAGAAAATAAAAAATAACTGCACTATAAATGACAGCAATATTTACAATACTACCATACAGTTAAATCCACTACACGTAACACATACACAATCTCATCAATATCTGAAACATAATTATGATAAAAAAAAAATTATTGAAAATAAAATAAGCGACGGCGACCTTAAGGGAGCGGCTCGACTTTTATGCTCCAGTGACACAATTGCCCCTGATACAGCGGAGACTCTGGAAGCACTGCGTTCTAAACACCCATCTCCTTCTCCTGATTCCTCTTTTCCAGACCCACCGACAAATAACGATTTTCTTTTTCAGGCCACTACAAATGACGTGCTGGGAGCTCTGATGTCTTTCAGAAGTGGTTCCGCTGCAGGGCTCGATGGTTTGTCACCACAACACTTTAGAGACTTAGTTTGTGGTGCAAACGTTGACGTAGGTGGTACCCTTCTGAAATCCATCACTGATCTGGTGAACCTGATGCTATCTGGACGAGTACCCCATGAAATAACTAAAACATTATATGGAGCAAATTTATGTGCCCTAAAAAAAAGGATGGTGGTATTCGCCCCATAGCAGTGGGTTCAACGATTCGGCGCGTCGTTTCCAAAATTTGCTGTAAAAAAATTCTTCCTTTGATATCTTCTAATTTTGTCCCAATTCAGTTAGGCTTTGGGGTAAAGGGGGGATGTGAAGCAGCTGTTCATGCTGCTCGCACATTCCTCCTTAGCTCCCGGGAGGAGGTACTCTTTAAAATTGATGTGAAGAATGCCTTCAATTCAGTAGATCGGGGGGTCCTCCTCTCAGAAGTAAAAAATAAATTTCCACAGTTTTTCCCGTACTTGGCGCAGTGCTACCGGGAACCTTCAAAGCTCGTACACAAAAAGAATGTTCTGAGCTCCGCTGTCGGCTGTCAGCAGGGGGATCCGCTTGGACCAGTTATTTTTAGTTTGGCCATCCACCCTATAATTTCGGCTCTAAATTCCAAATTCAATGTTTGGTATTTGGATGATGGAACCTTGGGCGGCGAAGTGAATTCGGTTTTGGAGGATTTAGAAATTATTATATCAAAATTTAAAACTATTGGCTTGGAACTTAACTTTGATAAATGTGAAATTTATATTCCTAATTCTTTTTCGGCGGAATCTAAACTGCACATATTAAATAAATTCAATACTTTAGCTCCGGGTATTAAAATTTTAAATGATGAGTCACTTCGCCTCCTAGGAGCACCTGTTCTAGAGGCGTCAGTTCCTCAATTTTTTACTGACTTAATTTCTAAATTCAAAAACACTTCCCATCAACTTTTCGATATTAATCCTCATATGGCAATGACCATCATTCGATTCTGCTTATTTGTTCCAAAATTTACTTATTTCCTAAGATGTTCACCTCTTTGGAAATTTAATAATTTATTGGAAAATTTGGATAATTTTATACAAAATATTCTATCTGACATCTTAAATTGTCCGATAGATGATCAAGAATGGGCCCAGGCTTCTCTTCCGATCAGGTATGGAGGTCTGGGAATCCGCAAAATTTCTAGTGTCTCACTGCCAGCATTTCTTTCCTCTGTTTATAGTACACACACTCTCTTTGAAAAAATTATATCCCAGTCTTTGGGATCAATTGAGGTGTCGTACTTGGCAGAGGCAAGAAATGAATGGTCAGCGATTAGCCCAAATCAATTGCCGGTTTCTCTTCCTTCCCAGAGACAGTGGGATGACATTATTTGTAAAAAAACTTTTGACGCAATGTTAATGGAAGCAAATTCTAAAGACCGTGCTCGTCTTCCCGCTGTCTCTGCGAAAGAATCCGGCCACTGGCTCCATGCTCTCCCTTCTGCTAATCTAGGCACTCTTTTAAACCACGCCACTCTTGCAGTGGTAGTTGGCCTTAGGCTCGGCGCCAAAATAACCCAGCCTCACCGTTGCCACTGCGGTGTCCTCGTCGACGCTTACGGTCATCACGGACTCTCCTGTTCGAAGAGCGCTGGTCGTTTCTCCCGCCACAATGCCCTCAACGACATCATCCGCAGGTCTCTTGCTACTGCTCACGTGCCAGCTGTATTAGAACCTATTGGTTTGGCACGTAGTGATGGCAGGAGACCTGATGGTATGACGCTTGTTCCTTGGAGGACAGGGAGGTCGCTTGTGTGGGATGCCACCTGTGTAGATACACTAGCTGCATCCCACATCCATGCGACCTCCTCTGTGGCGGGTGCAGCGGCTACTAGCGCCGAACAGGCTAAGAGGCGCAAATATGAAAAACTTGACAGTGGTTTCATATTTGTGCCTTTTGGTGTAGAGACCCTGGGGCCGTGGGGCCCGGAGGCTCGAGCGCTTTTTGTAGAGCTAACTAAAAAGGTGATCGAGTCTACCGGGGATCCAAGAGCTGGCAGCTACCTTGCCCAAAGGATAAGCTTGGCCATCCAAAGGGGTAATGCTGCCAGCATCTTGGGTACCATGCCACACTGCAGTGGCTTCGATGGGGTTTTAGATTTTATTTAATTTTTATTTTAGTTTTAATTTTAGAATAAATTTAATTTTAATGTAGTAGGTAGTTTTAATTTTAGAGTAAATTTAGGTTTAATGTACTATACTGTATAAAGTCAAATTGTCATAATAAACTAGAATTGTTTAACAAAAAAAAAAAAAAAAGTTAACTACAATATTCCTTTCAAAATAATAAAAAAAATATTTTATCTGTTTATTAGTGATATATATATACCTATGTGTAGGTAGGTATCTGATTATTTTTTAGCCTAAACTACACAAAAAATTTCAACTAAATTATAACCAAGCTTCTATTTCGGGAAATCAAAGGGTTCTTCTGGCATTTCTTAATAAACTTCGCGTGACAAAGTCAGATATTAGTATAAAATTATGAGATAGTAATTAATATTTGTGTCGCGTAAATCCAGGATGTGCAGCTGAATCACAGGATACGCCAACAGCATTAATTAATTATTATAATATCGAGATCTTCTTTGCTCTATAAGTTTGTATAAAATTGCGTTTTTTGCTCAACTTTAACAATCGCTGTCACGATGAGACGGAACCTCTCGTGTGCAAGCCCGACTCGCATTTGAGTTTTTTCAAACATGAGGCCTATGTAAATCGTGCAAACGATAAAATTTCTAAATAATGTTTTCTTTACCAGATATGACGTAAGAAACTTGCAAGCTCTATGAAGTTCTAAACAACTTTATAAGTTTGCAAGTTTCTTACAAGATGTCTACAAGAAAAAAATAAATACGAAAGGCAATGACACTCGCCATAGCGTACTTCCACGGAACGTAAAGGATGAATAACAGTTAGGTACAAGTGCTACGACCTTAACATAATTATATTAATTAAGAAACTACATTACTTGGGGCAGCCTGTAAATGTGTGCACGTACAAAAATTAGTTCCAGCCACAAACGCAGTATATTGATATCACGACTGACAATGGCTACCTCGGTGGTCCGCAATTAACGGTTTACCTTTGTGCAATACAGAAATCTTCAGTAGCAAACGGTTATATACGTACACTTATGTGAACTTGGAATTAAATTGCTCATAGCTTCCTTACAAATATAAATTGCAAAAGTGTGTTGATTTGTTTTTTAATAACGCAGCAACGGAACAACAGATCTACGCGATTTTTTGAGAATCTAGAAACATACCTTTATCCCGGAGTGACAAAGGGATTTTTAAAAACCTAACTCCAGTCCTGAAGACAGGTGACTGCAGACACGTGTCAGTTACGAGTAGCTAGCTATGTCTGTATATAATAACATGTTACCAATATTCTGGTAATTTGAGTATGACCTATACCACCATTCAAAACTAATCTCGAGGAATTGAAATAAGTCTCCATAGAGATAAGCTTGTCCATTTCTTACTTTGTAATGACTGATTTTTTGTACCTTAATAAGAAAAAAAGAGTTTTTATACACCAGGCTTGCCCTGCTTCCAGTTTTTGGGGCATAATGCTTTTTTCGCGATAACGGCAAACCTGTATAAAAAGGAAAGATTACTAATAACTTCATTAAATGCACCGTAATTTTACCCACGGCTGGTAGGTTGGTAGGTATTGTTTTAAAGAGAGTAGGTGATTAAACATTACTTCTCACCCAACGTGGGAATAATTAGATAGGTACATTATTTAAGAGTACTGAGTCAGTATAATTGTGCAAAGTCCTATATTTCTTCTTCTTCGTAAACCGATAGACGTCCACATTTGGACATAATATGTCTCATATTAAGTATAAGTAGTTACACATGTTTCGGTCTTTCGTCGCCTGTATCTGCTCCCTACTACTCGTCTGTTCTGTATTAGTTGAAACAATATTTGGATCACGAAACAGCGCTACTTAAGTTTAGTTGAGGTTACCCTACTACGCTAAACAAAACAGAGAGAAATAGACAGATAAATGTCAGGAGTGGAGTCTAGTCTTGGTGAAAACAACAAAATACTAATAATACAAGGTGTGCTTTATACTCCTTTCCTCGTAATACATTTATAACCGCAAATAACGTCCACTTTTATCAATCGTAATTTTCTAAATCATATCGTTGCTTCTATGATGGAATGGAATAATGGTCAGGATGGAATTTAGCACCGCTACATCGATATCGTAAATGTAGATAATCGAGATAAGGCGGGTCGATCTTGCGAGCAACTAGAGGCCAGGGTCAAGACATAAAAGGCGGTCGAGTCTTCCCCCGCAACGATGAGGTGCGGATCGACATAGCCATACCTACTTGATTACTTTAATGATCGGAATTGGAATTTCGATCAAGGGCAGGATACAAAAGCCGGTACTCCTTGAGACGGTAGAGGAATACTCTTGTAACAAGCTATTTGACTCGATTGGAATTGTAGTATATTTTCTAAAACGAGTATTTTCTATCGCCACAAACCAAAGTACCAAAGGCGTATAGGAGCATTGCAACGACCGACAGACAGTCAAACGCTCTACAGCAAGTAGCCGATGTGACGTGACTTGTTGTAGAGCGTTTGTATATATAGTGCTTTAAATTGCATGAAGTATAATGCGATGCAGTTCCCGGCTGATCAAGTCGACATGGGAAAGTTTTTTTAGTCAGTGCGTGTTGGAGTCACCCTACCAGTAGGAAATTTTCCTTCCGATAAAAAGAGTGCTTTAAATTAGAATCTAAAATATTATGATAATGGCTGCAATGCTCTGAAGTCTGTCTGGTCCAAACATTTTCCATTGCCATACAGTACGGCAATGCTGCGAGCTTGATGGGACACCTTTGGCCCGGGGGTAGACAGGGTCCACCCCTGTCCGTTTGACCGAAAATTTATAAAGTTTATTAACAATAAATACTAGTTGATTATATTTATTCTATAATATGACTTTATACTAGTCAGCAGAAACTGCTGAAGAATTCGCACGCCATGTTGTACCTATTGACAAAATGTGAAAGAAAATCTAATGTTTCCATCTACTTGTACTCACAATTTCATTTCAACCCACAAACGTTTGCACAATGTTTGCCCGTGATGTAAAGAACAATAGGAATTTGTTAATTCATCTATTTTTCAGTCTTACTGATACTAATCAAGTGAACTTGCAGGTATAAAATATACCTGCACTGCAACTAATGTTTTTAATTAAAAGGCTGCCGTTCAACCTCTAAAGTAAACGTAGGCAGTTATCGACAAGGAAACAGTTAGGTTCCGCTATAGGAGAACCTGGATTGCTACTCCATTACGTGGGTACTGCTACGACATTTAGATTGTCATCTATTGCTAAAGGCCAGCTTCAGTGCACACTGAATAACATTATATACCGATACGCCAAAAACCGTTATATCCGAACTCAATACCTTACAATTTACTTCCATATAATAAGAAACATAATTGCGAACTCTAGATTATCAACAAGTAATCGATGTCACGTTGTAATGGAATAATATAGTAGGTAGTTTCTACAAGTTTTACTACTAGTACTTAATATATAAGGCAAGCAAGGCAGTTTATGAAATCGATACTAAAGGCAAGGAAAGCTAAATTGTTTGACGGCATGCCTTTGCCGGAGAGTCTCGTAGCTAGCCACAGCCGAAGCCTCCCGCCAGACAAGACCAAAAGAGTTTAGAAATTATAAATTCCTAACATGCCAATACTGTCGGGAATCAAAGTCGTCACCTCCCACTAATAAAAGCACTGAGCTCACCAATGCGTCGTCAAAAGCCGTCAAAAGGGAGTAGAATGGTTGCAAATTGAACAAATGAGATGAATAGGCGTATCAGTGTCTATTAGATGTCGACATAATTTCGTTGTGTTTACAATGTAGAATGTGCTGATTCACGGCATTAGTTGCATTTTGATGCAAAAAGTTCTTATAGCCGGGCGTCGGCGTCGCTCGTGCGTGCTTCGTAACGGGTGGTGCACGAAATTGAAAATTAGTTTTTGCGGCGCCCGTGAACTTGGATCCATTTTAAAGCTTTGGATCTACAGAAAGCGCGTCGGAACTGAGCTGACAGAATAGAATAGAAATATTTTTTATTCAAATAAACTTTTTTACAAGTGCTTTTGAATCGTCGGTGAGTCTACCACTGTTTCGGAATGCCCTTCTTGCCGAGAAGAACCAGCAAGAGACTCGGCGGTTGCTCTTTTCAAAACAAGTTTACAATACAATAAGTAATAACTATGCTATGAATGCAGTGTTTCCACAATGAGTGGAAGTTCCACAAAAGCATACCTAATTATAATTCAACACATGTCAAGACGGGCAGACAGAAAGTAGCCCCATTCCCCCCCGGTGGCACCCGGTTACGAGCATTGCGCATGACCCAGCCATTGCTTCACAGAAGAGCACTTATTACTATTTTTTTCAAATATATTTTATTCAATTAACGAGCCTTTTCGCGAAACATGCTCTTTCGTTACAATAGTTTAACATAGTAAACAGATATATTTTGAGGAAGAAAAAATTGTGTAGGCTATTTTAATAGTTGAACTACATTGAGCAACTTTCAGATTTGTCATAAAAATAATACTTTTTGAGTAAAAAAATGTCAATTACTCACTTTGACATGAAAAACATAGAAAAACTACTTGTGGCGTTCCCATAAGCGTGAAGTTTCTACTGGTTTAAATCAGAAAAATAATTCCTTTTTGAAAAGTAAAGGAATCAAACTTTATTAAGCAATTTTTATTTATGACATAAATCATTTCAATAATTAATGAAAAATATCATAAAAAATCTTCGATACAAATTAGTATGAAAGCGAGCTCGGACCGTCATTTTCTCATTCAGCCGCTGGCTTTCAAAGAGGATCCACGTTGCTCGTCGCGCGCTCCGGCAAAAATAATTTTACGAGCGAAATAGTGTATTATAGAGGCACGTACAGTGGGACACCTGAATCGAGGACGAAGATTTCTAATAATATTCTAAAAGTACCTATAATAATTTATTTAAATTCCTAGGTAGCGCAGCAATAGTGCTTAGTCTCAGTAGTGTGGAGTCTTATTACTGGGGGGACCTGGGTTTGATTTCTGGAAGGGGCAATTTAAATCAATCAAATTTTTATTCGATGACAAAATAGTCCGTCACTGCGATCTCACATGATGGTAAGTGACCATGCAGTCTAAGATGGTACGTGCTAACTTGGAAGGGGTATGGCAGTGTGCATTCAAGCCATACCCCTTATCTGTTTCTACACGCTGTCGTGCCGGAACGCTAAAGCACTTGGCGGCACGTCTTTGACGGTAGGGTGGTACCTACCTAACTGGTAACTAGCCATGGCCAAAGCCTTCCACCAGAGATAATTCAGAAATTATAAATTCCTTAATTGACCCCACCGGGAATCGAACCCGAAACCTCCCAGTTTTAAGACCAGAGCGCTCACCACTGCGCTAGGGAGGTCGTCAAAATTATATTATATAAGTATATAATATTTATTTAAATTCCTAGCGCTCAGTGATGAGGGTCTTATTAGAGCTCTGTTGCAGCGTGATTGAAAGACAAACCAACAAACACACTTTCGCATTTATAATGATTCGGATCGAATCACAACCATACAATACGATACAGGGATCGTATTGAATAGTTTCGAATAGAAAGAAAACACGAAATGGATGCCAAAATTAAAAAAATCGGCCAAGTGCGAGTCGGGCCTTGCTCTTTTAGGGTTCCGTTAAAAAAAAATATTTCCATGTACCCATGGAAATATTTTAATTTAATTTTTTTAATTTAATTTAATTTTTATTATTTGTTGTTATAGCGGCAATAGAAATACATAATATGTGAAAATTTCATCTGTCTATCTATTACGGTTTACGAGATACAGCCCGCTGACAGACGGACGGACGGACGGACGGACGGACGGACGGACGGACGGACGGACAGCGTAGGCTTAGTAATATGGTCCCGTTGGTACCCTTTGGGTACGGAATCCTAAAAAGTCACCGCCATATTGGAATTCTTTGTTATTGGACCGATTTCGTTCAAAATCGATATTTAGGCTTCCCTGGGGTCAAGAAAGAGGAAATGGATGCCAAAATTAAAAAAAGTCACCGCCATATTGGAATTCTTTGTTATTAGATCGATTTCGTACAAAATCGATATTTAGGCTTCCCTGGGGTCAAGAAAGAGGAAATGATTGCCAAAATTATAAAAAATTCCCGCCATATTGAAATTCTTCGTTATTGGACCGATTTCGTTCAAAATCGACATTTAGGCTTCTCTGGGGTTAAGAAAGAGGAAATAGTTGCCAAAATTTTAAAAGTCCCCGCCATATTGAAATTCTTTGTTATTAGACCGATTTCGTTCAAATTCGATATTTAGGCTTCTCTGGGTTCAAGAAAGAGGAAATGGTTGCCAAAATTTTCCCCACCACATTTAAATTCTTTGTTATTGGACAGATTTCGTTCAAAATCAATATTTAGGGGGTCAAGAAAGAGGAAATGGTTGCCAAAATTTTAAAAAGTCCCCGCCATATTGAAATTCTATGTTATTGTACAGGTTTCATTCAAAATCAATATTTAGGCTATTCTGGGGTCAAGAAAGAGGAAATGGTTGCCAAAATTTTAAAAAGTCCCCGCCATATTGAAATTCTATGTTATTGGACAGGTTTCGTTCAAAATCGATATCTAAGGTGCCCTAGGGTCAAGAAAGAGGAAACGGCTGTCAAATTTTAAAAAGTCCCCGCCATATTGAAATTCTTTGTTATTAGACCGATTTCGTTCAAAATCGATATTTAGGCTTCTCTGGGGTCAAGAAAGAGGAAATGGTTGCCAAAATTTTAAAAGTCCCCGCCATATTGAAATTCTTTGTTATTGGACCGATTACGTTCAAAATCAATATTTAGGCTATTCTGGGGTCAAGAAAGAGGAAATGGTTGCCAAAATTTTAAAAAGTCCCCGCCATATTGAAATTCTATGTTATTGGACAGGTTTCGTTCAAAATCGATATCTAAGGTGCCCTAGGGTCAAGAAAGAGGAAACGGCTGTCAAATTTTAAAAAGTCCCCGCCATATTGAAATTCTTTGTTATTAGACCGATTTCGTTCAAAATCGACATTTAGGCTTCTCTGGGGTTAAGAAAGAGGAAATAGTTGCCAAAATTTTAAAAGTCCCCGCCATATTGAAATTCTTTGTTATTAGACCGATTTCGTTCAAATTCGATATTTAGGCTTCTCTGGGTTCAAGAAAGAGGAAATGGTTGCCAAAATTTTCCCCACCACATTTAAATTCTTTGTTATTGGACAGATTTCGTTCAAAATCAATATTTAGGGGGTCAAGAAAGAGGAAATTGTTGCCAAAATTTTAAAAAGTCCCCGCCATATTGAAATTCTATGTTATTGTACAGGTTTCATTCAAAATCAATATTTAGGCTATTCTGGGGTCAAGAAAGAGGAAATGGTTGCCAAAATTTTAAAAAGTCCCCGCCATATTGAAATTCTATGTTATTGGACAGGTTTCGTTCAAAATCGATATCTAAGGTGCCCTAGGGTCAAGAAAGAGGAAACGGCTGTCAAATTTTAAAAAGTCCCCGCCATATTGAAATTCTTTGTTATTAGACCGATTTCGTTCAAAATCGATATTTAGGCTTCTCTGGGGTCAAGAAAGAGGAAATGGTTGCCAAAATTTTAAAAGTCCCCGCCATATTGAAATTCTTTGTTATTGGACCGATTACGTTCAAAATCAATATTTAGGCTATTCTGGGGTCAAGAAAGAGGAAATGGTTGCCAAAATTTTAAAAAGTCCCCGCCATATTGAAATTCTATGTTATTGGACAGGTTTCGTTCAAAATCGATATCTAAGGTGCCCTAGGGTCAAGAAAGAGGAAACGGCTGTCAAATTTTAAAAAGTCCCCGCCATATTGAAATTCTTTGTTATTAGACCGATTTCGTTCAAAATCGATATTTAGGCTTCTCTGGGGTCAAGAAAGAGGAAATGGTTGCCAAAATTTTAAGTCCCCGCCATATTGAAATTCTTTGTTATTGGACCGATTACGTTCAAAATCAATATTTAGGCTATTCTGGGGTCAAGAAAGAGGAAATGGTTGCCAAAATTTTAAAAAGTCCCCGCCATATTGAAATTCTATGTTATTGGACAGGTTTCGTTCAAAATCGATATCTAAGGTGCCCTAGGGTCAAGAAAAAGGAAACGGTAGTCAAAATTTTAAAAAGTCCCCGCCATATTGAAATTCTTTATTATTAGACCGATTTAGTTCAAAATCGATATTGGGCTTCTCTGGGGTCAAGAAAGAGGAAATGGTTGCCAAAATTTTAAAAGTCCCCGCCATATTGAAATTCTTTGTTATTGGACCGATTACGTTCAAAATCAATATTTAGGCTATTCTGGGGTCAAGAAAGAGGAAATTGATGCTAAAATTTTAAAAAGTCCCCGCCATATTGAAATTCTTTGTTACTGAACCAATTTCGTTCAAAATCGATATTAAGGCTTCTCTGGGGTCAAGAAAGAGGAAATGGATTCCAAAAATTTTCCAAGATTCCTCTTTCTTGACCCTAGAGAAGCCCAAATATCAATTTTGAAGGAAATCGGTCCAATAACAAAGAATTTAAATTTTGGCATCCAGTTCCTCTTTCTTGAAACCAGGGAAGCCTAAATATCGATTTTGAACGAAATTGGTTCAGTAACAAAGAATTTCAATATGGCGGTGAATTTTAAAAATTTTGGCATCCATTTCCTCTTTCTTGACCCCAGAGACGCCTTAATATCGATTTTGAACGAAATCGGTCGATTAACAAAGAATTTCCATATGGCGGTGACTTTTTAAAATTTTGGCATCCATTTCCTCTTTCTTGACCCTAGGGAACATTAAATATCGATTTTTAACGAAATCGGTCCAATAACATAGAATTTCAATATGGCGGGGGCTTTTTAAAATTTTGGCAACCATTTCCTCTTTCTTGACCCCAGAGAAGCCTAAATATCGAATTTGAACGAAATCGGTCCAATAACAAATAATTTCAATGTGGCGGGAACTTTTTAAAATTTTGGCAACCATTTTCTCTTTCTTGGCCTCAGAGAAGCCTAAATATTGATTTTGAACGAAATCGGCCCAATAACAAAGAATTTCAATATGGCGGTGACTTTTTAAAATAGTGGCAACCATTTCCTCTTTCTTGACCCCACCGAAGCCTAAAGTCAGAGGTGCATAGCCGGGATCGAAACCACGACCCCCGAATAGGAGCTATGCTATCACTGCTATTATACTAGCTTGTATGTATACTACATAATAATAATAATGTACCTAATGTACATGACTTCAAATTAATTTATTTTATTTTATTTATTTGTTAAAGTGCTAGATTTTGTATTTTTGTATATTTTGTATTTTATTTAATGATGTAACATTTTTGACATTCGTAAGCGCTTTTGTAGCCTCAATCGAAGAAATAAACAATACAAATACAAATACTAAATACGTCCTCCCGACCGAATCCGACCACGGCGGTCAACCTCCTCACAGAGATTAACGCGGCCGGGAGATATTGCGCAAACACAGGTTCACTCTCTATTCCCTCACTCTCATAGTCCGATGGGACGGAAAATCCGACACGACTGGAGAGAGATCAGGCGCAGGAGCAGGACCGACAGCTTTACGTGCTCTCCGAGGCACGGGGCCCGGGGGTGACACCGCCAACATCCTAACTCCGGACTAGTACAGAGAATTTCTTGGCAAAAAACCCCAATACTTAATTTATTATCCCGACAGGAATCGAACCCACGAACCTCGTCATCTGCTTTTGAACACGCTAATAACTACTTGACCAACGAGGCAATTGTATGTAGGTACATACTATTTTTAAACTTGCCCTTATCTTATTACTAGTTGATGCCCGCGACTTCGTCCGCGTGGATTTAGTTTTTAAATTACCTCGGGAACTGTAATTTTCCGGGATAAAAAGTAGCCTAAATGAGTTTTTTGACTTAAATTAATAAATTAGTAATTTGTAATTAATAAATTGTAATTAAACTCATCATTTTATTAATCGGTAGTTAGGTTTGCGAAATCTCGTATAATAATTTTAAACATCAATTTGTTTATGCCGCATAGATTGTATCGGTTTCCCACTGTACCTGCATACAGGTGTGCGTGAGCGCGCGCCGATCACGCCGATCAATGTGTGTATGCGCGAAAATGCCTACAATCGACAACGGCCGGCGCCACATAGGACCCTTAAACTATTACAAAGTGCTTCTGAATCTATTCTCCTCGACATTGAATGAATCAATCATTCAAGAATGGAAATACTATAATGTCAAAGTTAAATACAACAGAATTTTGTTTAAAGGCTCTCGTGTTCATTGTGACTTTATACTTCAGCAAGTCACTGCGAAGCACGACCGACGACGGACGCATGAATAATACAGCACCACGCTTGCTGCTTGCGCTTCATAGAGGTTCTCATAGGTATTACATTATGTAAGAGCAGTGTTGGACATATTTTCGTCGCGCATTTTGTGTGACCAAGCCCTTATATTCGTTTTAATTCAGTTGTAATTGAATCGAAATGGAAATGGAACGGTAATAGCAACGATTGTTAAACTATAAATCAAATAACGAATTGTCGAAAAAAGTTTCTCGAATAAGTTCGTTCATCTTTAGGTTCAACGTAATGTTAAATTGCTTTGAAAAATGCCTGTAATAAAAGAATCATCATGAGCAACACATTAACGTCTCACTACTGAGCGCAGGTCTCCTCTCAGAGAAGGGTTACATGCCATAGTCTACCACGCTGGCCCAATACAAAGTGGTAGACTTCACACACCTTTGAGAACATTATGGAGAACTCTTAGGTGTGCAGGTTTCCTCACGATATTTTCCTTCACCGTTGAAGCATGTGATATTTAATTGCTTGAACGCACTTAACTTCGAGAAGTCAGAGGTGCGTGCCCGGGCTCGAACCTGCGATCCCTGAAAGGAGACAGCAGTCCTAACCACTAGGCTATCGCTGCTTCAGTTTTTTTTGATGATCAAATTATTCATAACGTTGTTACGAAAATAATGATGCCCTTAAGTTAGTGTTACTAGAGTACATTTAGTTTTTTGGTTAAATCCGCAACATAGATCAAGTTTTATGTCACAAAAAATTATTGTGCTGTTTGATTGCTTAAAGTACTATGCTCTAAGTTCTAACTAGTTACATCACACTATTGAAGGTTTCACAAAAGCTTTTTCAGAAGGAACGGCATTCCGAACCAGTGGTAGACTCATCGACGATTCAAAAGCACTTGTAAAAAAAATTATTTGAATAAAAAACATTTCTATTCTATTCTAGAAAAAGACGTTATTAAATGATTTAAATCATCATAATATCTATATTTACTACTACTATAAGAGATAACCACGAGTTTTGCAAAGTATTTTTTTATCAATCCATTGTTTTCAAGTTCAATAAAGCTCATAAATCAACCGACTTAATTGTAACGTGTCAATAAATTACATCAGACGGACTGCATAATAGGCTCTTTTAAAGCTATCAGTTACATGGCAACAGGCAATGGCCTTGCCTGGCCTTGCAACCAGTACCGCGGGTCGGCGGCCGATCAATTATAAAGCCCTTGACACACTCAACACGCAACCGCAGCGACGGTCGATGGCATCCCAATGATCGCGAGATTCAATTTTATTAATTTACTACCTTTTTCGTTATTTTCGGCTTCGAGCTACACTTTTACATATTATTTGTGATTTTGAAGTAATTATGTTAATTAATTCAGAAGAAGGCGCTGAGTGTGACAGATATTCACCCAAGTAGACATAGGATATCACTTGGCTCGGTTGGAAACACTGGTTAGAGAAAGAAGACTATATATTCAGTGGTTAGAAAAACTGTAGTGGCAAGTATGCCTATTTTATAGAGGCTACAGCTCTACCTGTGAAGATAATAAATCTCAGTTAATTCAATTAAATACCCTTTTAGGGCCCAAGCGCAGAACTGATGAGACCCAGAGGTGATGAACAAGGACACTTTATAATATAGTTAGGAAAGCAAAACTTCTTCGCCAAATACCTAACCCTAAATTGATAATATCGCGGGCAAAACCTGGTCTCATGAATTATATGGTTAATTAGGTAAAATTCCATTTTCTCGGACAAATATTACCTACCTATTCACAAAGAAAATGAATAATAAAGTTTCATAAAGAAATTCGAAATATTATTTTCGACGAGCCAAAATTTGAAAATTCCAAACCTGTAATATAACTATACTTTTGAAATAACGTACATACCTACGACAATATTACTAGTGGTTCGCCCCGAACTGAGACCTCGCGGTAACGGTTTCTCATAATTGACGATCAAAATTGACATTATTATTATGCCCGTTTTCACCAACCATACCTAAATCATCCCATTTGTAGAAGTCTCTTTACATAGGTAGCCCCTAAATACAATTCTAACATCCCAATGTCATTTTCACCTTTAGTTGTCCCGTAGAGGTTCGTAATAACAAAGTTGACAGAAAGTGTCAACTAACTTAACATAGGTAGCCCGTAAAGGTTAGGGAACTGTTATAGTGAAATCCTCAAGGCCTCAATCAAACTTAGGTATAGTTTTTTGGAACATTCAAATTAAATTACTTGTACACAGCGTCAACTATTGACACGATCAGAAATATGTAAAAACAAACTGCAACGTGAAGTTTTATTGATGTTTGCTAAATGACTAAATAATAATCTTAATTGAATAATAGGTATGTTACATAAAGCTGCATTTGCTATATGAGATGAGAGCGCCATCTATTGACATCATTGTGAAGTTCTGTTGTTGCTGCTCATTAAAAGTTAAATAATTTAGTTTCCTTATTACATTTATCTAATTTTAGTATTTGTTGTTCAAGTACATGATATTACGCTAAAATTGTAAAACTTTCAAGCCCCAGCTTTCAATGGTTATTCCGTTCTGAGGTCAAATATAATCTCCACTTTGAAAGCCCCCCATTTCGTCAATTTTAGGAAAAAAATTTAAAAAAAAATACTTTTGTACTCTGTTCCAAATTATCTTTAAAATGAGGTACTGTAAACCTATGAAACGCAAAATTTTTTTTTTTTCTTCGCATTCGCTTCTATGAGAGCCCCCCTGAAATAAAGATTTTTATAACTTTTTAAGCCATTTTCGGCTGGAGGCCATCGGTTTACATATTATATCTAAAATTGAAGTAATTTCGTTCAGTAATTCAGAAGTTATAAGGCTCTGACAGACGGACGGACGGACGGACGGACGGACGGACAAGTGCAAATTCACTCAAGTAGACTCAAAGACCTTCGCTTCGCTCGGTCGATTATTTGACTTAAAAACTGATAATGTTTATTAATAAACAAGGTAAAGTAGCGTGTTGCTATCCACTAATACCCTATTATATAGATAGATATTAATAGTGAATAAGTAGGTAATGAGTCGATTTGTTGAAATATCCTTTTAGCATAATGCAGGAGAATATCAATTTACTCAGCAAATTGGACAAGATTAACGCATCCTTAATATGCTGTAATGATCTGCTTGAAATAGTTGGCGGCCTTGGCTGGCCTTGCGATACGAGTCAGCGCCCTGGTAATTGCGTGTGTGTAATACCTCAGGTAATACATACTTGCCATACTTTTTTCATGGTTGATCAAACGTACCTACTCCCGTAAAATCATCTTGAAATGATCACGTTATTGGACAATGATTTTCATTTAATTTGTTACAATCGTTTGACCTTCATTGTTGGTGATTCAGGATAAGCTATGGCATAGGTACCTTATTTTCTTAAGAATTAGAACCAATATTAATTGAAACAGAACTTGGCTATATCCTCTGAAGATTGAAAAATTAACCATATTTTGTTCAAAACAGGTGTCGTAGGGACTAGGGTAAGGTAAAATTAAAAGGTAAAAACAAGCTAAAATTTAAAAAAGAGAACTGATGATTTTTATAACACAGATGAAGAGAGGAAAAGAGCTTTTGATTAAAAAAGCATATAAACCTCACGTTGTATATAAGAGAATTTCCTCTTTCAACGACAAGAATTACCTATATACGCTATCCATTATACAAAGCCAACTATTTGATGAACGGTTATTTCATTGCGTTTATGCAGGAGAGTAGCTATTCCGTTGGTGATAAGCACTTGCCAACATAAACGGCCTTGGTTATATTATAGCTTCTATTGCAACTCGTAATACCAGGTCAACGACTGCGATTACAGTAGCAGACTAAAGGTATGCTCGTAATACTACCCCTATTATTGCCTTGATGGGTAATCTAAAATTAGTTCTGTGAGTATCTTTCCATGATAAAAGACGCGTATGTTTAGATCGCTACATCATTTAGTAGATGATTGGAGATAGGCTTTTTCAATTATAAAATTCCAATCTTGAGAGCTACGCGGTGAAAACATATCTGTCTACGAGTTTTAATGTGTTTTACACATCCAATTCAAGATTAATTTACATTGGAAGTTAAGTGTTAGAATCTTATTTAGTAATCGTTCGTGGTGTTATTGAATTGTAACAAATTTTTCACGTATTCTAAGCATAAGATGGAAGATCTGGACAAAATAAAAACTACTACTTTTAAAAATAAAATGTGAGACTTTTGTCAATCATTTGATATTTGTCTAGATAAATATATAATCACGTAGCAACACACGAACGACTATATCTTTTGCATCTTTAAAGTTAAAGATTTCACCAACGTCCAGTGACGTTTAACCGAGTAATAAATTGGGCGTTGACAGTTTTTGTATTGAAAATCTGCTAAAATATCAATGCTGGGATAAGACTTACTTTTTAACCGACTTCAAAAATGGGACCACCCATTTAATTTTTATCGAAATTGGTCTTACAATACTTTGTAGTGTTGCGGGCGTTTGAAGTTGTTTTTTTTTTAATAATTTTTTATTAAAGATTATAATTATGTTGTTGAAATCGGCCCTTAGAGTGTCGAATAATTTATATTCCGAAAAAACAAATGTTCCCGCGGGATTTAAGACCCAAGCGAAATAAGGCGCGGGGAATAGCTAATCAAAAATAAAATGCCTAAGTATTTAATTTTAATATTTAATGCATGCTGCCGCTTTTAAATATACACTGTTTTTGTCACACGAACTTTGTGATCATTTTTGTTTGTATTGGTGTACCTACCCTTCTTACAAAAAAAATATTATTTTGTTCGAGTCAAATCCAGTTTCTTTGTGACAGCTTCATATTATGCTTTTTTACCTCATGTACGAGATTTACTTTGATTAATTTAATTTTAGCGATTAGATAACTATCGTATTCAACTAACTTTAAACTTAACTTTAATGACATTTGTTAGGTTGTAAATGTGCTATAAAAGTGCTATTATTAACCTGGAAAAATTTTCGTAAGTGTCAGGAGAATTAAATTTTGTGCCGCAGCGTCTAAAATTTACATCACTGATAGAAAAATATTATTTTGACTATTATATATTATGGTCACTATACAAAGAAAAGCAATCGCTTACTCCAGGATAAAGGAATGTTAATACGAGAACTAATGATAAGAACATTGAAAAAACTAAATCATGACATTGAAAAATGCGCCGGGAAATATTTTTTGTCGATTTTGTGTCGTCTACAATTTTTTAAGAAATCACAGAGTGGAAAATTACAAAAAATTAATTTATGAACTTATAATTTTACACAAAGCTTTGGGGTGTAGCATGTCCTTGAAAATACATGTGCTGGACTCTCATCTTAATTTTTTCCCCGGGCACTTGGGTGCTGTAAGTGACGAACAAGGCGAGAGATTTCATCAGGACATTTTCTTAATGAAGAAGCGTTATCAAGGGCAATGGAGTCCAGGAATGTTAGCTGATTACTGCTGGAGACTTAAAAGGGACCTACCAGAAGCCAAATACATAAAAGGAAAAAAGAAAACCATGACTATTTATTGTACAGTAAATAATAATCGTCTAACTGTAGGCGAGTTTGGTAATTTTCATGAAATAGTAGATTATTAACCAAGGGGATAAAGCAGTGTCTTCTGTCGCGGGTGACGATTTAAATCGCGAGCGTAACGAAGGACTCGAGGTTTACTCCCGAGCGTAGCGAGGGTGTTAAAAACTTAAATCACGAGCGAAGCGAGGGATTTAAGACGAGTCCTGAGTGTAGTGAGGGATTTAAGTTCACCCAAGACTAAGACAGCTTTATCGCCGAGGAAAATACTCTACTTTTCGTACCATTTGCGAAAAAATTAACACAATAATAATATGAGATAAGCATTTATTAAAAATAATGACAATTAAAAGTAAAAGTTAACATTCGAAACATTGGTCCAATTATTGATAGAGAGAGTTACATTTTTGTTTGGTACATTTATTGTTGATGAGTTGATTTGAGTATTTCTCTGTTCTTGCGTCTGACCATTTGCACTGATGGAATCCGACAATTCCCTGTCACTGTCGCTTTGATTTAACATCGTAACGTATTTTTAGAACATTAACTTATTTATAAAAATAAATTAAAATAAACTTAACGTTTAGGCCTAGCGCAAACATACAACTTTTAGTTGAACAACTATTTAGTTGTGTTTCATAAGTTTATGGAAATCTACTGCGATCATAGAATGTGCGCAAACTATCAACACGATAGTTGCTCGACAAAAAAATCAAAAAACCTTACGATTTGCTTTTGATTGTATGGAATTCACGAAAAGTACACAACTCGACTATGTTTAGTTAAACTGTTGTTTAGTCGATGTAAAAGTTGTATGTATGTGCCTTACCTTATGTATTTGAAGAAAACAAAAACGCAGCAAATTCCTAGACTAATAATTTTTTGTCGGAAAAGCAAAGGCATCAAGCTCATACGGCCTCGTCGGTTTTCGTAATTTTATTTAATAATCATAACTGCATAATAAATGCGTATTCCTTTTTCAAAAAGATGTATAATGCTTTATATACAAACTCAATGGTGTAAACACAGATGTAGTTCAGTATAAATTTCGGTAAGTATTCCAAATTTAAATCACATTCTCCCCCTAGAGGATGAATGAAATTCAGTACAATTTTCTTTCCCTGTTTTTAACAGATTAAAAATGACTATTGTTATGTTCGCTTCTTGTGGCACAGAATGTCACTTTTTTGAGCAAGTGGTACGAAAATATATGTTTTGATGTCACAAAGAAACCTGACGTGTTAATTTTTTTTATTAATATATTATTGTTTGGTGGCCAATAGTACATACAAAATTTGATTTAATTTGAAACAAAAAAGTTTTAATTTTGTAGACCAGTGCTATTTTTATTGTGAACTACTCAGAGTATGTGAAACTGGAATCAGCAATTTCTATACAGGATTCCCTTATTAATATTCATTACGTAATATTAATGAACAGTTACTTAAATTACTTGTTGAGCATCTCAGTTATCTTTTTAGTCATAACTGAGTTAACTGGGAAATGCAACGGTTCATCACTTTTATTGAGTTCTGAAAATAGTCTCGACTTACGGTTACTTAATTCTACGGTTAGTTAAGAAATCAGAATTAACTGAAAAATTATTTCTCTCTGAACTTAAAACTTATGCCTAAACGTTTTGAATAAGCTACTAGGTAGGAGTGACAGTTTTATTGGTGCGTATCACGTTTCCTTTCGTTCAATCTGCTAAAAATGTTCAGAAAACAATCAGGATATCAATCTTTTTAACGATAAGGAAGTATTTGGCTTATAGTTTTTACATATTATAAGTATATCATTTATAGGAATAATAGAATACTTAATAGCATTGCCTAGACAAATAATAGAACTAATAGATCTGATAGAATTTTTGCGGCGCGCAAACAGTAATAGTAGTCGTTAAATACCTAACGGCAAAAGATTTTAGTTGAACTGGACAAAAAGAAGAATTTAGCATTCTAAAATGATCATTTCATAAAAAACAACTAACCCACTTTCAAATTGTAGCCGATTTCTAAAGTTTCTTTGAGAACGGAAAATGGTGATAACAAAATACAAAACCATTTATATTTGTAGGCATTAAAATGGGTGCAATGACAGTTTATATCTAAATAAATCTGATTCATAGCAGATGAAGCTGCCTTAAGATTAAAGATTTCTGTATATTTTAAATGCCTCTATAACTTTCAACATTAGAAATAATAGTAATATCAGTTTTCCAATTTCAAAATTTTTATACATTCTTTTATTCGTTGAAACTTCTCCATTATGACTGACTGAATGACTTCTTAGATATCACGAAATCTCTTTAGTATTTCTAAAAAGTATTATATAAAGTGTTATAAAGAAACTATCCGAATAAAATTCGTTCGATTAATCTCTCTCTTTCTCTTTCTGGCCAGCACGCAACTGGGCTTAAAAATATTTTGAAGGTGTGAGTCTCACTCAATATTTGTATTATCGTGGGAAAAATTCACTTTAGTTACTGAAGCGTTACAAAAAGAAAAAGTGGTCGTGTCGACGACTTTCTGGATAATATAGGCATGAGAATAGGCGCAATAGTTAACATAAAAACTTTATAGCATTTAGTATTGCATCTGGCAATTGCATTTATCGCTCCGGATAGCGGCTGAATCTATAATATAATAAAACTGTAACAGGTCCAATTCTGTACATTGAAGATATTTTGAAAATTTTTGTTTGAGGGCACTCTATAATCGATACTGAAGCCAAAACAATTTTTTTTTAATTTTTTGTCTGTCTGTCTGTCTGTCTGTCTGTCTGTCTGTCTGTCTGTCTGTCTGTATCTTGGCCGCGCATCACGCCGAAACTACTGGACGGATTTAAATGAAACTTGGCACGATTTAAGATAATACTACGAGGTATAATATAGGATACTTTTTATCCCGAAATTCAGCACGGTTCCCTTGGGAGAGGGGCTGAAAGTCCAAATGGGTATTTCGCTGTAATTCATTAAGGCGTATTCCGATTTAATCCATTCTTTTTTTGTTAGAAAGCAGTTTCTTTAGAGATTGTCCTGTAATTATTTCAAGGTCGTCAATTTCGTAGTTCAGAAATTATAGACATCACGATCTTCAGTATCAGGTCCAAATAACTTGAACCCCGGAATCTACAAGATACTTTGAATGTACGGCTCATCTTAAGCTGGCAAGCGTACTTTATCGTATATAGCCCTCGTGGATAGCCCTATTTTGTCAAAGTCAAACTACTCCAAGTCCAAAGGCGTCAGATTTTGCCAAACGATCATTATACCTACATACTACATAGTAGGTATGGATGTAATACATCGTATGGACTTAATGCTACAGTGTTTTCCTATGCAATTTAATATTCTAATCATACTAATATTATAAATGCGAAAGTGTGTTTGTTTGTTGGTTTGTCCTTCAATCACGCCACAACAGAGCCACGGATCGACGTGATTTTTTGCATGGGTGCTATAGTTAAGGACATAGGCTACTTTTTATCTCGGAAAATCAAAGTGTTCACGAGGGATTTTAAAAACTAAATCCACGCGGACGAAGTCGCGGGCATCAGCTAGTTAAGTGATAAAAACGCACTATTACGCTGCACTCAATTAGTGCTTGAGTTATTTAAGAAAAATATAAACTATAGGCCTGCCACGTCAGGTTTATTTATTGAAAGACGCACATACATATTCATTTTGTAATTCCGTTTGATTTATGAGTTATGACTAACTTGATTACCAATTAGATTGAGACAGATGAAGTAGGAACTTCATGTCTTAATCTAATTGAGTGAACATGCCCTTGTCTGTCTGTCAGAGCCAGACTTCTGAACGAATTCTGTTCATTCTTTTTTGAATAAGCTTTGAATTAAGCAAGACCGAGGCCTGTGGAAGTCCATGCAAGAGACCTTTGTCCAGCAGTGGACGTCTATCGGTTGATAAAGAAGAAGAAGAAGATATTATGTAGGTAAATCTATGGCCTAAGGCCATAACATAAGAAAGTTACAAGTTAAGGGTCGATTATGGGCTTATGAATTATTAACGTTGATATGAAGTTATAGTATACTTGCTTACTATAGTTTTAGCATTTCATATAGTTGAGCAATAAATGAGGCTTTCAACTCATGTTTTTTCACCAAGGTCCGTGGTTATAGGCGAAGTTATCCTGTTTAGAAAATAATAGTAACAGTATTTTAATCAAATTATTTTTTGTGTTTATTGTGACCGAAGAGAGGGCGACAAACCCTCGTCTGACCGGTCAACGCCCTGAATTGCTTTGCGTCACTTTATCAGAGGCTGACACGGCGTAGGTACACGAGACATTGGCACGGTGGACTGCTAACGAATTGATTAGGCACGGTTCACCGTGGGCTTTCCGGTAACCGATTCTGTCATTAGCACCCACTCTGCGATACTGTTTGTCAACGGAAGTATGACTGAACAATGATGTTGTTTAAAAAAATCGAAACTCATCTAACTAAGAACGTAGGTACAATTAGGTAACTATACATTCTTAGTAAGATGAGTGAGCAGTGTAGAAATTCGTTTTCAACAAGGATTTAGTAAATTTAACGGGCAAGTAGGTATATGCCTCTCAACAATAAGAAATGTTTTGATTGTGCAGTGGTCTTATAAGTTGGTCCGGGGTTGATTCATTTCTAGGAATTCATAATTTCTAATGTTTTTCTAGTCTGATCTAGCTTCTGCCGTAGCTTTTATCTTCCAAAACGTGCCACTTAGAGATTTAACGTTTCGACTTCTGAACTTCGGTGCGAGTGGTATTATACTAATAACTGGGAAGGGGTATGGCAGTTCTTCTATGGTAGGCTGAGATCTATAGATCACACTCTCAATCTGTTTAGACTCAATGCTTTGAATTGATTAAAAGTGCGATCTCAGTCTATTCATCCCTCATCCAGGAGATATGCACAACTCAGGAAATCGACGTTAAGGTTTCCTTCGTGTGTATTACTATTTGTATCCAATTGGCAATTATAAAACCTATAAACAAAGTTTGAATGCCTGAATGGTGCACAACATAAGTTTGTGCTGCGATGCGCCATTTACCGAGTCTCCATTTGCGGCATAATGGTTTCCGCTGATGGGTTGGTCGTAATTCACCAAGTCGACACGCAGTAAATCACAATATAATAGTATGATAATCTATTCCCGGTGTTCCGTAGTGTAAACCTAGAGGGAATGCACGAGTTTCTAAGAATGCGCTCATCAATTGCGTGTGAAAAATCTAGAATTGCACTCTTGCACAGAGCGGCGGTAGGCTTTGCGTCGCTTGTAATTACCTCCACCACGCCCACATTACACTTTGAATCGTCCATTGCAGCAATCCTCTATTGATTATGATCGCATATGTCGAACGCATCCGTCTTTATTATAGCTACCTTAACCTTGCATCTTCCTATCAATTTATCTACTTAGGTTTGCACTTTATATTTCTCATTTAGAAGACGCTCTATGCACTAATCCTACATCAATGCCATGCTCTTAATAGATAAAGTTGAAACCAGTTTTAGTTAGTGTACTTAATTGTTTTATCTTTTTAACCACAGAAATATGTATTTTTTTTCACTGTCATTTAGAACACTGCACGTAGATGAGGGTGTTATATGAAGTTATGAACATTTTGTGTGAAGCGTCCACTGGCAATTCCATAAACAGTTCAATATCACACTAATTAAAACTTAAAATTGACTTGCTGAGAGTAATTATTTGTAGACAGTGCAATTGACTTACTGCACTTAGGTACTTCTGCAAAGTTTATTGCTTTACATTTTAGTCTATACAACAGGTAACCCTACAAGTCTACGGTCAGAGCGAGTTAGCCAGTAGGAACATCATTATAAAGTCAACATTCAATTGTAGAAAATGCGCAAACATGTCATTGACAAGAAACCTCTCCGGAGATGTAATTGACTTGTATTCTCTTTGTTACAGAGCCACCTGCCACACCGAGTGGTGAATTGCCTGTCACGATAGAGCACCAACACGACACAAACATGTCCAGCAACTTAACGAGAACCGACGCCAACTGCGACAAGACGGGGACTTGCTACGATGGTAATTATAAAAAACAACCACCTACGCCTTGTGAAGAGAATTCACCCTCGAGAACCCTCGAGCCCTCGAGTCTTACTAACGAAGCTTAATACTTATTGTATGTTAGATTAACCGAAAAAAGTCAATCAAGACCAGCTCTAGGTTCTCGTTCAAAATACGAGTAAGTAATATCAGGTAATATCTGTGTCTGTGGGTCAATCAGATTTTTGTAAACTATGTAATTTCAGGCTTACCAGGGCTCAAAGCGCCCGTCTACTACCGAGGTTTGATACTTACTTTTTGTAATAAGATTAACCGAAATTAATTAAATTATGTAGACACGCTCTGCTCGTAGAAAATACGAGTAATATTTGTGTTGTGGGTGTATCAGATTTCCGTACAAATATATAGTTTCAGGTTTAAACGGGCTCAAAGTCCGCGTTTATTGTAATAAGATTAGTCCATGAAAATGAAATGAAAATTCCCAACTAATATACTTAGGTAGGTAACCATGTACCTTCGGGTCATTGATTTACGAATAAATGCTTCTGGTTTATCAGACTTCCGCAAAAATACCTATACAGCTTGAAAGTTACACGGAGTCAAAGATTTAAATTTTTCTGCCTGAAACTACAAAATTTCCTCGAGTTTGATTGGTTGATACTCAAATGAATCAAACTTCCTTTATATGGGGTGCGCTACATAAACTCCTCTACTCGAATTCCTATCGATGACCTCGGACTTTTCGGAAACTTCGAAATGTTCATGACTCGTTTTGGTATGTGGAGTAGGCCAAGAAAGTTTCTGAGCACTTTCGAACGAAAGTCCTATAATAGTGTCCTTGTAGTTTTATGATGCGTTTAAATAGCTTTCTTTATTATATAAGGTGCTCACCATTTTGCGATCTATTGACATTTGACGTAATTGAGCACAAACATCTCGAAATTATCAAATAAGGAAGACTCACCAGTAAGGCGAGTCTTCTTTATCATGCCTCAGAACACTTTGAATATGAATAACTACTCTGAATATGAGTGACGTCAGCAGTATCAGACCGTAAATAGGTACATATCAAAAATTTTGAGCGCTGACTTATCCCTCGGGAATCGCGCTCTGCGTATGTTTTAGACTACGGCTAGAGCCCAACTATCCGTCAGCCCTTTCGATCCCCTGACGGCCAGGGCAAACACGATGCTTTTATCAGCGGCGATCGCCGTTTTTGTGATGATTAGTCACTTTTCGAAAGCTCGATGCCGCGGCCGAACGTCCAAAGACACCGATCGCCGCAGCTAAAAGCATCGTATCTGCCCTGGCCCTAGCACGAGCGAACCCAAACCAAAACTGTTAGTCGGCCTAAACATAAATACTTACGAACATTTCCATTTCAGTGTCAGTACATTGCAAGGACACAAGAATCGCGGTGCAAGTCCGCACAAATAAGCCCTTCAATGGCAGGATTTATGCGCTTGGTCGCTCGGAGACATGCAACATCGATGTAGTGAACAGCGATCTATTCAGGTTGGACCTCACGATGGCCGGTCAAGATTGCAACACACAGAGCGTCGTAAGTCTATTTCTTATCTTTTTTTCTTCGTTTTGTATGTAATTTATTTGTCTATTCAAACAGATCGATCAGCAGGGCTAGCATGGGCAGGAGACAAAAATTATATCCCCTGAGAAGGGATAAAATTATCTTCTCCCTTATTAGTATAAAAGATAAGTTTTTCCCCCATTTTGTCCACCGTGGATTCATCGCTGTGCCCATAAAGAACACAAGAAGTTCACTTTAGATCGAAACTTTAGTTTTAGTTGGGAACACACTATACATATCTAATGCTCTCAGAAAAAGAGCTCCTAAGCTTGAGATTCAATATTAACATTAGCACCTTCATCCTCACAGAGGCATAATAAAGTCTGTACATATTTAAATTTTTAGAACTTTCACTACATGTTTTGAACGTTTAATTATGTAGATTTCTACATTTTGCGAGCCTCGTCCATTTAAAATGTTATTAAAAGGTTATTAGGCATCTTCCATGAATCTCGTCCACGGGAATAAAGATTTTGCAAAAATCCCGAAGGAAACTGTCTCCCAAGAAAACCTTTCTCCTTATATTTATCTAACAATTATCTCTAGGCCTTTCATTGAGTTCGAATAAAACCAATAGGCAGACATTTTTGCATCGAAGTATAAGTTTACCTGAATGTGCTAAAAATAAAATCTATTTTTAGACTGGCGTGTACTCCAACACGGTCGTCCTGCAACATCATAGCGTGGTAATGACGAAAGCTGACAAGATCTACAAGGTGAAGTGCACTTACGACATGAGTTCGAAGAACATTACATTTGGAATGGTGCCCATCAGGTGGGTAACAGTATATTGGCACGGTAAAGGCTTGGACAAACACAACGCAACGCGAAAATGTATCTAACGTTCCTAGAAGTTATACCTAAAGCTGCAGACACATTACTGTGTTGTGGTATTGAAGTATTTAGCACGACGAACTTCCAATCTAAGCGCGCCTCGACTGTCAGCACCCGGAAGCCTATAATTCTACTATACTCACGTGCACGCCTATATTTTGTAATAATATAGACGTGTACCTAATGTACCTATCTATAACTGCAATCGCCATCTGTCGCAACTCGGCACACGGTAACAGTTATTTGTTAGTGTCTTACAACGGTATGAAACCATTTGCACTTCGATGCATGCGTGGAAGCTTGCTTTAAGGCTATCTCCACCACGCTACGGTGTATGTGTTCCATAGAGCAGCTTTATAGATTTCAGCCTAAGCGCATTTGTTTAATTATAGTCCTAAGGCAGTCTGCGCATCGCATGTTCGTTACATGCTCCGGTTGTGCTCGGTTTGAGAGGCGAGACGTACCTAGCTTTATATATCAAATTATCGCTGCCGTTTCGCTTTGCGTCTGCCCAGGCCTTACGAATGTTTAAAGCAATTGATGTCGCCATGCAAAATATTTATGACGAACGATTAGGCTTACGTGAAGCCGACGACGATCAGGTAGAAGAATACCAATTACGGACGCAGCTACTAAAATATCTGGATTCAATTGAGTATTGATAGCTCGTATTGGTTTTAAAATATGTTAAGGTGATGTACCAGTACCAGTACGGTAAAAATGTAGGTCGATACTGTATTCTGTTAAGGTGGAAGACAAGGGTCTGCCCGCGAAATTCAAATTTAATTTGGTTTTTCGCAATTTGTAAACTAATACGACAAAGTAGGCTTATGGCCTTCTAATTGCGCCAGTGGAATTATCATCTTCACAGGTTTACATAAAAATCTTTACTTGAAAGTGACCAGTTTAAGAAATTAATCAAAATACTGAGTTGGACGTGAGTTACTCACAAGTACTTAGTCGATATTTTGATTAATTTCTTTTTAAGATTTTTATATAAACCTGTGAAGATCATACTGCCATTGTATTATATATACCTACATATAAAATTAGAATGCCATAAGCTTACTTTGTCGTATTAGTTTACAAATTGCGAAAAACCAAATTAAATTTGAATTTCGCGGACAGACCCTTGTCTTCCACCTTAACAGAATACAGTATCGACCTACATTTTTACCGTACTGGTACTGGTACATCATCATAGGTCAAATACCTGATTCTAGTCAAAAATATTTACCTAGTAAGGGTGCCACCGCAGTTACTTTTAAAAGTTTGTATTTTGCGGCGATTTCGACTAAAGGTATGGTCTTCGTGGAAAACGATTTGATAGATATGTAGATAGTTTTTATTGGAACAACAAGACAGAAAGTCTTATCTTTTGAGTATAGGTACCATGTCGTACTTCCTATTTCCATGATATGTACTCAAAGGTCTCATCACTTTAGCGATCTTCAACCTTACTTTTATTCCACTTTGCGTCGAAAATATTTACGTTCAACATATTACGTCGCAATTTTTTCCAGAGGTATCTAACATTATCAAAGTTAGGTGAGTCCTATCCTAAAACAAACTAATTTCGCACCTTAATTGCACAAGTAGCAGAATCATTAGAGGTATCATAAAGAAATAACGACAGTAAAGCAATTGACGTAAAATAGTACCAACTACCAACACACTCGAACCTGAATTGGTACCTACCTATAAAATTCTATTGACCCAATATCGATTCTGAATAATACATAAAACAATTAGATTCTCCTTGCACTAGCGGAATGTAAACGTGATGAGAATTGTAAACGCTTTAAGTGAATTGTACGGATTTTCTAATAAACTTCGCCGAAGTGCGATAAAATCGTAACAGGTGCAAATGAGACCTACTAGTATTATATGTAAAGCCACGTCCACGCTAAAGAAAACAGTTGTGCGTCGTGTTAAACGTTTGTTTCCGAAGCCCTCGTCAGAACGGAAGACTTTTCTGGTTGAAGATTCCAAAAGGATATCTAAAAATTGTGATTTATCAAACAATAGGTAAGCGTTGCGTCGTCACCGCTATTCGGGCATCCCTATTTGTTCCTACATACAAATTAAGAGATTTTACGTGACCTACCTTAACGCAAATGAGACGTACCTAAGTTTAAATGCACAGAAAAGAAAGATAATTGAGAGGTGTCAAGGGACACCCGGATGGAACGTAGTTCCTTTCGATTAATTAATTTGGCATTAATTAATTAATTAATTGTGTTCGGTATTTTCGCGGTACAATAATGGGTCTCCGTAGCCTTGTGGCTTCTGCAGTCGCCTAACAGCCAAAGGTCGATGGTTCGAATCCCAGCTCGACAGACCGAATTTTCCATTTTCAATTTTATTGACCCAATATTGTACCGCGAAAATACCGAACACAATGCCTTCAAAAAAGTGTCGGTTTCAAAAAAGTGTCGATCCGTCTAGCCCCCTTCCGAGTTCCGCACCGCGCGATAAGGACCTACGTTCCAAAAACATTTTATTCAGTAATATGGTGTCACAGACAAACAAAATGTACATGTTCATTAATTGTCGGCTATACATTCAGTGTACCTTCAGTCTACACCCATTCAAAGTGGTGCCACACGACTCCGAAAGGGTATACAGCTCAGCATAATACCCACATCATATGCACAAACATGCATACAAAGTGGGGCGCTGATATTTAGCTGTGATACGTCTGCGTGTATTTTTTTTTTTATTTGCACAGTCGTTGATTAAATGAGTTGCTTGCGGCGCGATAAGAAATAAATACTTGTCGTAGAAGTTACCTAACTCGCTCGTAATTGCGGAGTTATAACGAGCACTCTATTTCCTACAGAGACCCCGAGATGATATCGATCACCGCGGCACCCGAGGCGCCGCCGCCGCGCATCCGCATCCTGGACAGCCGCCAGCGCGAAGTGGAGACCGTGCGCATCGGAGACAGGCTCACCTTCCGCATCGAGATACCCGAAGACAGTGAGTCACGTCCCAGATATATCTATAGCTACCGAGTAATATATCTTCGACTTCTATCTACGAAACTTAAAAAAATTAAATAAGTTTAACCATGAATGATGAAACGCTTTACTGCACAGTTGTTAAAACGAAACGCTAAGGTGTGCAACGCCCTTTTTTATTGAGGCTTGCGATTGACGACAATCAACGCTGGGAAGCATTGATGAGGTCTAGGTTGGAGCGCGCTTGCCCAGAAGATGCCTATTCACTCTTGCCTTGAAGGTACTCAAATTATAGGTGACAGGAAACTCGGATGCTGGAAGAGTGTTCCACACCTTGGAGCTTCGTTTCAGAAACGTTGAGCTAAAGCGTTTCGTGCGACTAGGCCGGGTTTCTGACGTCCGTGACTTCTGCTACGTTTGAGTGTTGAAAGATGCAATCTTCTAGGCAAGCGCGCTCCGATATAGACTTCATCATTGCTTTCCATCAGGCATGACTGTCGTCAAGCGGAAGTCTGCCACGCAATAAAAAACGTTTGGCAGTATTGTAAATCATATCAAGACTTGTTGAAATGTTTGCACTAAGAGATTACAGCTGTTAATATTTTCTTTCGTCCGCACTATATTATGCAAAAATCTCTTACTCAATATCTCAATTTTACTTACAGTCGCTTTTCATTTTATTTAATTTTGCTATTTTTGTTTAATGTCTTTTTTCCCCCTTTGCAGCTCCATACGGTATCTTTGCACGCAGCTGTGTGGCCATGGCGAAGGATTCCAAGAGCACCTTCCAGATTATCGACGACGAAGGGTTTGTGTACCACCATACGCAATAATTTAATATATATCGAGTTTCAAGGCGGAACTTAACTTGGTCGCTAACACGCAGACCAAAATCTAATTCAGGCTAACCTAAAGAACCATTAACCAATAGACATCCACTATTGCATAATACGGGTCTCTCGTTAAAACTTCCACATGCTTTGGTCTTACGCCGCCTGTATGCAGCGGCTCCGTGCTACTCTTCTTTTTTTACCAAGAACCACAAAGTTTAATTTAGTTCAATTAATGACGTCGAATACGCCCAGTCTTCAGACAAAATCTTTGAATTCCGGCACCCGAATACGGGCTAGCGACATATTGTGTAATGTACTGCGGAGATATCACTTTTAATTTCTATGGGAACGCAGGCTGCCTGTCGCACCTGATACGCATACTCTTTATCGCGTACTATACGTGCTTCTATATTGATTTTTGCAGATGTCCAGTTGATCCCTCAATCTTCCCAGCGTTCACACCCGACGGCAACGCTCTCCAGTCAGTGTACGAAGCCTTCAGATTCACTGAATCTTACGGTGTCATATTCCAGTGCAACGTCAAATATTGCCTTGGACCTTGTGAACCCGTAAGTATATCTATAAAATTTATCCTTAATGTGCCATTTAGATTTTGGAGGTATTTTATTGGTTATTAACCTTTTCAACGCCCATTGATTTAAATGACCTATTTAGTTACGCTGATTTTACTTAATGGTGTATGAGGTAATCACCATGTGAAATGATAATTCTGTATTATCTGAAGCATGTCTCTTGATTCGTTCTGGAGCTTTAATTTATTCCTTAAGTTGTACCACCCTTGAGACACACATAAAAACTTCTTTAGTCTGATTTTACTTAATGGTGTATGAGATAATCATTATGTGAAATGATAATTCTGTATTAACTTAAGCATGTCTCTCGATTCGTTCTGGAGCTTTAATTTATTCCTTAAGTTGTACACTCTTGAGATACACATAAAAACTTCTTTAGTGACTATTATGTATACCTACTACTCCAATTAATTATGCAAAGCAAAATAAAGGGAAAACGAAGGCCTGGCCAAAGACGAACATCCTGGCTTAAGAACCTTCGCCAGTGGTTCAATATGAGCTCAAGATCATTGTTTAAGGCAGTAGTGAACAAGATCCAGTCAGCCTTAATGATTGCCAACCTCGGGTAGGAGATGCCACTAGAAGAAGAAGAAGATGTATACCTAAGTCTGATAGCCACACTTTCTATGAAAGTTTTCACGCAAATAGATTAAGCTAAGATTTTGGTCCCTTACCATATAATATCACATAATTTTCTTTGTCTAACATTTTAGGCGATGTGCGAATGGGGAAGAGAATCGATCGAGTCTTGGGGCAGAAAGAGACGTTCGCTGCCTCACAATGAGACAAGTGAAGCCCACAGCCAGGAGGACGATATGAACATCTCCCAAGAGATTATAGTCCTCGATTTCGGTGATGAGCGACAGAGCACCGACTTCTTACGATCAGATAAACCAGGTGGAACTGCATCGGAGACCAACTTTGGTGGTAAGAATTTGTTCATTCTCGTAGATATGAGATTTATCCATAATTTTTTTCGTATCTGACAGCGGTAAGAATTCTTTATTCATTCATTTAATGTCACCATCATCATTAACAACCCATCAACGGCTCACTACTGAGCCAGGTCTCCTTTCAGAGAAGGGTTATAGGCCATAGTCCACCACGCTGGCCCAATGCGAATTGGCGGACTTCACACATCTTCGAAAACATTATGAAGAACTCTCAGATGTGCAGGTTTCCTCAACCTCAACAGTTTTCCTTCACTGTTGAAGCAAGTGATATTTAATTGCTTGAATGTTGAAGCAACCGTTGAACCAAGTGATATTTAATTGCTTAAACGCACTTGACTCTGAAAAGTCAGTGGTGCGTACCCGGGATCGAACCTGCGACGCCCCGAATAGGAGACCACAGTCCTAACCACTAGGTTATCACTGCTTAGCATGTACAAAAAAAAAATATTTTATGTAGGCAAACTTGTGGCTCTGTGTCAAGATTCTATCAAAAGATTCTATCGGTTCGGAAAGCAGATTCTGCTGAGAAGAGATGGCAAGAAACTCAGCAGTTGCTCTTTTCAAAACAAAAGTGTTACTGTGTTACAATGTCTTGTGGAAATGAACCATGCAACTACTTCATCGTTCTTCATATGGCTGGAAACGGTTTTGTTACATGTGCCCCTCTAGTACCACGTTTATTCACACTGCGAACATCGTATTGGCTTTTCTCGTTAAAATCAAGGCAATAGTGTGATTTTCAGACAGAAATGTGACTTTCAAACACTTTGACAAAGATTGCTGACATGATCTTCTACTGTGTAGCTTTGAATTAATCCATTTCTTTTATTTGCAGAAAAAACAGTGACGATCGTAGAGCCATGTCCCAGCAAGGCGTCAGTATTATTATTAGGAGTTGCTTGTGCGCTCTTAGTCCTGCTGTACATTGCCACAATCTTCTGCTACTACATGCGAAAATGGCTGACACCTCCGAAGCACATGCCGTAATCTACTTCTGTACCCTAGAGGCCATAGCAATAAGTGGTCCAAACAAATTGTGTAACGTTCCAACGCCTGTATTACTGAGGAACTTGTGATACAAAGGACTGACTCGAAATTTTTTATATAACGTTCATGTCATTATATATCCGTCCATGTGTAGGTTAAGGAATTGTGGTGACCGAATATTATGTCGAATAAAATGTAACCACCGCGTGTTTTACATTTACCTGAAGGTAACCCATTGCATTTTAAAGCATTTAATAGTTTTAAGTAATTATACGAATAGAGGTACAACATGTCGCTAATATTAAATTTTAATTTTTCGTAAGATGCTGTAATGCTTATAAAATATAGCCGCATGGAATTTAGATAATATAGACGATAGGTGCCTTAGTATACGAAATTTAGTATAAATTCAGAACTTGCATTTATTATTGGATAAGCTGTAGCTAGATCAATTTTGAAACTTTATCTTTTTGGAATATTCCCTGAGAATCTTATAATTATTATGTTCTTAGCCTACGGGTTTGATGGGAATATTCTGAATTTTTATAATTTTAGTTTTAAATTAAATCGGCAAAACTTCTCTAGGTTAAAGAATTATTATTAGGTATGTAGGATGAATTATATAATTGTGCCCATTACTAACTTAAATGCATTTTAACATTTGTAAGATTTATTAGAAAAACGTTTGAGAGAAAAATCTTGTAAATATACTGTTGTCTGTCACTGACACTAACAGTAGTATAGTCTCTTTTACATCTTATTGGACTTTCAGTTGGGTTTTGTAGAAATTGGAATCTGTTTACACAGTTTTATAGTAATCAGTGAACCAGTGTTCTCTTAACCCAACTTGAGATTTCTTTTTATTTATTTAGAAATACTACTTTAATACATTTATTTATTTTCTTATTTTATTTTATAAATGAAATAAATTTGTACAAATCATAAAGTTTTTTTATTTCATCACATTTGTAAAAAATAATTTGTTAAATACTTAAAAATAAGTAACAAGAAATTCCTATAATAATTTAAATTTTACTATTTGAGGTACTACATCTACATGGAATCAAACATCAATTTACTACATAGACCATCTAGTATTTCTTTTTGAAGGTCACTTTCAAGCTCCTCAGTTTTGCAATGAAATACTTTTTCAAAATTCTTTAAAAATATTGGTGTCATATTATCTACATTGCAAACAACACCAGTTTCTTTCGTCAAAGAAGTAACACCTTTGTCTTCATCTTCAATCCCACAAGGGTCAATATGCTCAAACCATGATAGGTCATTATTGCAATTCAAAGAGATTCCATGTGTGGTGACATACCTGGACGCATGTATGCCAATTGCTGCAATTTTGTTATCTTCAACCCAAACTCCAGTATGTGGTGATCTCCCAGCCTTTATACCTAGAACAATCAGTAAGTCTTGAATTATAAGATCAGAATTAATATTTTCAAGCAATATGTAATTCCTACACGATAATAAAAGTTTGGATTTTTCTGTTTGCCCTTTACATATATTTGTGTATTGTTCATCTAATTGAGCTGAAACTTGCACAAAATATAGCTTACATCCTGAAGACTGTTGGTGAATAATTTTAACCACAGAAAAGATACCCTGAGAATCTGCTTGAAAAAATCTCAAAAACCAAAACCCTAGGTGGGTGTTAGTTTTAGTACTACTGTGAAGAATGTCCCAAATGATTTCATCTCAACTTAATTTATTTCTCAAACAAATATAAACAAACTAGTGGAACCGCCCTGGCTTCGCACGGGTAGGCTTCAAAACAAACACAATGGTATAATCATCTAGGGCCTGGAGGTTAATGATAAAGTCTATGTCTATGGCTAAAACCCTCATATAAATATGGAATGCCTGTATTCGATCGTTGTCCTTTACGTGAGTGACTTTTGCTGCTACCCGTGAAGCATTATGTCCTCTATCTCTTATAATATTTCTCAGATCTTCATCAAAATTAGACAAACTATGCCTGATATTATAAAGCGGGTTAATATAAAGCGGGTGGCGGGAAGTGGCTGGATGAGGAAGGCTGAGGACCGGGTGTGGTGGCGTTCTCTGGGAAAGGCCTATGTTCAGCAGTGGACGTCCGCAGGCTGAGATGATGATGATGATGATGATGATGCCTGATATTATACACTTTTAAATAAAGAAAGAATTATTAAAATCGGTTCATATTTGACTGAGTTATGGAGTAAAATCAACAATAAATTTCATCCCCTATCCTGGAGTAATCTTATGTTTTATCGGGATAAAAACTATCCTATATGTTGACCCGAAGTATCAGCTAAAGCTATACCAAATTTCATTTAAATCCGTTCAGTAGTTTTCGCGTGATGCGCGAACAGACAGACAGACAGACAGACAAAAATTAAATAAAAATCTGTTTTGGGTTCAGTATCGATAATAAAGCATCCCCCAGTTAAAATTTTCAAAATATATTAAATGTACAGAAATCGTCCAGTTACAGTTTTATTATAAGTATAGATATACACTTAGATTAGAGATGAGCTTAGATTTCTAAAGTCATAATAATAATGTCTTCTCATACGAATTTAGACCACAGTAGCTAATTTCAATAGAGACTAGCTGTCTATTTTCGCCACAGATGCACTATTTATACAGCCCAATGGAGGTAATTACAAAGAGATCAAGTACAGGGCTGAGGTTTTTAGATGCTTTGAGACATGGATGTGACATAAAGTGACCTTCCTTACTCCTAGAAGAAATCTGCTACTGAAAATTTCTTGATGGAAATGCCCAAATGCTTTTTTGGCCTGACCTAACAGAGGGTCTCCTGATCCATTGTGGGAGAAGCTCTTCACTAGGCCAACAAAGGCATTCCTAGAAGATGTGTTCATAATAGCCGATATATAGTTAATAGATAATAGTTCATAATTGCCATCTCTAAAATTCGGCAACCAGGACAAGACGCGTGAAAACCCTGGATTTAGAGCCCAGAACACAGACATATCAACAGGTTTTTTTTAAACATAGTCAGTGTAGTAAAAAACTTAGTCTAATAAAAAATTTTGTCATCTTTAATCATCATTTTAAATGTACCTAACAAAACAAAATCTTATTAAGTACAGTTTGTTACAAATTGTTTTAATTATGAGTTAAATAAAACACAAATTATTATTAATATACTCTAATTCAAAAACAAAACCTTATTAAAATAACAAAATTCAATTGAATTTAAAAAAAAAAAATCTTAAAAGTACTGAGTCGCGGGCGACCCAAGACTTTAAATTTTTAAACCTGGACTACAAATGAAGCCCGGTCCGGACACTCCCTGGATGCCCTCTAAACTAAGACAAATCTGGGGAAACCCGGATGGATGGCAACCCTAGTTCATAACCCACCCTTAATTGGGTAAAATCACCTAAAAAGTAAGTGAATGAGACTATAGTATTCCTTACCTAGTTCATCACAGATATTTATCACAGTCTCTTCCAATCTGTCAACATACCATCTAACACTTGTTTTAAAGTGTTTCAAATTAATAATTGGGTATGCGACTAATTGGCCTGGCCCATGAAATGTGATAAGACCTCCTCTGTTTGTCCTTCTAAATTCTGCTCCTAAATTCCGTAGCCTTATGATGTCTTCTTTTGGAGTCTCATCTCTTATACCTGAAAGTGTAGAAAACCAACAAGTTATCAGAAAAGTCCCACTAAAAATTGTCTGTGCATGCAAATTCACTAAAATTATTGGGATTTTCATCTAGTCTTTACCGGATACCCTCATTATGTGAGGAGATTTATTGTGTAGCAAAAAAAAAGGTTTAGTTAGGTAAGTTTAATTGGCTAGCTTATAAATTGAAATGTATAGGTATTGATTGAATACCTAATTCAGAAATGGCTATTTTTAGAGGTTGGAATGAAAGTCTGACGAGTGATCAGGCATTCAGACTGCAAATCTTTGGTTTGAAGCGAATATTATGCGCAATGCACTCTCGCACGAGCTTTTCTCAGTCTGATCGAAGGTTGTGACTATGTAAGTTTATAATTTAAATGTGAACCACACCCACCCACAGTATACACTGGCTTATGTTCAACCAACAGCAGGGTATCGTAGTCACCATTCACTCCTTTCATCATAGCTTCCAGGTGCTTTCGGGCTATAGAAGACTGGATTTTGAACGCCGTATCATAACTTATCAGCCCCAATTTCCAAACCTTAACCATTCTGAATGAAATACCTAGTAGATACTATTTTAAATGATTTAAACACTAAACAATTTATTAAAATTTGCAAATGTGATGTTTTTATTCTTTTTTCTAATTAAATTAAAATAACAAAACACTAACTAAATAGTAATATATATAAATATAGTACTCTGTGTTAGTGAATGACATAATCACAGAGTCATAATACACGAGCGGCCAGCCATAGAGAAGGATTTATAGCGGCCAGCGGCCAGCCACCCATTACCCATATTCTGTATTTTTGACAGCTCGGCCCTGATTCTGTAACTTAGTTGCTATCAAAAAATGATAGCCACTGACATATATTTTTTATCCATTGAAGGTTTGCTACGAAAATGATACTTTTATTTTCATAGCAAGCTTTCAATGGATAAAAAGGCTATCATTTTTTGATAGCAACTAAGTTACAGAATCAGGGCCTTTATCAACTCTAGCACAGAGTAAGGATAGTTTCAACCAGAGGTTCAACGAAACCGGTTTGGCAGGGCAATCATGCGGTGGATGCGGTAAGTGCGGAGCGAGGTAGGCTCCCATGTAAACGCGGCTCACATGAGAGCTAGGTACAAAGCTAGGTACATTAAAAGGTTGTCGTAAATTACGCTTGCGTGAAATCTTTAATATTAATAAACGGTTAATAATATTGGAAATTCATTTATTAATTATTATCTATACAAAAGTATAATATCTATACTCTAGTCTAGTCTATACAGACATACATAGAAATAAATAAAATATCTGTTTGTAACTTTGAGTATTAAACCAACGTTTAATACTAAACTTCGAAAAACTTGCAACAAAAAGAAGTCATTTTTGCTCCGATATAACGCTCAGTTCCATTGAAAATGCTAGCAATTTTTAAAACGTTAGCGTCCAATATTCGTAAATTTCAATTGATAGCAGGCGTTTGCTACATAGGAATTGGAGTATTTTTTAATAATTTCTGAAATATCTCAGATCTGGTCTGGTGGGAGGCTTCGGCCGTGGCTAGTTAACATTCTACCATCAAAGACGTATCGCTAAGCGATTTAGCGTTCCGGCACGATAGCGTGTAAAAATTTAATAAATCCTAGCTTATCCCCTTCCAAGTTAGCCCGTTACCATCTAAACCGCATCGTCACTTACCATCAGGTGAGATCGTAGAATGAGACTGTCTTGGAAAGAAAATTAAAAAATGACATTATCTGCAATCGCTTTTTGAATATTATCGGCATCTACATACTAAGGTTTCATTATTTATTTGGGAAATTTTGGGTTCGTAAACTGGCAACACACAACAAATGGCGAACTCTAATTTAATTATTTTCTAAAAATTTCAAAATCTTATTTTGCAGGAATCGATGTGAATTAATGTTATTTACTGATGGTAGGCATAGACGAATGATATTTACTACTGGTAGGTGATGTTATTGGTTATTTTAGATCGTCCTGTTAAGTTTTTCACATTTTATTTACCAAAAACCGCCATTTTAAAAAACAAAATATTGGCTCGCGAGCTCTATATCTGGTGATGACCTAATTCAAACTGAGCGCGGGAAAAAGGCGTGTAGCCACATTTGGCAGCACTGATTTCGACGCGTTCACAGCCTTTAGACTCCATCTTGTATATCTATGCTCATACATTTTGATTAAAATTTGAATGTGATAATTCTTCGTTACGCAATACGTGCTTTTACACTAGCGGCACGCTATGATGGCCGGTTTGACGTTTGTCCGCTCATGAAGTTCCGTATTAATTGATAACGACTTTGAAGGAAATAATTGTATTACTTTCAAAGATTACTTTATTGACGATAGTGATGTGCAGAGATTCATAAATTTTATCGAATGTAGTTTTAGGTTTAGGACTCAAAATTTATTTATTAAATTGATTTCTAAAATGTATACAAGTGTAGAAAAATCAGTTTGCACCATTTAAGGGGTGAATGTACTTGTGAATATGAACAATTTTCACTATGTGGACAAACCTCTGAAATCGCAAAAAAATATCAGCTGTTTCATACAAAAGGTAAAATTTTTATTTTTATATGATATATACCACAACTCGGCATTTGGTTTTCTAAATTGAAAATTTTTAAAAATGGAATCTAATACGATCGTCACATAGGATCGCTGGCTAGCACAACTACTACCTCCGGCAAACTCGCGTCAATGCTCAATGCAAAACAAAGCAGTTTCGAATTGACGTTGCTTCGAAAAGTATAAACTGTCAGTGCAATGCGATTGTGATATAGTTTTGACCTGGCTTTGGATTTCAAATATTGATACTGCATTACTGTTGACCCTTGCTCGTTAATTTGGACTCTGTTCAAGCCCTTTGTTGTGGATTTCGTAATACGCCTTCGTAACTATTTCGATCGTGAAGCTCAAAATGGAGGGCCAATTTTACCTATAACGTCAGTGGTTGAACGCGTAGCTGATGCGCTTAATATTGGACAACGAACTGTTAGATGGATAACTAAAAAAAAAATATGGCGAGACTGGCACAGAAGAAAATAAACTTCACACACCAAAAAAGAGAAAACGAGCAAAACCAGTCGTAGGCATCGATAGCTTTGATGCCGATGCTATCCGAAGACATGTTTACGGCTACTATTTACAGAAGGAGTATCCAACAAGAAAAAAGTTGGTGCATTCACTGAAGGAAGCTGGATTATTCTTCGGTGGGGAAAGTTCTTTAACGAAGATTTTGAAGACCATTGGATTTCGATACAAAAAATGTAACAAACGCAAAATATTGATGGAAAGATTTGATATAGCGATGGCAAGGTATACTTTTTTACGGCAAGTGAAAGAAATCAAAAATTGGCAAAATGTTGTGTTCTTGGATGAAACATGGCTTAATGCTAACCATACTGTAGGCCGTTCTTGGAAGGATGACACAGCAGCATCTACTTCCAAAGTTCCTGTAGGAAAAGGATCGCGACTTATAATTTGTCACGCCGGAACCATCAACGGGTTTGTCGAAGGTTCTCTCATGGCTTTTGCGTCAAAAACCACTGGAGACTATCATGAAGACATGAATGGAGAAAAGTTTACTGAATGGTTTACCTCAATGTTGTGTAGCCTCCCTGAACCATCTATTATAATTATGGACAACGCCCCATACCACTCGATGCAAATTGACAAGCCACCTGCCCAATCCCAAAAGAAAGCTGATATCGTCGCATGGCTTCGTAAAAATGGCGTAGATGCAAACATGAATATGTTAAAAGCGGAATTAGTACGTCTTTTAAAAGAAAACAAACCAACCAAGATCCGATACGTCATTGACGAAATAGCATTAGAACATGGGCACAGAGTTATACGGTTACCGCCTTACCATTGTGAGTATAATGCGATTGAGTTGGTGTGGGCTCAAATTAAGGGATATGCTGCAAGACACAATACAGAACCCCCATTTACCACAAAAAAAAATGCTAAAACTATTAGAAGAAGCTTGTGAACATGTGACTAAAGGAGACTGGGAAAAGGTTGTGAATAGAACTGTTAAATTAATAAGGGAAGATTATGAAAGAGATGTGAAAATAGATAATATTATAGAAAACGAACATATAATTATTAATGTAGGTGATGATAGCAGTGACGACAGTGAAAATAGTAGTATGGACGAATCTGATTAATTATGGCCTTTTGTGGCACCTTTTTTGGTATCTTTTGTATTCATATGTTTCTTGTGTGCATATAAAGTATGTATATTCATTTTCATTCAAATATTCAGTTCGTTCAAATAAATTAAATAAACATATACATTTTTGTTTTATTAAACCTATTTAATCAGGTACAAAAACAAAACTTAATTGTTTTTTGTTCGAGAATAAATTGACATTCCACATCACTATTGTAATGTGTCAAACCGGCCATCATAGCGTGCCGCTAGTGTAGTGCCTAAATTACTGAGCCGATTTTGATGAATGAAGTCAATTGATTTGTTATTATAGCCCAGGTGCCAGTGTACATTTTTTATGAATAAAATCAATATGATGGATGTTGTCCAGTTACAGTCATATCTAAAACATATCAAACACAGTATACTTGTGTTTCTGTTTGGCTTAGTTACCAATGCCTACTAAACTAGCGGCACGCTATGATGGCCGGTTTGACACATTACAATAGTGATGTGGAATGTCAATTTATTCTCGAACAAAAAACAATTAAGTTTTGTTTTTGTACCTGATTAAATAGGTTTAATAAAACAAAAATGTATATGTTTATTTAATTTATTTGAACGAACTGAATATTTGAATGAAAATGAATATACATACTTTATATGCACACAAGAAACATATGAATACAAAAGATACCAAAAAAGGTGCCACAAAAGGCCATAATTAATCAGATTCGTCCATACTACTATTTTCACTGTCGTCACTGCTATCACGAGCAAGGGTCAACAGTAATGCAGTATCAATATTTGAAATCCAAAGCCAGGTCAAAACTATATCACAATCGCATTGCACTGACAGTTTATACTTTTCGAAGCAACGTCAATTCGAAACTGCTTTGTTTTGCATTGAGCATTGACGCGAGTTTGCCGGAGGTAGTAGTTGTGCTAGCCAGCGATCCTATGTGACGATCGTATTAGATTCCATTTTTAAAAATTTTCAATTTAGAAAACCAAATGCCGAGTTGTGGTATATATCATATAAAAATAAAAATTTTACCTTTTGTATGAAACAGCTGATATTTTTTTGCGATTTCAGAGGTTTGTCCACATAGTGAAAATTGTTCATATTCACAAGTACATTCACCCCTTAAATGGTGCAAACTGATTTTTCTACACTTGTATACATTTTAGAAATCAATTTAATAAATAAATTTTGAGTCCTAAACCTAAAACTACATTCGATAAAATTTATGAATCTCTGCACATCACTATCGTCAATAAAGTAATACAATTATTTCCTTCAAAGTCGTTATCAATTAATACGGAACTTCATGAGCGGACAAACGTCAAACCGGCCATCATAGCGTGCCGCTAGTGTAAGATCTGTGCAATTTAGATTCAGGGCTTAGGGAAAACTAATCACTGAGCTGAGTTTAAAATCACTATGTTTATACTATAATAAGATTCAGTTACAATAAATGATACCTACCTATTCATCTTTGTCAACCGATAGATGTCCACTGCTGGACAAAGGGTTCTTGCATTGACTTCCACAGGTCTCGGTCTTGCGCCGCCTGAATCCAGCAGCTCCCTGCAGCCTGTTTGATGTTGTCAGTTCACCTAGTGGAGTCTGCCAACTACTTACCTAGTGGTTACTAAAAGTAAAACAGTGATAATAGTGTACCTACTCAGTGCCCTGCTGGTTACATAGATGTCCTATAACCCTTAGTACCTATTCAGTGGCTATACTATACCTACCTACAACCTACAATTTGGAAAAGCATCACACACCTGGAATAAAATATATTCCAGGTCTGTGATGCTTTTCTGATCTGCATCTGCATCAAGATCCAAGGCCCTGTTGCGTTCAATGACTGCTACAGTGGGAAGATCGCAATCAATACTGATTGCCTGAATTTATAGCTTTTTTTGCTGCATTTTAACCAATACCTAGCGAAATAGTGGGTACCAGCCTCAGAGTCGATGGCGATCGTCACACTGTTGGTAGCAATTTTGTACAATCCCACAGCAGCATTATTGCGACAATCTCTATTGGCTGATTGGCTGAAATTACTTAGGGTGTTACTACAGTTTCTTGCCGGCTCTCAGCAGAATCTGTATTCCGACCCGTGGTAGAATCCACGTCGAAATGTAGTGGTTAGATAGGTATTTTCTCTTGTAGAATCTTGAGTTGTATTCATTAATCCTAATTCCATAATATGTTCCATGGTTGGATTTCCATCCTAATTCCTATCCTAAAACATTTTGACCGACCGAAGCGAGGTCTCCGAGTCTACTTTTACTAATTTGCACTTGTCCGTCTGTCAAGTCATAAAAATCTTTATTTTAGGGGCTCTTAAAAAAGCGAATGCGAAGTATGCGGACCGATTAAACTAGCGGCACGCTATGATGGCCGGTTTGACACATTACAATAGTGATGTGAAATGTCAATTTATTCTCGAACAAAAAACAATTAAGTTTTGTTTTTGTACCTGATTAAATAGGTTTAATAAAACAAAAATGTATATGTTTATTTAATTTATTTGAACGAACTGAATATTTGAATGAAAATGAATATACATACTTTATATGCACACAAGAAACATATGAATACAAAAGATACCAAAAAAGGTGCCACAAAAGGCCATAATTAATCAGATTCGTCCATACTACTATTTTCACTGTCGTCACTGCTATCATCACCTACATTAATAATTATATGTTCGTTTTCTATAATATTATCTATTTTCACATCTCTTTCATAATCTTCCCTTATTAATTTAACAGTTCTATTCACAACCTTTTCCCAGTCTCCTTTAGTCACATGTTCACAAGCTTCTTCTAATAATTTTAGCATTTTTTTTGTGGTAAATGGGGGTTCTGTATTGTGTCTTGCAGCATATCCCTTAATTTGAGCCCACACCAACTCAATCGCATTATACTCACAATGGTAAGGCGGTAACCGTATAACTCTGTGCCCATGTTCTAATGCTATTTCGTCAATGACGTATCGGATCTTGGTTGGTTTGTTTTCTTTTAAAAGACGTACTAATTCCGCTTTTAACATATTCATGTTTGCATCTACGCCATTTTTACGAAGCCATGCGACGATATCAGCTTTCTTTTGGGATTGGGCAGGTGGCTTGTCAATTTGCATCGAGTGGTATGGGGCGTTGTCCATAATTATAATAGATGGTTCAGGGAGGCTACACAACATTGAGGTAAACCATTCAGTAAACTTTTCTCCATTCATGTCTTCATGATAGTCTCCAGTGGTTTTTGACGCAAAAGCCATGAGAGAACCTTCGACAAACCCGTTGATGGTTCCGGCGTGACAAATTATAAGTCGCGATCCTTTTCCTACAGGAACTTTGGAAGTAGATGCTGCTGTGTCATCGTTCCAAGAACGGCCTACAGTATGGTTAGCATTAAGCCATGTTTCATCCAAGAACACAACATTTTGCCAATTTTTGATTTCTTTCACTTGCCGTAAAAAAGTATACCTTGCCATCGCTATATCAAATCTTTCCATCAATATTTTGCGTTTGTTACATTTTTTGTATCGAAATCCAATGGTCTTCAAAATCTTCGTTAAAGAACTTTCCCCACCGAAGAATAATCCAGCTTCCTTCAGTGAATGCACCAACTTTTTTCTTGTTGGATACTCCTTCTGTAAATAGTAGCCGTAAACATGTCTTCGGATAGCATCGGCATCAAAGCTATCGATGCCTACGACTGGTTTTGCTCGTTTTCTCTTTTTTGGTGTGTGAAGTTTATTTTCTTCTGTGCCAGTCTCGCCATATTTTTTTTTAGTTATCCGTCTAACAGTTCGTTGTCCAATATTAAGCGCATCAGCTACGCGTTCAACCACTGACGTTATAGGTAAAATTGGCCCTCCATTTTGAGCGTTACGAAGGCGTATTACGAACTCACGTGTCTGACTATTTAGAACAGTTCTCTGCGTACGTTCGGTCATATCGACGAAATCCACAACAAAGGGCTTGAACAGAGTCCAAATTAACGAGCAAGGGTCAACAGTAATGCAGTATCAATATTTGAAATCCAAAGCCAGGTCAAAACTATATCACAATCGCATTGCACTGACAGTTTATACTTTTCGAAGCAACGTCAATTCGAAACTGCTTTGTTTTGCATTGAGCATTGACGCGAGTTTGCCGGAGGTAGTAGTTGTGCTAGCCAGCGATCCTATGTGACGATCGTATTAGATTCCATTTTTAAAAATTTTCAATTTAGAAAACCAAATGCCGAGTTGTGGTATATATCATATAAAAATAAAAATGTTACCTTTTGTATGAAACAGCTGATATTTTTTTGCGATTTCAGAGGTTTGTCCACATAGTGAAAATTGTTCATATTCACAAGTACATTCACCCCTTAAATGGTGCAAACTGATTTTTCTACACTTGTATACATTTTAGAAATCAATTTAATAAATAAATTTTGAGTCCTAAACCTAAAACTACATTCGATAAAATTTATGAATCTCTGCACATCACTATCGTCAATAAAGTAATACAATTATTTCCTTCAAAGTCGTTATCAATTAATACGGAACTTCATGAGCGGACAAACGTCAAACCGGCCATCATAGCGTGCCGCTAGTGTAGCGTGATTTCTTTTTAATCGACAAAAAAATGACCAATTCCGGCGGCGGGCGAGGTAGCACACAAATTGCTTACTACAGATGAATTTTTCGATCCCGTCGGTAAACACGCACACGATAAAATTATATTTTGAGTAACTGAGGCCATTTTATCGTGCTTTGTTTCATGGTTGTTTGCGTTTATATTTTATTCTAAAATCTAAGCAATTAACCATACGTAGTTGCATGCGGCGTGACGCGAGTCAAACAGTTGTAGGTAAGTAGGTATACTCGATTAACGGGTATGACCACCGCTCCAAGTTTCAACCCAATTTACAGAGGGGTACGCTCGTCGTTTCGCCTCCTGTTTCGTTTTAATACCTACTCGAAGTTAATCTTCAATTCCTGAAGCCTGATGCTGCAGGGGTACCTACTAGGTACCCACCTAAACTATGGTGATTTAGGAAATGTTGATTAAGTACAAATGAATATTGTAAGTACCTACCAAGTATAAACTACATCATGGAACTCTAGGTCTTAGCTCCTCAATCCTGATGCTGCAGGATACTGCCCAGGTGGGCAGCTGCGGGATTTAGGAATTGTTAATTATAAATTGATATTGTAAGTACCAAGCATAGACTACATCATGGAGCTCTAGGACGTAGCTCCTCAATCCTAATGCTACAGAGTGCAGGGTACTACCCAACTAAACTGCAGAGATTTAGGAATTGTGGATTGTTAATAAATAAGTACTGTCTGTACTAAGTATAGACTAAGTAGGTGTACATTAGTACCTAGCTTAGCATAGCGTTGGAGGTAGCAGTGACAAGAAGTAAAAAGCTTAAAATAAACATTAAATACAAAGTAAGTATGAAACTGAATCGCAATGGTCGCTCGACTTCAACAAACATGTCTCTCGTATTGTCATCAGAAGGTGAGCGTCGCATATCAGTATCATCATTCATCTTTTCTATCTATTTACAAACTAAACTTAATTTTATACTTTGTGTGGCATTTTAAGTCATTTAATTTAGTAATTTTTTTCAAAAATCAGTTATGTAGGTTGGTTCCAGTGTGGGTTCCAGTTTGAGATTAGAAGTTTTGAGTCAAAGTTGTTTATAAGACAACGTGAATCTGAAGGGTAATAATAATCTCCCGCTAAATAAAATTTTCCAGAGATATTTGAATTAGTTTGTATTTCAGAAAATAAAATCTATAAAATGTTCTAATGAAACAATCAAGTAAAATACAAAAATGCTTATAAATATTGCTCTTAATTTATTACAATAACTACCTAACAATATTTATGTGCTATTTTACATAAAAACTACATATTTTATATATTATTTAAGTACTTATAAAATTATAATTTATAACAAATATGTAGGTATACCTATAAAATAATAGTAAATACTCGTATTTTATATACCTATCCAGTTTGCTACATAGTAGCTACTTGTATCATCTTTTCAATTGAAGTAATTTTCTCTCTAGGTTTGCCATTTTTTTTACCCTGCTCAATCTCAAATTTATCAATTTTTTCCCAGCCCTGCCAATCTATAACTGGGCTGTTACTATTCAAAATATTTTTCCTTATTTCTTCAAAACCACCCTTGTATTGGGAAAAACAAGAGGAGGTTTTTGAAACAAGGGTATGAGATACCCTTGAATTAACCTCTGTATCCCCCATTTTCTTCCATTGTGAAAGATGGTGCACTAATCGGCCTGCTTGGAACGAAGCCGAGTCAACTTCTCCAGTTTCCTTTGGAGGTTCTAGGCCCAGAAGATCGTCCTCCGTGGCTTCCTCGTACGGGCCGCGAGCCCCGTAGGTGAAAGGATTCTTTATCCTTCGTATTCCTAGAATGGTCATATTCCCTTTTGGAAGATTGACCTTTGTAGGCATCATTGATACGATGGTTTCCACCCCGCTAGGGTGGGTTATAATGTCCATGCAGGAAGTCTGCAAGCATTGTCCATGCTGAGTAGTTCCATGCGTTGGAACGGAAACGTAACTGTGGCAACGATTTGTGAGGGTAGATTTGGAACAAAATGTAAATTGTATTAGCATCTGACTGCCAAATTTAAATTCTATAATTGATTTTTCTCTGTAAGTGAATTTTGTAAAAATTTCGTTGAGGAAACAAATTCTCTTTAACCTGAACTAGCACCTTGCCTCCGCGAGAGGCGGTAATTAGATTTATTAGTATTTATCTACCCTGCGAGGGTGGGTTATAATGTTCATGCAGGAAAGTCTGCAAGCATTGTCCATGCCAAGTAGTTCCACGCGATGGAACTGAAATGTATCTAGCACCTTGCCCCCGCGAGGGGCGGTGATCAGATTTATTAGTATTTATCTACCCTGCAAGAGTGGTTCTACGCGATAGAACGGAAACGTATCTAGCACCTTGCCCCTGCGAGGGGCGGTGATCAGATTTATTAGTATTTATCCACCCCGCGAGGGTGGGTTATACTGTTCATGTAGGAAATCTGCAAGCATTGTCTATGCCGAGTAGTTCCACGCGATGGAACAGAAACGTATCTAGCACCTTGCCCCCGTGAGGGGCAGTGATCAGATTTATTAGTATTTATCCACCCCGCGAGGGTGGGTTATAATGTTCATGCAGGAAGATCTGCAAGCGTTGTCCATGCCGAGTAGTTCCACGCTATGGAACCGAAACGTATCTAACACCTTGCCCCCGCGAGGGGCGGTGATCAGATTTATTAGTATTTGTCAGCGTTAAGGTGTCCTTCTTTGGCCAATAGGCTTTGCTAACCGAACCAGCCTTTTCCAATGCAGTCCTAAATTGCTCTGAATTAAACAAATGAGTAGCTGAAGGAGGTATTTTATTCAATGTCGCTTTCACCAAGGGATCGCGAACCTGGCTCGTGATAGTCTCACGGCGCATCTCAATGCTATCTGCTTTGTGGCCACACTAATTGTAAAAGATCCGATGAAATTTTATAAAACTCACCTGCCTGGCCCAACAAAAAAATACTGATAGCAATGCTACTTTTAGTTTTAAGATGCAGTGTGTGATAGCTGCATAAGCTTTAGATGCGTTGGCTAGATGACGCAAGGTATCATACATTTTTACCTCCTCGTTTGTTTCTAGGTCTATGAAACCTCAACATCGAAGTAAAATTTAAGCACTTTGATTCAATTTCACACTGAGGTTCATCAGGTGTGACATCAATTTCGTCATGATTAGCTGTAATCTCATTATGATTCGAAGTTACAATGGATTTGCGTAACTCACTAATCTCTAGATAAACTAGGATTCTTATATTCCATGTCAGCATGGAGAAGGTTTTGGGCTCCCTTTCCCTTAATATTTGAGCTACTCAATTTAGTTCCTCCTTAAATAGCTTATCCATGTTGGGACTTGGGAGCTACTGGAGCGGCTGCGCGCACGCTTAAGAGCCTGTCCACTCGGACCGGCCACGTCATTCGGTAAATTATCCATAACTGAAATTCAAAGCTATAAAAATAAATATAAAAGGAAGGTAGTCATTATTTTTCTAACGTGTACGAAAACATTAAAATACAAAATTTTAATTTTAAACAAATATAAACCAGTGATCCGAACGGAAAACCCGTTAAAAATAATGATCACTTATTATTTTTATACAACTAGGTACTTACTGCGAATTAATTTCACACACAAAATACACTTAATAAATAAGCTTGCAATGTTACGTATAGACTGCTTGCAAGATGTTGCTTCGACGGAAAACAAAACGCCAAAGAACCAAGGGCCGAGCTCAACATTTAACGAAAACTTTGTGAGCACGACGCCGCCAGGTGGCGCCACATAGCGGATGTGACGTCAATAAAAGTACGAAAACTGATAAGAAATCGACGGAAACGGAAATGCTACTCTCAATATAAAGCTTCCAGTGACGGTCAAGTAGTTTAATAATAATTAAATTAATTAAATTGCAAATTAGCATTATTCGGCATGTGTGATACTTCCCTTTTAATCCTTCGACCAATCAGAGGGATCTGTCAAGCTGTCAGCCAATCATATTCACTTCCGGTTGTTGTTCGCTGTTACGCCATACCGCCTCGGCCAATCACAGCGTGCCATATTAGACAGCCAATGCCAGCCTGTCCCCGCCAATCTACCGGATGCCTTCGGTGGGGATAATGTATAAAGTGCCCTGCGCGCCCATTCTGGCTAGTTTTCCCGTGCGGTTAAATTATAAGCCGAAACGCTGCCCGGTTGTGACTGTTAAACAGTTATTAAGTGTGTACATAGTGTGTGTGATTAAATACAATTTGCGTGAATTTAATTACCGCAGTGGCGTTTAATGTGTTTTATCGGAATTCTAAGCGTAATTATGGACAATTCCTGTGTGGATAGTGTGAAACACGTAGCTGGCACCGAGGCTGGAGCTACTACCGGAAGCCAGCGGCATGCAGCGTCGTCGGGACCCTAAAAGGGAGAAATCTCGGTAAGTCATCCAGTTTTTCTTCTATACACGGTGAAAAATTAATGGTTTTAAGCCATCGCGAGTCGCCTTAAGCATTACTATCGAGTCCACTTGTATTTCTGAAGTAGGAATTTTTGAATTTGAAAAAAATTCGAAATAAACTCTGAACTGTGGGACAGTAGTAGCAGTTTGTATACTACGCGACGCTACACGCAGTAGTGCCGCTTTTAAAACTCATCGAAACTTTTCTACCTAATGTAACTACATCAGCTGATAGCCGTACAAAAGTTAACGACCTGTTGCGACTCACGCGCTGCTCGCTTCAAACGTCACGTGACCGCCCGCGCAGACAGCGGCTAGGACGGCACCTGAAAACTGTTGCGAAGTTTTCGAAATATTAATTTCTCGATTTTTTATTTTTTATTGTAATAAAAATCAGTCGGTATAAATTGTCGAAATGGATTATACTGTTAATTTTGAATCACTTCCCTGCGGCCACCACTAAAACCAATAAATTTTCACCGTGTATATATATATACATACAGAGATTAATTCGTGTCTACAAAGCTATCTGCCTAGCGAGCAAGGGTAATTACATAAGCGGACTTCTTAAATTAACCTTGAAGATGACGACCGCTCTGTAATTCCTCCATGAATAAGTAGACTTACGCAGGGAGTCATTAAGATCTTAACATAACGCGGGGCGGTCGCGACATGATGGAGGTGCTGGGATATCGGGGAAGACCTGATCAATCATCTCGGTATCCTAATGGAACAGTGCTGAGACTTGATGAATAATGATACACCAACTTTCAGTAAAGTTCTATCCAACCAATGTAAAGAATTAAAATTTAATAAAAAGGAGAGGGTAGTATGGAGGTGGTCACAAGTTTGCTTATGTATTTACCTAAGTTTGATTTGTCTGAGTGTGTCAATTGTCACTTTCCTTGTCGATACAATTGTTAAGATAGGACTTGTAAACAATCCAAGTGTTAGTTGATTTTACAAGGTTTCTTAGTTTTTTTTAAATTCATGCAAAACTGCATGCTCACTTAGAGAAATTAAAAAACAAACTAATCTAACATGTTATATACATTAAAACAAAGATGGTGACCCTTAAATCTATACTTATTATAAAAAGACTTGTCCTGACTAACTGAAAGATCTATCAACGCACAGCCTAAACCATTGAAGCTAGAAATTTGAAAATTTGACAGTAGGATTTTTTGAAATTCCACCCCCAAAGGGATAATGGGGGTTTAATGTTTGTATGAAAGTCAGTTATTTTTCATAAAACTCAGTATTTGGGGCTTTAAATTACAAATAAAGTGTTTCAAAGTATTTGAAAATTCTGCCCCCAAAGGGATTAAATAGGGATTGAATGTTTGAGTGCTAGTTCTTCATTTTTCTAGTTATTTTTCAAGTTATGTGTATGAAACTTGTGAAACACACACACACAGGTGAAATTTAAGTAAATTATCGTCAAAATTAATTAAAATGAAGTTACTTTGATTAAATTCTAGTAAATTTAATTAGCAACAAGACATATGGAGCCACCTATTAGTGATTAGTAAAACATTTGACACTTTATACAATACATTTCCAACTTATTGATTTAAGTCATCCTTTACAGAGTAATTTTTGTCGATTTTGAACATTATTTGTAAGAAATAAAGAATATGTGGACAAATGTAAACTATTGCCAAGCTTGGCAGGATATGTTGAAGCTGTATAATTGTTAACTTAAAATCTATGTAAATATGTCTATATTTCATGTACCATATTCTTGCAAAATAAAATGATTGATTGATTGATTGATTGATTGTTTTATGTTGCACGTCGACGGAGCCGATGGCCAGCGATGGGCACGAAAAAATCTAGAAGGAAATCCGGGAAAACGAGCGACAACGCCTGAGTTCAGCGACTCTACCCGGCTCCCCTCCGCTCTGCTCTAATATAAGTAATTAGTGATAAGCGATAAGATAAATAATTAGTGATTAGCGATAAGATAAGTAAAATATTGATTTTATGTTGCAGTTGACGGATTTTTTTATTGTGTTGCATGGTATTGCAGATGTATAGTGTTGCATGGCCTTGTAGTTGTATTAAGTTGCATTGATTACAAGCATGCTTTGGTATAAATACGGGTGGCGGATGCCTTGAAAAGAAAATTTTGAAAACGCTTATCTATAGTTTTTGTTGCAGGTCGACGGAGCCGATGGCCAGTGACACCCTGAGTGACGAGAAGGCTGCTAGGAGGGCAGCGTCGGGCGGTGACGCCATTGGACGAGGAAGGCACCAGGCAATTAAGGCACCGCACACAGGTGAGATAACCCTTCTCTGAGAGGAGACCTGCGCTCAGTAGTGAGCCGTTGATGGGTTGCTAATGATGATGATGATGATGACACAGGTGAAATTTACGTAATTTATGGACAAAATTAATTAAAATGAAGTTACTCTGATTAAATTGTAGTAAATTTAATTAGCAACAAGCCATATGGAGCCACCTATTAGTGTTAAGTAAAACATTTCACACTTTATACATTACATTTCCAACACACTTGATTTAAATCATCCTTTACAGGGTAATTTTTCTCGATTTTGAACATCTATTTGATAAAAAGAAATAAAGAAAATTTTGACAAATGTAAAGTATTGTTTTTGTTGCAGGTTAACATAGCCGAAGGCCAGCGACGGGCAGGCAAAAATCTAGATGAAAATCCGGGAAAACGAGCGACAGCGCGTGATTTCGGCGACTCTGATCGAATCGGCTCTAAGATAAGTAATTAGTGATATGTGATATAAGATAAATAATTACTGATTAGCGATAAGTTAAGTAACTATTGTTTTTATGTTGCAGGTCGACGGAATTTTTTTATTGTGTTGCATGGTATTGTAGTTGTATTGTGTTGCATGGCCTTGTACTTGTATTGTGTAGCATTGATTACAAGCATGCTTTGGTATAAATACGGGTGGCGGATGCCTTGAAAGGAACATTTTGAAAAATCTTAACGATTGTTATTGTTGCAGGTCGAAGGAGCCGATGGCCAGCGACACACTGAAGGACGAGGAAGCTGCTGGGAGGGCGGCGCCAGACGAGGAAGGTGCCGGGCAATGAAGGCGCCGCACACAAGTGAAATTTACGTGATTTATGGTCAAAATTAATTAAATTTAAGTTACTCTGATGAAATTCTAGTAAATTTAATTAGCAACAAGACATATGGAGCCACCTATGAGTGATTAGTAAAACATTTTACACTTTATACATTACAATTCCAACTGACTTGATTTAAGTCGTCGTTTACAGAGTGATTTTTGTCGATTTTGAACATCTATTTGATAAAAAGAAATAAAGAAAATTTTGACAAATGTAAACTATTGTTTTTGTTGCAGGTTGACGTAGCCGAAGGCCAGCGACGGGCAGGCAAAAATCTATATGAAAATCCGGGAAAACGAGCGACAGCGCGTGATTTCGGCGACTCGGATCGGCTCGGCTCTAAGATAAGTAATAAGTGATAAGCAATAAGATAAATAATAAGTGATTAGCGATAAGATAAGTAAACTTTTGTTTTTATGTTGCAGGTCAACGGATATTTCTTATTGTTTTGCATGGTATTGTAGTTGTATTGTGTTGCATGGCCTTGTAGTTGAATTGTGTTGCATTGATTACAACTTACAAGCATGGTTTGGTATAAATACGGGTGGCGGATACCTTAAAAAGAAAATTTTGAAAAATCTTAACTATTGTTTTTATTGCAGGTCGACGGAGCCGATGGCCAGCGACACCCTGAGAGACGAGGAAGCTGCTAGGAGGGCGACGTTGGGCGATGATGGTACTGGACGAGGAAGGCACCGGGCAATAAAGGCACCGCACACACGTGAAATTTACGTAATTTATGAAACTAAGATGAAAGCGGGAAAACGAGCGACAGCGCGTGATTTCGGCGACTCGGATCGGCTCGGCTCTAAGATAAGTGATAAGCGCTAAGATATATTTAGATGTTGCAGGTCGACGAATTTTTCTTATTGTTTTGCATGGTATTGTAGTTGTATTGTGTTGCATGGCCTTGTAGTTATATTGTGTTGCATGGCCTTGTAGTTGTATTATGTTGCATTGATTACAAGCATGCTTTGGTATAAATACGGGTGGCGGATGCCTTGAAAAGAAAATTTTGAAAAATCTTAACGATTGTTTTTGTTGCAGGTCGACGGAGCCGATGGCTAGCGACACCCTGAGAGACGAGGAAGCTGCTAGGAGGGCGACGTTGGGCGATGATGGTACTGGACGAGGAAGGCACCGGGCAATTAAGGCACCGTACACACGGGAAATTTACGTAATTTATGAAACTAAGATGAAAATGCGGGAAAACGAGCGACAGCGCGTGATTTCGGCGACTCGGATCGACGCGGCTCTAAGATAAGTAATTGGTGATAAGTGATAAGATAAATAATTAGTGATTAGCGATAAGTAACTTTTGTTTTTATGTTGCAGGTCGACGGAATTTTTTTTATTGTGTTGTATGGTATTGTAGTTGTATTGTGTTGCATGGCCTTGTAGTTGTATTGTGTAGCATTGATTACACGCATGCTTTGGTATAAATACGGGTGGCGGATACCTTGAAAAGAAAATTTTGAAAAATCTTAACGATTGTTTTTATTGCAGGTCGACGGAGCCGATGGCCAGCGACACCCTGAGAGACAAGGAAGCTGCTAGGAGGGCGGCGTTGGGCGATGATGGCACTGGACGAGGAAGGCACCGGGCAATTAAGGCACCAAACACACGTGAAATTTACGATTACTTTATTGTGTTGCATGGTATTGAAGTTGTATTGTGGTGCATGGCCTTGTAGTCGTATTGTGTTGTATTGATTACAAGCATGCTTTGGTATATATACGGGTGGCCCACCTTGAAAAGAAAATTTTGAAAAATCTTAACTATTGTTTTTGTTGATGGTCGACGGAGCCGATGGCCAACGACACACTGAAGGACGAGGAAGCTGCTGGGATGGCGGCGCCAGGCGAAGAAGGTGCCGGGCAATGAAGGCGCCGCACACAGGTGAAATTTACGTGATTTATGGTCAAAATTAATTAAATTTAAGTTACTCTGATGCAATTCTAGTAAATTTAATTAGCAACAAGACATATGGAGTCACCTATGAGTGATTAGTAAAACATTTGACACTTTATACATTACAATTCCAACTGACTTGATTTAAGTCGTCTTTTACAGAGTGATTTTTGTCGATTTTGAACATCTATTTGATAAAAAGAAATAAAGAAAATTTTGACAAATGTAAACTATTGTTTTTGTTGCAGGTTGACGTAGCCGAAGGCCAGCGACGGGCAGGCAAAAATCTAGATGAAAATCCGGGAAAACGAGCGACAGCGCGTGATTTCGGCGACTCGGATCGGCTCGGCTCTAAGATAAGTAATAAGTGATAAGCAATAAGATAAATAATAAGTGATTAGCGATAAGATAAGTAAACTTTTGTTTTTATGTTGCAGGTCAACGGATATTTCTTATTGTTTTGCATGGTATTGTAGTTGTATTGTGTTGCATGGCCTTGTAGTTGTATTGTGTTGCATTGATTACAACTTACAAGCATGGTTTGGTATAAATACGGGTGGCGGATACCTTAAAAAGAAAATTTTGAAAAATCTTAACTATTGTTTTTATTGCAGGTCGACGGAGCCGATGGCCAGCGGACACCCTGAGAGACGAGGAAGCTGCTAGGAGGGCGACGTTGGGCGATGATGGTACTGGACGAGGAAGGCACCGGGCAATAAAGGCACCGCACACACGTGAAATTTACGTAATTTATGAAACTAAGATGAAAGCGGGAAAACGAGCGACAGCGCGTGATTTCGGCGACTCGGATCGGCTCGGCTCTAAGATAAGTGATAAGCGCTAAGATAAATAATAAGTGATTAGCGATAAGATAAGTAAACTTTTGTTTTTATGTTGCAGGTCAACGGATATTTCTTATTGTTTTGCATGGTATTGTAGTTGTATTGTGTTGCATGGCCTTGTAGTTGTATTGTGTTGCATTGATTACAACTTACAAGCATGGTTTGGTATAAATACGGGTGGCGGATACCTTAAAAAGAAAATTTTGAAAAATCTTAACTATTGTTTTTATTGCAGGTCGACGGAGCCGATGGCCAGCGACACCCTGAGAGACGAGGAAGCTGCTAGGAGGGCGACGTTGGGCGATGACGGCACTGGACGAGGAAGGCACCGGGCAATTAAGGCACCGAACACACGTGAAATTTACGATTATTTTATTGTGTTGCATGGTATTGAAGTTGTATTGTGGTGCATGGCCTTGTAGTCGTATTGTGTTGTATTGATTACAAGCATGGTTTGGTGTAAATACGGATGGCGGATACCTTGAACAGAAAATTTTGAAAAATCTTAACTATTGTTTTTGTTGCAGGTCGACGAAGCTGATGGCAAGCGACGCCCTGAGGGACGAGGAAGCTGCTAGGAGGGCAGCATCGGGCGATGACGACGCTGGACGAGGAAGGCACCTGGCAATGAAGGCACCCAGAGGCACAGGTGAAATTTACTTAAGTTATGGTCTAATTTAATTAAAATGAAGTTACTCTGATTAAATTCTAGTAAATTAAATTAGCAAGACATATGGAGCCACCTATAATGAGTGATGAGTAAAACATTTGACACTATACATTACATTTCCAACTTACTTGATTTAAGTCATCCTTTACAGAGTAATTTTTGTCGATTTTGAACATCTATTTGATAATAAGAAATATAGAACATTTTGATGAATTTTAACTGTTGTTTTATGTAGCAGGTCGACGGAGCCGATGGCCTGCGACGGGCAGGAAAAAAATCTAGATGAAAATATGGGAAAACGAGCGACAGCGCGTGATGTGGCAACACGACTCGGGTCGGCTTGGCTCTAAGATAAGTAATTAGTGATAAGCAATAAGATAAATAATAAGTGATTAGCGATAAGATAAGTAAACTATTGTTTTTATGTTGCAGGTCGACGGATTTTTTTATTGTGTTGCATGGTATTGAAGTTGTATTGTGTTGCATGGCCTTATAGTCGTATTGTGTTGTATTGATTACAAGCATGCTATGGTATAAATACGGGTGGCGGATACCTTGAAAAGAAAATTTTGAAAAATCTTAACTATTGTTTTTGTTGCAGGTCCACGGAGCCGATGGCCAGCGACACACTGAAGGACGAGGAAGCTGCTGGGAGGGCGGCGCAAGGCGAAGAAAGTGCTGGGCAATGAAGGCGCCGCACACAGGTGAAATTTACGTGATTTATGGTCAAAATTAATTAAATTTAAGTTACTCTGATGAAATTCTAGTAAATTTAATTAGCAACAAGACATATGGAGCCACCTATGAGTAATTAGTAAAACATTTGACACTTTATACATTACATTTCCAACCGACTTGATTTAAGTCGTCGTTTACAGAGTAATTTTTGTCGATTTTGAACATCTATTTGATAAAAAGAAATAAAGAAAATTTTGTTTTTGTTGCAGGTCGACGTCCAGCGACGGGCAGGCAAAAATCTAGATGAAAATCCGAGAAAACAAGCGACAGCGCGTGATTTCGGCGACTCGGATCGGCTCGGCTCTAAGATAAGTAATAAGTGATAAGCAATAAGATAAATAATAAGTGATTAGCGATAAGATAAGTAAACTTTTGTTTTTATGTTGCAGGTCGACGGATTTTTCTCATTGTTTTCCATGGTATTGTAGTTGTATTGTGTTGCATGGCCTTGTAGTTGTATTGTGTTGCATTGATTTCAAGCATGCTTTGGTATAAATACGGTTGGCGGATGCCTTGAAAAGAAAATTTTGAATAATCTTAACTATAGTTTTTGTTGCAGCTCGACGGAGCCGATGGCCAGCGACACCCTGAGAGACGAGGAAGCTGCTAGGAGGGCGACGTTGGGCGATGATGGCACTGGACGAGGAAGGCACCGGGCAATTAAGGCACCGCACACACGTGAAATTTACGTAAGTTATGAAACTAAGATGAAAATGCGGGAAAGCGAGCGACAGCGCATGATTTCGGCGACTCGGATCGACTCGGCTCTAAGATAAATAATTAGTGATAAGTGATAAAGTAAATAATTAGTGATTAGCGATAAGATAAGTAACTATTGTTTTTATGTTGCAGGTCGATGGATTTTTTATTGTGTTGCATGGTATTGAAGTTGTTTTCTGTTGCATGGCCTTGTAGTCGTATTGTGTTGTATTGATTACAACTTACAAGCATAGTCTGGTATAAATACGGGTGGCGGATACCTTAAAAAGAAAATTTTGAAAAATCTTAACTATTGTTTTTATTGCAGGTCGACGGAGCCGATGGCCAGCGACATACTGAAGGACGAGGAAGCTGCTGGGAGAACGGCGCCAGGCGAGGAAGGTGCCGGGCAATGAAGGCGCTTCACACAGGTGAAAATTACGTGATTTATGGTGAAAATTAATTAAATTTAAGTTACTCTGATGAAATTCTAGTAAATTTAATTAGCAACAAGACATATGGAGACACCTATGAGTGATTAGTAAAACATTTGACACTATATACATTACATTTCCAACTCACTTGATTTAAGTCATTCTTTACAGAGTATTTTTGTCGATTTTGAACATCTATTACATAAAAAGAAATAAAGAAAATTTTGACAAATGTAAACTATTGTTTTTTGTTGCAGGTCGACGTAGCCGAAGGCAAGCGACGGGCAGGCAAAAATCTAGATGAAAATCCGAGAAAACGAGCGACAGCGCGTGATTTCGGCGACTCGGATCGGCTCGGCTCTAAGATAAGTGATAAGCGCTAAGATGAATAATAAGTATTTAGCGATAAGATAAGTAAACTTTTGTTTTTATGTTGCAGGTCGACGGATTTTTCTTATTGTTTTCCATGGTATTGTAGTTGTATTGTGTTGCATGGCCTTGTAGTTGTATTGTGTTGCATTGATTACAAGCATGCTTTGGTATAAATAAGGGTGGCGGATGCCATGAAAAGAAAATTTTGAAAAATCTTAACTATAGTTTTTGTTGCAGCTCGACGGAGCCGATGGCTCAGCGACACCCTGAGAGACGAGGAAGCTGCTAGGAGGGTGGCATTGGGTGATGACGGCACTGGACGAGGAAGGCACCGGGCAATTAAGGCACCGCACACACGTGAAATTTACCTAATTTATGAAACTAAGATGAAAATGCGGGAAAGCGAGCGACAGCGCATGATTTCGGCGACTCGGATCGACTCGGCTCTAAGATAAATAATTTGTGATAAGTGATAAAGTAAATAATTAGTGATTAGCGATAAGATAAGTAACTATTGTTTTTATGTTGCAGGTCGACGGATTTTTTTACTGTGTTGCATGGTATAGAAGTTGTTTTGTGTTGCATGGCCTTGTAGTCGTATTGTGTTGTATTGATTACGAGCATGGTTTGGTATAAATACGGGTGGCGGATACCTTGAAAATAAAATTTTGATAAATCTTAACTATTGTTTTTGTTGCAGGTCGACGGAGCCGATGGCCAGCGACACACTGAAGGATGAGGAAGCTGCTGGGAGGGTGGGGCCAGGCGAGGAAGGTGCCGGGCAATGAATACGCCGCACACAGGTGAAAATTACGTGATTTATGGTGAAAATTAATTAAATGTAAGTTACTCTGATGAAATTCTAGTAAATTTAAATAGCAACAAGACATATGGAGCCATATAAGTGATAAGTAAAAGATTTGACACTTTATACATTACATTTCCAACTGACTTGATTTAAGTCATCGTTTACAGAGTAATTTTTGTCGATTTTGAACATCAATTCGATAAAAAGAAATAAAGAAAATTTTGGCAAATGTAAACATTGACTTATGAATGTATACTATTGTTTTTGTTGCAGGTCGACGTAGCCGAAGGCCAGCGACGGGCAGGCAAAAATCTAGATGAAAATCCGGGAAAACGAGCGACAGCGCGTGATTTCGGCGATTCGGATCGGCTCGGCTCTAAGATAAGTAATAAGTGATAAGAAAAAAAGATAAATAATAATAAGTGATTAGCGATAAGATAAGTTAACTTTTGTTTTTATGTTGCAGGTCGACGGATTTTTCTTATTGTTTTGCATGGTATTGTAGTTGTATTTTGTTGCATTGATTACAAGCATGCTTTGGTATAAATACGGGTGGCGGATGCCTTGAAAAGAAAATTAAAAAAAATCTTAACTATTGTTTTTGATGCAGGTCGACGCAGCCGATGGCAAGCGACGCCCTGAGGGACGAGGAAGCTGCTAGGAGGGCGGCGTCGGGCGATGATGACGCTGGACGAGGAAGGCACCGGGCAATGAAGGCACCGCACACGGATGAAATTTACGTAATTTATGGTCAAAATTAATTAAAATGAAGTTACTCTGATTAAATTCTAGTAAATTTTATTAAAACGTTTGACAATTTAAAGATATGTCAGCGCGGATGAATCTAGAGCGCGCGTACGCACGCACGAGCGACACCGACCACTCTACGAGTCTGTAGAGGTGGGGATGGAATGATCGCCGCCCTTATAAGCGCAGCGTGCTAATTGTTGTGGCACTTTTGCGCGCACGTGCGACACCGACCACTCTACGAGTCGGTAGAGGTGGGGATGGAATGATCGCCGGCCTCATAAGCGCAGCGTGCTAATTGTTGTGGCACTTTTATTGGGATGAGCATACCGCTAACATCTCTTATTATGATAGGGATCACGCCAGAGTCATAATAATTGTCTATTAATTAATTTGCGAATTTTGATAATTACCCTCACGTTCAGATGGTGTTGTGTCTGTCGTGTTGTGTTTAAATTATTTAGATGTGAGGACAGGGGCCGTTATAGGGGTGGTTGGAGACGGCTTTAGGTAGGGTTTCAGCGTTTTAAGAGATGCGTTCTCTTAAAGCCTGATTAGTTTTTGAGTACTAATTCCCGTTTCTGGACCATGGCTAATGTGGCTATTTATTGATCAAATTAGTTCTATGTAATAAATTGCTGTTCTAAATTATCCTGAACTTTCGTTCAAGTAGCTCATAGACCGGTCGAGAACTGATGCTGAACCTAAGAATTATCCCTCGCCTTTCACAAATTCCACATTGAATCTCGGTCACTCCGAAATATATTACATTTCCTACTCATTTGATTTAACAGTCATTTCACAGTTATTTAAGTATGTCGATTTTGAAAATTTATTTGATAATAAGAAATAAAGGAAATTTAAATGAAAAATTTTAACTATTGTTTTTATGTTGCAGGTCGACGGATTTTTTTATTGTGTTGCATGGTATTGAAGTTGTATTGTGATGCATGGCCTTGTAGTCGTATTGTGTTGTATTGATTACAAGCATGCTTTGGTATAAATACGGGTGGCGGATACCTTGAAAAGAAAATTTTGAAAAATCTTACTTATTGCTTTTGTTGCAGGTCGACGGAGCCGATGGCCAACGACACACTGAAGGACGAGGAAGCTGCTGGGAGGGCGGCGCCAGGCGAAGAAGGTGCCGGGCAATGAAGGCGCCGCACACAGGTGAAATTTACGTGATTTATGGTCAAAATTAATTAAATTTAAGTTACTCTGATGAAATTCTAGTAAATTTAATTAGCAAACAGACATATGGAGCCACCTATGAGTGATTAGTAAAACATTTGACACTTTATACATTACAATTCCAACTGACTTGATTTAAGTCGTCGTTTACAGAGTGATTTTTGTCGATTTTGAACATCTATTTGATAAAAAGAAATAAAGAAAATTTTGACAAATGTAAACTATTGTTTTTGTTGCAGGTTGACGTAGCCGAAGGCCAGCGACGGGCAGGCAAAAATCTAGATGAAAATCCGGGAAAACGAGCGACAGCGCGTGATTTCGGCGACTCGGATCGGCTCGGCTCTAAGATAAGTAATAAGTGATAAGCAATAAGATAAATAATAAGTGATTAGCGATAAGATAAGTAAACTTTTGTTTTTATGTTGCAGGTCAACGGATATTTCTTATTGTTTTGCATGGTATTGTAGTTGTATTGTGTTGCATGGCCTTGTAGTTGTATTGTGTTGCATTGATTACAACTTACAAGCATGGTTTGGTATAAATACGGGTGGCGGATACCTTGAAAAGAAAAATTTGAAAAATCTTAACTATAGTTTTTGTTGCAGCTCGACGGAGCCGATGGCTCAGCGACACCCTGAGACGAGGAAGCTGCTAGGAGGGCGGCGTTGGGCGATGACGGCACTGGACGAGGAAGGCACCGGGCAATTAAGGCACCGCACACACGTGAAATTTATGTAATTTATGAAATTATGAAACTAAGATGAAAGCGGGAAATCGAGCGACAGCGCGTGATTTCGGCGACTCAGATCGACTCGGCTCTAAGATAAGTAATTAGCGATAAGTGATATAAGATAAATGATTAGTGATTAGCGATAAGTTAAGTAACTATTGTTTTTATGGTGCAGGTCGACGGATTATTTTATTGTGTTGCATGGTATTGAAGTTGTATTGTGGTGCATGGCCTTGTAGTCGTATTGTGTTGTATTGATTACAAGCATGGTTTGGTATAAATACGGATGGCGGATACCTTGAACAGAAAATTTTGAAAAATCTTAACTATTGTTTTTGTTGCAGGTCGACGAAGCTGATGGCAAGCGACGCCCTGAGGGACGAGGAAGCTGCTAGGAGGGCAGCATCGGGCGATGACGACGCTGGACGAGGAAGGCACCTGGCAATGAAGGCACCCAGAGGCACAGGTGAAATTTACTTAATTTATGGTCTAATTTAATTAAAATGAAGTTACTCTGATTAAATTCTAGTAAATTAAATTAGCAATAAGACATATGGAGCCACCTATAATGAGTGATGAGTAAAACATTTGACACTTTATACATTACATTTCCAACTTACTTGATTTAAGTCATCCTTTACAGAGTAATTTTTGTCGATTTTGAACATCTATTTGATAATAAGAAATATAGAACATTTTGATGAATTTTAACTGTTGTTTTACGTAGCAGGTCGACAGAGCCGATGGCCTGCGACGGGCAGGAAAAAAATCTAGATGAAAATATCGGAAAACGAGCGACAGCGCGTGATTTGGCAACACGACTCGGGTCGGCTTGGCTCTAAGATAAGTAATTAGTGATAAGCAATAAGATAAATAATAAGTGATTAGCGATAAGATAAGTAAACTATTGTTTTTATGTTGCAGGTCGACGGATTTTTTTATTGTGTTGCATGGTATTGAAGTTGTATTGTGATGCATGGCCTTGTAGTCGTATTGTGTTGTATTGATTACAAGCATGCTTTGGTATAAATACGGGTGGCGGATACCTTGAAAAGAAAATTTTGAAAAATCTTAACTATTGCTTTTGTTGCAGCTCGACGGAGCCGATGGCCAGCGACACCCTGAGAGACGAGGAAGCTGCTAGGAGGGCGACGGTGGGCGATGATGGCACTGGACGAGGAAGGCACCGGGCAATTAAGGCACCGCACACACGTGAAATTTACGTAAGTTATGAAACTAAGATGAAAATGCGGGAAAGCGAGCGACAGCGCATGATTTCGGCGACTCGGATCGACTCGATTCTAAGATAAATAATTAGTGATAAGTGATAAAGTAAATAATTAGTGATTAGCGATAAGATAAGTAACTATTGTTTTTATGTTGCAGGTCGATGGATTTTTTTATTGTGTTGCATGGTATTGAAGTTGTTTTGTGTTGCATGGCCTTGTAGTCGTATTGTGTTGTATTGATTACAACTTACAAGCATGGTTTGGTATAAATACGGGTGGCGGATACCTTAAAAAGAAAATTTTGAAAAATCTTTACTATTGTTTTTGTTGCAGGTCGACGGAGCCGATGGCCAGCGACATACTGAAGGACGAGGAAGCTGCTGGGAGAACGGCGCCAGGCGAGGAAGGCGCCGGGCAATGAAGGCGCTTCACACAGGTGAAAATTACGTGATTTATGGTGAAAATTAATTAAATTTAAGTTACTCTGATGAAATTCTAGTAAATTTAATTAGCAACAAGACATATGGAGCCACCTATGAGTGATTAGTAAAACATTTGACACTTTATACATTACATTTCCAACTGACTTGATTTAAGTCATCGTTTACAGAGTAATTTTTGTCGATTTTGAACATCTATTTGATAAAAAGAAATAAAGAAAATTTTGACAAATGTAAACTATTGTTTACATTTGTTTATGGGGGGTAAGGGAGCGCAACTCCATCTAGCGCTCCAAACGTCAACCTCACCTGCCCGTGGTGCCCCCTGCTAGTTTACTGACGAGGCTATGACGACCGACAAATGGCGGTATAACCATTTCATACTGGCTAGACTGAGCAAATGGCACAGGCCGGTGTCGGGCAGCAGCGACACCGGTGCGATCAGTCTAGCCCTGCGATGACCAACACGCCTGCCCAGCGTGGTCATTATGGGCAAAACCTTAATGGATAATCACAGAAAACCATGGCCCCTAGTTCCCGGCGGCCTCGCTATTCCTGACCCTGGCAGCGGTCACGGTAATGGCGGGGCAGGGGGTGCTAAGAATCTCCGGACGAGATTCCGCTGCCAACCCCGACGACTGGACCTGGTGACGTATAACGCACGCACTTTGAGGACCGACGAGAAGATCATCGAGCTGGAAGAAGCAATGAGCAAGTTGCGCTGGAATATTATAGGATTGTCTGAAGTCCGAAGAGAGGGGGAGGACTCGATAATCCTCAATTCCGGCAACTTGTTTTACTACCGGGAGGGCGATCAACAGTCCCAGGGTGGTGACGGGTTCATCGTCCACAAGTCTCTCGTCAACAACATTGTACAAGTCGAGAGTGTGTCGAGTAGGGTAGCGTACCTCATACTCAGAATCACCAAACGGTATTCGCTGAAGGTTATACAGGTCTACGCACCGACATCGACACATTCTGACGAGGAGGTAGAGGCGCTGTATGAGGATATATCAAAAGCCATACACGCCTCTGCCACTCATTACAGTGTTGTGATGGGGGATTTCAATGCAAGGCTGGGCGAACGAAGCGGTGCAGAGACGAGAGTGGGGCATTTTGGGTATGGGCGAAGGAACCAAAGGGGCCAAATGTTGGCCGACTTCATGGAGAAGGAGGGCCTCTTTATGATGAACTCCTTCTTCAGGAAGCGGCCACACAGAAAATGGACATGGTTGAGTCCCGATGGTTCCACGAGAAATGAGATCGACTTCATTATGTCGACCAAGCGGCATATATTCAATGATGTCTCTGTGATCAATAGGGTGAAAACCGGTAGCGATCACCGGATGGTAAGAGGCACGTTGAATATTAATGTAAAGCTGGAAAGGGCCAGACTGGTGAAGTCCACTCTCCGACCTTCTCGTGCTCATATCCAAAATCCCGAAAACTTCCAACTCGAACTGCAGAACCGATTCGAGTGCCTAGCAGACTGCGTTTCTGTGGACGATCTAAACAACAGGTTCGTGGAAACTGTCCATACCGTGGGGTCTAAATTCTTTAAGACCCATCGCAGGAAAAGAACCGAAAAGTTCTCTGACCATACTCTCAAGCTAATGAAGGAGAGACAAGAGATGAGGCTGCAGTCATCGGCAGACGCGGCTGCCTACCGGCGGATTAATAGGCAGATCTATAAGGCACAAACTCGCGACCTCCGTGTCTTTAATACCAAGTGTATTAAAGATACCATTGAGCGGAACAAAGGCTCAAAAGTGTTCGCGAGAGATCTGTCTATCGGACAGAGCCAGCTGACGCGGCTGAAAACTGATGACGGCCGTCTCGTCTCTTCTCGACCTGAGGTCTTGGGAGAGGTTGAGAAGTTCTATGGACAGTTATATACCACGACACAAAAACCTGTTGAAGATTTGGCGAAAGATCCCAGAGCCAAACTGACCCGACACTATACCGAAGATATCCCGGACGTCAGCCTATACGAGATTAGAATGGCTCTCAAACAGCTCAAGGACAACAAGGCGCCAGGTGATGACGGAATCACTGCGGAACTCCTGAAAGCGGGTGGAAAACCGGTACTTAAGATCTTTCAGCGATTGTTCAATTCCGTCATCCACGAGGGTACAACGCCGGAAGCATGGCACAGGAGCGTGGTGGTTCTGTTCTTCAAAAAGGGTGATAATACCTTGTTGAAGAATTATAGACCCATCTCGTTGTTGAGTCATGTTTATAAGTTGTTCTCGAGAGTCATTACGAATCGTCTCGCTCGTAGGTTCGACGACTTCCAGCCTCCCGAACAAGCCGGATTCCGAAAAGGCTTTGGTACCATAGATCACATTCATACGCTGCGGCAGGTTATACAAAAGACGGAAGAGTATAACCGGCCACTTTGCTTAGCGTTTGTGGACTATGAGAAAGCCTTCGATTCGGTGGAAACTTGGGCTGTGTTGAGGTCGCTGCAGAGATGCCGGATTGACTACCGGTATATCCAAGTGTTGAAGTGCTTGTATGAAAACGCCACAATGTCAGTACGTATACAGGACCAGACTACGAGGCCAATCCACTTGCAGCGTGGAGTGCGACAGGGAGACGTTATCTCCCCGAAGCTCTTTACCGCTGCGTTGGAGGACGTCTTTAAGCTTCTGGATTGGAACGGGCTTGGCATCAACATAAACGGCGAGTACATCACTCACCTGCGATTTGCCGATGACATAGTAGTCATGGCAGAGACTCTGAGAGACCTCAATACAATGCTCAACGATCTCAGCAGGGTTTCTCAACAGGTGGGCCTGAAAATGAACATGAGCAAGACGAAAATCATGTCCAATGCTCATGCACCGCTCCACCCAGTAATTGTTGAGAACTCTGCACTCGAAATTGTCGACGAGTATATTTACCTGGGACACACAGTCCAGCTAGGTAGGTCCAATTTCGAGAAAGAGATCAACCGCCGAATCCAACTCGGCTGGGCAGCGTTCGGGAAGCTCCGAGATGTCTTCTCGTCCAAGATTCCTCAGTGCCTGAAGACTAAAGTCTTCGAACAGTGCGTGTTGCCAGTGATGACTTACGGATCCGAGACATGGTCGCTAACTAAGGGCCTCATAAGTAGGCTCAGGACCGCTCAGCGGGCGATGGAGAGAGCTATGCTCGGAGTGTCCCTGCGGGATCGAATCAGAAATGAGGAGATCCGGAGGAGAACCAGAGTCACCGACATAGCTAAGCGAGTCGCGATACTGAAGTGGAAATGGGCGGGGCACATAGTTCGAAGAGCTGATGGTCGTTGGGGTCCCAAGGTGCTGGAGTGGCGACCCCGCACCGGGAAGCGCAGTGTTGGCAGACCCCCCACCAGGTGGACCGACGACATCAAACGAGTCGCAGGGAGCCGCTGGATTCAGGCGGCGCAAGACCGAGGCCTGTGGAAGTCCATGCAAGAGACCTTTGTCCAGCAGTGGGCGTCTATCGGTTGATAAAGAAGAAGAAGAAGAAGAAACTATTGTTTTTGTTGCAGGTTGGGCGATGACGACGCTGGATGAGGAAGGCACCGGGCAATGAAGGCTCCGCACACAGGTGAAATTTGCGTTATTTATGAAACTAAGATGAAAATGCAGAAAATCGAGCGACAGCGCGTGATTTCGGCTACTCGGATCGACTCGGCTCTAAGATAAGTAATTAGTAATAAGTGATAAGAAAAATAATTAGTGATTAGCGATAAGATAAGTAACTATTGTTTTTATGTTGCAGGTCGACGGATTTTTTTATTGTGTTGCATGGTATTGTAGTTGTATTGTGTTGCATGGCCTTGTAGTTGTACTGTGTTGCATTGATTACAAGCATGCTTTGGTATAAAACCGGGTGGCGGATGCCTTGAAAAAAAAATTTTGAAAAATCTTAACGATTGTTTTTGTTGCAGGTCGACGGAGCCGATGGCCAGCGACACCCTGAGAGACGAGGAAGCTGCTAGGAGGGCGGCGTCGGGTGATGACGGCGCTGGATGATGAAGCAACGCACACAGGTGAAATTTACGTAATTTATCGTCAAAATTAATTTAAATGAAGTTACTCTGATTAAATTCTATTAAATTTAATTAGAAATAAGACATATGGAGCCACCTATTAGTGATTAGTAAAACATTTGACACTTTATACATTACATTTCCAACTCACTTGATTTAAGTCATTCTTTACAGAGTATTTTTGTCGATTTTGAACATCTATTTCATAAAAAGAAATAAAGAAAATTTTGACAAATGTAAACTATTGTTTTTTGTTGCAGGTCGACGTAGCCGAAGGCCAGCGACGGGCAGGCAAAAATCTAGATGAAAATCCGAGAAAACGAGCGACAGCGCGTGATTTCGGCGACTCGGATCGGCTCGGCTCTAAGATAAGTGATAAGCGCTAAGATGAATAATAAGTATTTAGCGATAAGATAAGTAAACTTTTGTTTTTATGTTGCAGGTCGACGGATTTTTCTTATGGTTTTCCATGGTATTGTAGTTGTATTGTGTTGCATGGCCTTGTAGTTGTATTGTGTTGCATTGATTACAAGCATGCTTTGGTATAAATAAGGGTGGCGGATGCCATGAAAAGAAAATTTTGAAAAATCTTAACTATAGTTTTTGTTGCAGCTCGACGGAGCCGATGGCTCAGCGACACCCTGAGAGACGAGGAATCTGCTAGGAGGGTGGCATTGGGTGATGACGGCACTGGACGAGGAAGGCACCGGGCAATTAAGTCACCGCATACACGTGAAATTTACGTTATTTATGAAACTAAGATGAAAATCCGGGAAAACGAGCGACAGCGCGTGATTTCGGCGATTCGGATCGGCTCGGCTCTAAGATAAGTAATAAGTGATAAGAAAAAAAGATAAATAATAATAAGTGATTAGCGATAAGATAAGTTAACTTTTGTTTTTATGTTGCAGGTCGACGGATTTTTCTTATTGTTTTGCATGGTATTGTAGTTGTATTTTGTTGCATTGATTACAAGCATGCTTTGGTATAAATACGGGTGGCGGATGCCTTGAAAAGAAAATTAAAAAAAATCTTAACTATTGTTTTTGTTGCAGGTCGACGCAGCCGATGGCAAGCGACGCCCTGAGGGACGAGGAAGCTGCTAGGAGGGCGGCGTCGGGCGATGACGACGCTGGACGAGGAAGGCACCGGGCAATGAAGGCACCACACTCGGATGATATTTACGTAATTTATGGTCAAAATTAATTAAAATGAAGTTACTCTGATTAAATTCTAGTAAATTTTATTAAAACGTTTGACAATTTATAGATATGTCAGCGCGGATGAATCTAGAGCGCGCGCACGCACGCACGAGCGACACCGACCACTCTACGAGTCGGTAGAGGTGGGGATGGAATGATCGCCGCCCTTATAAGCGCAGCGTGCTAATTGTTGTGGCACTTTTGCGCGCACGAGCGACACCGACCACTCTACGAGTCGGTAGAGGTGGGGATGGAATGATCGCCGGCCTCATAAGCGCAGCGTGCTAATTGTTGTGGCACTTTTATTGGGATGAGCATACCGCTAACATCTCTTATTATGATAGGGATCACGCCAGAGTCATAATAATTGTCTATTAATTAATTTGCGAATTTTGATAATTACCCTCACGTTCAGATGGTGTTGTGTCTGTCGTGTTGTGTTTAAATTATTTAGATGTGAGGACAGGGGCCGTTATAGGGGTGGTTGGAGACGGCTTTAGGTAGGGTTTCAGCGTTTTAAGAGATGCGTTCTCTTAAAGCCTGATTAGTTTTTGAGTACTAATTCCCGTTTCTGGACCATGGCTAATGTGGCTATTTATTGATCAAATTAGTTCTATGTAATAAATTGCTGTTCTAAATTATCCTGAACTTTCGTTCAAGTAGCTCATAGACCGGTCGAGAACTGATGCTGAACCTAAGAATTATCCCTCGCCTTTCACAAATTCCACATTGAATCTCGGTCACTCCGAAATATATTACATTTCCTACTCATTTGATTTAACAGTCATTTCACAGTTATTTAAGTATGTCGATTTTGAAAATTTATTTGATAATAAGAAATAAAGGAAATTTCAATGAAAAATATTAACTATTGTTTTTATGTTGCAGGTCGACGGATTTTTTTATTGTGTTGCATGGTATTGTAGTTGTATTGTGTTGCATGGCCTTGTAATTGTACTGTGTTTCATTGATTACAAGCATGCTTTGGTATAAAAACGGGTGGCGGATGCCTTGAAAAGGATATTTTGAAAAATCTTAACGATTGTTTTTGTTGCAGGTCGACGAAGCCGATGACCAGCGACACCCTGAGAGACGAGGAAGCTTCTAGGAGGGCGGCGTCGGGTGATGACAGCGCTGGATGATGAAGGCACCGCACACAGGTAAATTTACGTAATTTATGGTCAAAATTAATTAAATTGAAGTTACTCTGATGAAATTCTAGTAATTAGACGACACGACTCGGCTCGGCTCTAAGATAAGTAATAAGTGATAAGCGATAAGATAAATAATAAGTATTTAGCGATAAGATAAGTAAACTATTGTTTTTATGTTGCAGGTCGACAGAATTTTTTTATTGTGTTGCATGGTATTGTAGTTGTATGCGGCGGATGCCTTGAAATGAAAATTTTGAAAAATCTTAACTATTGTTTTTGTTGCAGGTCGACGGAGCCGATGGCCAGCGACACACTGAAGGACGAGGAAGCTGCTGGGTGGGTGGCGCCGGGCGAGGAAGGCGCCGGGCAATGAAGGCGCCGCACACAGGTGAAGTTTACGTAATTTATGGTCAAAATTAATTTAAATGAAGTTACTCTGATTAATTTCTATTAAATTTAATTACAAACAAGAAATATGTAGCCATCTATTAGTGCTAAGTAAAACATTTGACACTTTACTACACACTAATTTTGAACATCTATTTGATAATAAGAAATAAAGAACATTTCGACAAATATAAACTATTGTTTTATGTTGCAGGTCGACGGTGCCGAAGGCCAGCGACGGGCAGGAAAAAATCTAGATGAAAATCCGGGAAAACGATTAACAGCGCGTGATTTGCGTCTCGGATCGGCTCGGCTCTAAGATTAGTAGTAATTAGTGATAAGCGATAAGATTAATAATAAGTGATAAGCGATTAGATAAATAATCTATTGTTTTTATGTTGCAGATTGAATTGTTGAATTGTTTTAAGGTGTTGCATGGTATTGTAGTTGTATTGTATTGCATGGCCTTGTAGTGGTACTGTGTTGCATTGATTACAAGCATGCTTTGTTATAAATACGGGTGGCGGATGCCTTGAAAAGAAAATTTTGGAAAATCTTAACTATTGTTTTTCTGCAGGTCGACGGAGCCGATGGCCAGCGACACACTGAAGGACAAGGAAGCTGCTGGGAGGGCGGCGCCGGGTGAGGAAGGTGCCGGTCTACGAGTCGGGAGAGGTGGGGATAGAGCGATCGCCGGCCTTATAAGCGCAGCGTGCTAATTGTTGGGGCACTTCTTGTCGCTGAGCGGCGGGCGAAGCCCAACACGGACGTACCAACCTGCCGCAGTCCGCTGTTCGCTTGCGATCCTCCGCGGGCTGGAACGCACTGCAGCAGGATAACACCGGAATTGACTCTGCTGGATTGACACCACGGACCAGCCGGTCCCACCCAGCGCCCCGCCTGTCGTTGCAGGCGGCGTCGCTACCACCGAAGGGGGCCATCGCCCCGAGCGGTTAAGCCGAGGCCTACGAGGATGAACCCGGACGATGTTGGGGCACTTTTATATGGACGAGCATACCGCTAACATATCTTATTGTGATAGGGATTACGCCAGAGTCATAATAATTGTCTATTAATTAATTTGCGAATTTTTATAAATACCCTCACGTTCAGATGGTGGTTTGTCTGTCGTGTTGTGTTTAAATTATTTAGATGTGAGGACAGGGGCCGTTATAGGGGTGGTTGGAGACGGCTTTAGGTAGGGTTTCAGTGTTATAAGAGATGCGTTTTCTAATGCCCTCGACTTCGTTCACGTGGATTTAGTTTTTAAAATCCCACAGGAACTCATTAATTTCCCGCGATAGAAAGTAGCCTTAGATGTCACTTTCCAGGTCCTTAACAGCTATACTCCATAATCATGCAAAAAATCACGTCAATCCGTAGCTGTATTGTCGCGTGATTCAAGGACAAACCAACAAAAAAAGACACTTTCTCATTTATAATATTCGTATGATTAGTATATGATATTATGTTAAATTATTATCTCTCACATGCTTAAACGAGTGAATCATGCTCTCGCGCTCATACTTAAAGGGACGCTTAACGTGTGTCTAGGGGGATGTTTGACCTCTCCAATAGGTCTGGCAGCTTACAGAAGATATTGCAATAGTTCCCTGAGTATTATGTATAAATACAGAACTGAGAATATAAGTAAATTTTTTTTTTTTGGGAGCTTCAAAGCGTCTGGCAAAGATAACTGCTAGCGGTAAGAGTCTGGCAGTATTAAATGATTAATTTTTAAAATATTCTTTTCTATGAAAATACCCTGAGACTCTAAGAAAAGTGAGTTGAGTTTTTACCTACCTTTAGCACCTGGTACCTGGTACCTGGAAATGGGCCGCCGGCCCAAGTTAGCATGTACACTGAAAGGACATACGAACACTACTTTATCCCACGCAAATTATTGCTGAAAAAATAAGTAAAGTCTGGGGGCCTTGGGATTTTGGAATTCTGTCATCACCCGGCGCCTTGTTGTTTTTAAGCTGTTTGAGAGCCATACTAATCTCGTACATCCGGGATATAACGCCAATATAAACTTTAATTTTATCTATTTTAAGGCTGCGATTTCACGTTGTAACAAAAGTTGTAGTAGGTATAGAGAAAAGGAACCGCTCGTGGCGCGCCTTTCTTCTAAATAAATAGAACTAAATTCAACATAAAATAAATAAAATAAAAATAGAGAAAATAACTCAAATTCTTAGATTAAATTAAAATATTCCTAAGGTATTTCTGTGGGTATTCCCACCTGCTTGCTTGCAGCACAGAGTAGGTATTAAAGTAACATAGCGGAAGCTACATACAACGGCTCGCGGCGGGCTCACCCATACATAGCGCAACGCTGTGTACGTGAGCTCTCACCGACACATTCACCGACACCCCGCTCAGGGTAAAACCGGTCAACTCAGGGTCTGAACGTAAGGGCTGACGGTCGTGCGTTTAGTGGAAATAAATAGACGAAGAGTGAGTGTTTGTTTGTTGTGAGTTTAGATCAGTTTGCTTAAAACAAGCCAAAGACAATAAGGACATTTCCTTTTTTGGAGTTTACTCCTTAAGAATCGATTTTAGGAGTCCGGTATGAGAAAAATCCGAGCAGTAAAATCAACTTATCAATGACCTCGTTACGTTTTTCACAACGATGCAAATTTCTACCCTAACGTTGAGTAAATAAGGTTGGTTTTCGCTTGAGTTGTCGAATGCCCGCGTTACGTTTTTCACAACGATGCAAATTTCTACCCTAACGTTGAGTAAATAAGGTTGGTTTTCGTGCGAAAGAGCTTTTGCTTAGGGAAGCCGAGCGCGTACTGATCGGGTCCGAGCGGCGCGCTCGGACCCGAGTCGTGCGTAAACTCCAGTCGTGCGTCGGAGCTGACACACTCACGTCTTTTTTTAATATCCGGGAGATAGAGAAGTAAGTAGTTTTTTTATACTTATAGGTACGTATTAAATTAATTAATAAATAATATTAAAATTCTTATTCGACCGATTTCGTTTAAAATCGATATTTGGGCTTCCCTTGGGTCAAGAAAGAGGAAATGGATGCCAAAATTTTAAAGTCACCGCCATATTGAAATTCTTTGTTATCCGACCGATTTCGTTCAAAATCGATATTTAGGATTCCCTGGGGTCAAGAATTAGGAAATGGGTTCCAAAATTTTAAAAAGTCACCGCCATATTGAAATTCTTTGTTATTCGACCGATTTCGTTCAAAATCGATATTTAGGATTCCCTGGGGTCAAGAATTAGGAAATGGGTTCCAAAATTTTAAAAAAGTCACCGCCATATTGAAATTCTTTGTTATTCGACCGATTTCGTTTAAAATCGATATTTAGGCTTCCCTGGGGTCAAGAAAGCGGAAATGGATGCCAGAATTATAAAAAGTCACCGCCATATTGAAATTCTTTGTTATTCGACCGATTTCGTTCAAAATCCATATTTGGGCTTCCCTGGGGTCAAGATAGAGTTAATGGATGCCAAAATTTTAAAAGTCACCGCCATATTGAAATTCTTTGTTATTCGACAGATTTCGTTCAAAATCGATATTAAGGCTTCCCTGGGCCTTTACTTGTGAAACAACATTAATTGTGAAGTTATGGCAAAAATACTGATGTTCATTAAAAAAAAAATCGTTTCTTTATATTTTTGTTAATTTAAGTATTTTTTGTTCATGTTCAGAACATAACTGAAATTATACATAATTATACAAACTTTAAAATATTTTTATTTTTTCCTTAAATTGTTGACATGCATCAGGTGACAACCCTAGCAGAATAGGTATACTTCTTCGACCTTGTTAGGAAGCTTCCTCTCTGTTCGGAATTGAAGTTAGGATGATGCCATCTATCGTAAAGTATAAAAATTACGTGACAATGTTTAAAATCGGGAATAATTCTGTAAGTGATATGCTACGTGTTTCACCTCGGTTGACGTAATGGTTTTACTACCGATCACTAGAGGGCATTGATTAGAATAATTTCCGTTCTACGTGATAAGGATTCGTACGGCATGGTATGGCAGGAGTGTGGGATCACAACACTTTGAAACTTTCAGGCGATTCAGTTCTTCCGTGTCCCCTGTCCGTAGGGCGGTGTTTCGTTCGGTACGTAAACCAGCTGTTATTATAAACATTGTTGTGTTCATTACACAGGAGGCACTTTGTACTTGCATTGATGATTTATGATGAACTCAATATCTAGTGCTGAAACAGTAATTTGAGCTGTTTCAATTAGGAAGTTGTTTATAGCCGTGTAATTGTTTTTATTGCCGGTAAAGGCTCGCTAAGTACTTTGAAATCTAACTCTTATGACATTAGCGAGCGGCGCCTTTTCATAATGTCGTGTTTAGACAAAGTGTTGGTGAGATCACAAATGTGGAGTTCTCTAAAACGATGACAACAGGGGTAAGTTGAGTTTGAGTCAACGTTAAAATGTTCTTTAATAAAATAATGAACTCTTTAAGTTTTGTACAGTCTGTCCGTCTGTTTGAGCATCTGTTTGTAAGTTTGCGCGGGCGCCAAATAAGCAACCATTGGTCAGATTGTCTGCCGCAGCCAGTAGGTACGTACCTACCTAGGTGGGTTCTAGTTACCTTGTAGCTAGATAGCTACCTAGTAGTAGTAGTAGGTGCATAAATAAAATTTTACTATATTCACCTAGATAGCTACTTTAGGCCCAAAGGGTAGAGTTATTTCCTTTTTCCACCGGTAGACCTAGTAGCGCGCGGGTGCATAAATAAAATTTTACTATATTTACCTAGATAGGTACCTACTTTAAGCCCAAAGGGTAGAGTTATTTCCTTTTTCCACCGGTAGACCTAGTAGCGCGCGGGTGCATAAATAAAATTTTACTATATTCACCTAGATAGGTACCTACTTTAGGCCCAAAGGGTAGAGGGTTTAACTTTTTCCACCGGTAGACCTAGTAGCGCGCGGGTGCATAAATAAAATTTTACTATATTCACCTAGATAGGTACCTACTTTAGGCCCAAAGGGTAGAGTTATTAACTTTTTCCACCGGTAGACCTAGTAGCGCGCGGGTGCATAAATAAAATTTTACTATATTCACCTAGATAGGTACCTACTTTAGGCCCAAAGGGTAGAGTTATTTCCTTTTTCTACCGGTAGACACTAGACAGTAGACAGCGCATAGTGCTTGCGACGTCAGTCTAAGAGGTCGGTGATGGCCCTTAATTTATCTGAAGGGTTCTCGAAGTATGTAGTACCTACATCGCAGCCGACTATACCACCTGGCTTAAGTTTTTAACCCTGGACGCAAAAAGAGGGATGTTACCCTGGACGCAAAAAGAGGGGTGTTATATTATGTTTATCCTTTTTCTGTGTTATTTGTGTGTCTGTTCCACCGTAGCTCTCCAACGAATGGGCCGATTTTGATGCGGGTTTTTCTGTTTGAAAGCTGACGTGATCGAAATGGGTCTTAGCTATAAATTTACTAATGAAGGTCTACTGACAAAATGTAAATTAAAAAATTGGTTGTCTGTAACATTGATGACCGCTAACCACAGCGCGCACGTGATGACTGGCGTCACAAGCCAATGCTTGGGCCGATCGTGCCTCTCTATCGCTTGTTCCGCGCTAGGCGGAACGTGACACTTTTTCGTGCGTGCGGTGTTATCGATTTCTAAGACGTTATCACGTCAAAATTAAAAAAAAACCCCACCAACATGTGAATCTATGGCCGGACTATGTATGATATATGTACCTAACATCCTGTTACCAAGTTTTCTGCTCCATCATTAGATCCTCCTCCTCGATCATCATCTATTGTTTATTATTTATACCTACTCATTGATACCATTCTAATGAGCCCAAACACACTATATCTTCTGTAAGTTGCTGTGGAGTTAGGACTTAGGATCCCACAGACTGCTTGGTGCTGCAGCATCAGCTCAAGATTACCATGTCGTGGAAATAATACGAATTACGAATTATGAAGTAAATAATAAGCTGATGTCTCCAAAAGCCTGAGCAGATCTTCATAAACTATTTTACCTTATTGGCTAAGATCCATCTCGATCACGTCAGCTTTCAAACAGAAAAACCGCATCAAAATCGGTCCATTCTTTGGGGTAACTAATAGAGCATCGGAGGAGTGACACATAATATAAACTTTTAGAGCGGATTTAGAATCGTAAATGAATAGCATACCTATAGGTAACATGATATCTACTAGCCGCCTCGCTCCGGCTTCGCATGACCGACTCTCTGACTAGGCTTACCTAGATACCTACATATTAAATATTACAAGATACATTAACTTTCGTATTAAATACCCTAACTCGAGACAATGTCTAAGTACCTAATGTTAAAATCGCATAGAAATTCACCACGAAGTTTAATATTTAGCCAGACAAAAAGGGCGACTTAATTTTATGAATTTACGCTATTTCACGAGGTTTTTATTTTCAGTGTGGTTAGTCAGAGTTTTAATTCGTTTGATCGTAATAGTAAACTATGACATTAGCATCAACGTAAATTGAACCATAATGGTAGCGATTTAAACTCTTAAATTCAATACAGACGATTTTAATTTAGAGCGTTTTCGTTACGTAAACGTATAAGAATGCATAGGTACACGAAATTGAGCTCTAACTCAATCTTGTACTAAGCGTACTGGTACGAGTATTTTTTGGTAAAAACTGCATTGCGAAACTTGTATTTTTGTACATGTTATATGTTTTTGATGGGATTTTATTTTCAGATGCGCGTATGGATTATTATAGAAGACTAACTTAACTATAGTAGAGTAAGGGTTAAAAACCGCTAGAAAGGTAAACAAATGTCTAATAGGTGAAGCGGGAAGACCACTGCTCTGCGCTTCCGTCCGGTGTATTTATAACACGTGGGGTATTTGAGGCATTGAGTTACACATGGAGTAGCAGACCTAATACATCAAGTAGCATACAAGCGTAATTTTAAACCTTAAACTAACTTTTCAATGGAATATACCTACAGTTTTTGACGTGATAACGTCTTATAAATCGCTGAACACCGGCTGCACGCACGAAAAAGTGTCACGTTCCGCCTGATCTTGAGCGTGCAAGCGAGATCGCGGAACAAGCGATAGAGAGGCACGATCGGCCCAAGCGTTGGCTTGTGACACATTTATTCATCAATGTTTTTTATGACTTTATCTCGTAAAACTATAAATATCATATCAATAATAAATATCATATATTATGTACCTCTCATCCACTCATGATGGATGCACATTGTACATACGTACGAGTTGTGTGATAATAATAATAATGATATAGGGACTAGAGAGTAGACTTACGAGAGATTGTTGCTTTACAAGTAGGTACCTTTGAGAACTCACTGGTAAGTAGGTAGCATACGTTCACGCATTTTGTCCGACCCAACGCGATTCAATTTCTTTCTACCCAACTATAGAAGGGTTATTATAGATAATACCTACTCAGTTTTGTTTGTATGAACGTTGGCCTGTTCCCTTGTACCTCCCAAAATATTTTACTTATTAGATTGTAATATTTTAATAAAATAAAAAATTAGATTGTAGATGAGCTTAAAGTCGTTAGCTTGATTTTACACAAATATATGACGTCATGACAAAATTCGTGGACTCGTATCTTACAAAAATGCCAAAACAACCTAAATAATCCAGGATAATAAGTGATCAAACGAACTTACCTGAAGTGAAGTTCGATCATTATTATATGAGTTGCTTCATCCGAAGATATAGATTTTACAAAGGTAGTCACTCCAGTCGCCAGAGATAAGTCCGCGTATTTTACAGTTATACCCTACCCTAAAAATAAATCACCTTGGCAGCACCGTCTAAAGTTTGCTCATTACTTTTAGAGATGTATACGGTTCAAAACTTTTTTATTTGGGCAGTCAGGGAGGGTGGGTAATTATATCTTCGGATGAAGCAACTCATATACTAATGATCGAACTTCACTTCAGGTAAGTTCGTTTGATCACTTATTATATTTCTTTGCTTCATCCTTCGATATAGATTTTACAAAGGTAGTTGTTTAGAGTAAAAAGTTTTGATAAACATGTACGCAATACAGATTTTGTAAATCGTGTATTTTTAATCACTTGCTTATGGAAATACTAATTAATTTGCTTGCATACACTTTAACAATATTAAAATTTATTTATGATATTATTATTATAATATTATTTAATACTATAAATTAGAATATATTTATTTTTATGATTAGGTATAATTCATAAATTGATTCACTATTAGATATGTTAACGCAATTATTATTAAGACCTGTCTTGGCAGGGTCTGGCATAATCTCCCTCATCCGCCATGGATCTAACATCTAAGCAGCGAAAGAATGAGTTCGATGTGTTAGTCCAGCCTGCCGTTTTTCTAATTTCCTCAACGCTCGCCTGAGCGTGAGGCGCTGTGCGCTTGTGTCAACGCTGCTCCCTGATACCGTTTACTTGATCCACCTGCTGATCGATTGAAGTTCGGCCTTTTTGTAAGGCTTCTTGTAGGTAAATAGCAGGTTATTTGTCCCCTCAGATCTTATATTTTTAGTTCTGGAAATATATTATGTGGAGGGGTGTAGCAGGGCAGATGCTCAGATTTTCTTGAAAGTAAGGTAGGAAGAGAGAGAGAGAATAGGCTTGGTATCTGCCACAGCGTATGTTTTTTTTTTTTTTTTTTTTAATTTACCGTTATTCTAATTTAAACCCCGATTTCGAAAGTAATATTGCTTTCCAATTTAATTGATGGAAGAGTTTGTAGTCTATGAGCAGTGCAAATTGCTAGTATACTGAAAAGTTTCTTAGTGATTTTTTCTAATGACTATAAGGGAACCAATTTTTAATATAGTTTAAAACAAGTTGAGGGACCCAAACAATTACGGGAGTAATAGGATTTGGTCGATCTTAACTTATAGACACCTTTGAGGAGACGTTTTACGCTCGCTCCAGAAACAATGCTGTTTCTTAGCATAAATTATATTGCAATTCGATAAGGGTTCAAACTCCGTAACAAACGCTGTAAGAGAAGATACCTAATGCTGGTCTTTGACGGTTTAAATACATTTTTATTATTTAATTTACACAACTGCCACCGAAACTTGAGTGTGGTATTATATTGTTTTAAAATACTGTCAGAGAATGATGTTAACATTAGTGACGCTGAGTCTGGGTCGGCGCCTTGTTTTAAGGGAGAGAGAGAGTCCGGAGAGTCTCGCGACACCCAGGGTAAGTTACTTGTGCAAGGAATGGTGAAATGAGATTGCAATAAGTATTAATGAGGATTAACATTAAGTAGTATCCGAAACTACCAAGTTTTGTAGGAGAGAGTACCACGCTTGTGGTAACCAATTTGAAAAAACTAGGATTCCGTTTGCCTCGTTATCAATGATTTTCCTCAGACACTTTAAAATTAAACAAAAATCATAGAAAAATATAAAAGCCCCACATAGCGTAAATGCATCGACAGATAAAGCGTCCGGATCTTGTTGTCAAGGCACGGATTCTTTAAATTTAGTATTGTTATTCAAGCAAAAACGGACTTAAAGCCTAGGTATCTCAAATAGGTTATAACTTCTTTTATGACCTTGATTAAAACACCTGGAGTCACTGATAAGACGAACAGCCTAACATTAGGTTTAGGCATCAAGAAGATAAAACTCGGAACTAATAGCTCCTATTTGTAGTAAATTATTATGTTATCCTGCGCCACAGTGTTACGCCCCCCCCCCCCCCCTCCCAGTTCATGACGAGTACCGACGAGGCGCTCGCCAGTTTTCCTGGTTGCGGGCTGGTCGAGTACCCGTATATAGTAAGGTAAGAACATAACGTATATTGTCTCGCAGACAATAATTTGTAGCTAATGTACATATATATTCACGATTTCACATTTTCTACACAATTGTCATAAGGATATGGCTCATAACTAGCTCGCAGCTAGTAAGGTTATCACAATTACCGATTTCCTTTTGTGGAGTCACAGCTTTAGCAGCTTTAGGATATGGCTCATGAGTAGCTCGCAGCTAGTTATGTAATCGCAATCGACTCGCAGTCAATACCGATTTGTTTAAGAAATCACAGCTTTAGTATGTGATTTATGAATAGCTCGCAGCAAGTTATGTTATCGCAATTGATTCGCAGTTAATGCCTTTTTATTGTGGTGTTACAGCTTTAGGATTTGACTCATGAGTAGCTCGCAGCTAAGAAGTCACATCATTGGGATATGAACCATAAGTAGCTCGCAGCTATTTATGTTATCGCAATTTACTCGCACTCAATCCCGACTTGTTTGAGGAGTCACAGCTGTAGGATTTGACTCATGAGTAGCTCGCAGCTAGGAAGTCACATCTTTAGGATATGAACCATAAGTAGCTCGCAGCTAGTTATGTTATCGCAATTGACTCGCAGTCAACCCCGATTTGTTTGTGGAGTCATAGCTGTAGGATTTGACTCATGAGTAGCTCGCAGTTAGGAAGTCACATCTTTAGGATATGAACCATAAGTAGCTCGCAGCTAATTATGTTATCGCAATTGACTCGCAGTCAATCCCGATTTTTTTTTGTGGAGTCACAGCTTTAGGATTTGACTCATGAGTAGCTCGCTCGCAGCTAGTTATGTTATCGTAATTGACTCGCAGTCAATCCTGATTTGTTTGTGGAGTCACAGCTTTAGAATATGACTCATGAGTGACTCACAGCTAGTTATATTATCGCAAATTGACTCGCAGCCAATTCCAATTTGTTTGTGGAGTCATGGCTTTAGTATATGACTGATGATTAGCTCGCAGTTAATCATGTTATTGCAATTGGTTCGCAGTCAATCCCTGTTTGTTGTTTTTTTAGTTTCTCGGATAAAGCCAATCCAAATAAAGTTTTGTCTCCTTCCGAATCTTATAGCACTTCTTGTTGAGTTGAGGCATTAAGAGTTTAATGCTGCTTTGAGTGATTCCGAAGTTTGAATCACATAGGATCCTGCAGCCATCTTCCTGCTTAGGTGTTTCATGGCCTGCACCCTGTTTTCACTCTCTTTTAATAGTAGGCCCATTCCTTTACTAACGGCCGTGATACTAAGGACGAGTAGTCTTTGTCGCATCCCCTTTTTAATATAAAGAGCCATATGGTTGGCATGAATATTTTCACCATACTTCGGGGAAACATGCGTCGATTTCCCAAGCGCCGAGTGTAATTTTGAGTCAATTTCGAGTTGACCGACCTTTTATAAAGTAACTTTGAACCCTTTGTCAAAATGACCATTCAGTATCTGGATTAACTGTACTAGACTCGGCGTCGGCTTGATTTTCTTCGGTGTTTACGTATGACGCAAAAAAAAAAAAAAACAAAGCTCTCATTGTTCACACCAATGCCAACTGGTTCTAGTTAACTTATTTAAGTGAGGGTATTGAATGCCTCTCTTTCAATTAATATAACTCATTACCGTCGTATTGTCGACACGAACATTGCACAGTTGTTAAAGTTACGAGCAAGACTTTCAAACCGAGTAAAATGGCCATTATTTCTTCCAAATATTTAATATCTTCTATAATATCTAATAATATGCTACTAGCTCTGCTTGTTCATCTACTTGCTCTGCTTGTTCATCTACCATTGCTTTTAATTTTACGTGTTTCGTAACAATTAGTGTTTTCAGATAAATCGAAGAAAAGGTGGGTAGTTAGTTCCCTTACGCTTCGCTTGGCTCGTCTTGGCAGGGACACTACCGTCTCTCCAGATAAATAATATTATATTTTTGTTTACAAGTAGGTACTCGAATATAGTTAACGGCTGGGCAAGCTACTAAAGCCCCGTTGAGCGAATTTTACGAGCATAGTTGAGTGAATTCGTGAATTTTATTACATTTTTCGAATGTATAATATGATATGTAGAAATAATAATGATAAATTACCTAAATAAATCCGAGACACTTGGGGGGTAGGTACAAAGTTAATTCAATCGTGATTGATGACAAGTTGTAACAATAGTGTTACCATAATAATCGTTATAGTTGTGTTTTAATTTTTATTAATTTTCATAATAAAACACTTCCGCAAGTATTTGCAGAGTAGGTAACGTAATATTTAATTCAGAATATTTACGTTTTCTCTGATACCTCATAATCGATGAAGACTCACAGTAAGCCTCGATACGAAAAGTGTACCGTTTTTATGTTAATGCAAAAACAATAATATAGTAGGCTATATATGTGGCGGTACGTAAGCGCAAACAAGAGATCGTTTGAAAACAGAAAAGAGCTCGTACCTTTTTCCTTTGATGATGATGATGATGATGATTTCAGCCGATGAAAAATACTGCAATCACACTATCCTACAATATCACTCGATCTTCTGCACTTCTGGTTAAATTATTAAGTGCGGCGCGCTGAGCGCGTGCGGTCCTTATCTCGCGCGAAAAAGTAATGAGCAAACTTAAGACGGTGCTGCCAAGGTGATTTATTTTTAGGGTAGGGTATAACTGTAAAATACGCGGACTTATCTCTGGCGACTGGAGTGACTACCTTTGTAAAATCTATATCGAAGGATGAAGCAAAGAAATATAATTATATCCATCGAATGTGGTTTTAGAAAATCATTATTATTTTTTATTGCTTTTTAATTTTTTTATTAAAATGTTACAAAAAAACTTACTTTTGATTGATTAGAGAAATTATGAATGTTAATTTTAATAAAAATGGAAGGACCACTTCTTCGATATGCCTGCTGTTTTTTGATACCTTCGTTAAATATTTTGCGTTTATGAATTGTGTGATACGTCATTAAGTACCCACCCAGTTAACGCCAACCAATAATTCAAACGCAAAAGTAATGAAACAACAGTAATTAATACCTGGCTATGATGCAACCTGAAGCTATGCGACTAACAAAACATGTCCATTACCGTGTCTATTTAGTTGAAACGTTTGTAAGGAAAAATCCCAACCTATTTCCGACTCTGAATGAAATATATCCGAACAGGAGGGGCAGGCCATATCCTCAAAATAAACTCTGGGCACCACCAAAAAGGTTGGCAGTCTGCTCAAAAAATTCATTTTTGAGCAGAGCATTTTTTTCATTTCTTTTTGTATGTTGACCGCTGTAATTTTAATTTATTATTCATTTTAATTTCTGTTATTGTAATTTTAATTTTGTATAATTTTTTAAACATTTGCACACTATCGGTGACAGTCGATTGTGTAAATGACAGAGTCGATTGTGTGATTGTCAAAGTGATTGTCATAGTGATTGTCATAGTGATTGTCATAGTGATTGTCATAGTGATTGTCATTGTGATGTCATTGTCATTGTTACTGTTATAGTCATTGTCATTGTCATTGTCTGTATCATTGTCATAGTGATTGTCATTGTTACTGTCATAGTCATTGTCATTGTCATCGTCATTGTCATAGTCATAGTGATTATCATTGACATTGTCATTGTGATTGTCATTGTCATTGTCACTGTCATTGTCAGTGAATGTGATTGTGATTGTTATTGTGTTTGTCATTGTCGGCGGAGACGAAGGTTGGAAAACTAATTCAATTTCATTCATCATCATCATCATCATCGTCATCAATCATCATCATCATCAGCAACCCATCAACGCCTCACTGCCATAGGGGAGTAGGTATACCCTTTCAAAATAAAAAAGAATTTTCCAAATGGGTTCAGGCGTCTTCGAGTAATCGGTGAACATACATTAAAAAAAAAGATTCCGACAGATTGAGAACCTCCTCCTTTTTAAAGTCGGTTAAAAACATAAATTGATAACATTTTTAATCGAACCTAGCCTAACTAAACATTTTTAATAAGACAGGGAGGTCGCTTGTGTGGGATGCCACCTGTGTAGATACTCTAGCTGCTTCCCACATCCATGCGACCTCCTCTGTGGCGGGTGCAGCGGCTACTAGCGCCGAACAGGCTAAGAGGCGCAAATATGAGAAACTTGACAGTGGTTTCATATTTGCGCCTTTTGGTGTAGAGACCCTGGGGCCGTGGGGCCCGGAGGCTCGCGCACTTTTTTTAGAGATATCAAAAAAGGTGATCGAGTCTACCGGGGATCCAAGAGCTGGCAGCTACCTTGGCCAAAGGATTAGCCTGGCCATCCAAAGAGGTAATGCTGCCAGCATCTTGGGTACTATGCCACACTGCGGTGGCTTGGATGGGGTTTTAGATTTTAATTAGTTTTTATTTTAGTTTTAATTTTAGAATTAAATTTAGGTTTATAGTATTGTATATATGAAATTTTCTATTAATAACTAAATACATGTAAAGAAACTTCGGCGAACGCTTTTTGAGCTAATGGCAATACCGATTCCCTTTCTACTACAATTCAATTACAATCCAATTACAAGACCATTGATCGACCATAGTTAATTTAGTAGACTACGAAATTTTGGACCAATGGTAATTGAATTAAAATTGCATTGTTCCTTAATGACAATTCATGTAAAATAGCAGACTTGGGCCCCTGTTATGTACCCACAATTTGGCAAATAAATTTATTATTATTATTATAAATAATATAGATTTTTAACTAAAATGAGTTCCGTTTTAATTCAGAGCTAAGTTTAAATAAAAAAAAAAACTGTTCGATTGTTCATTTATATTTAAGTCAGCAGCAGTAGTAGATCTGAAAAAGCAGTTGTAAAAAACAAACAGACAGGTGGATGAAGACGCATCATAAGGATTCCTTTTTAGGATTCCTTACCAAAATGGTAAAAATGGAACCCTTATGGTGAGACTTTCTCCGTCCGTCCGTCCGTCCGTCTGTCACAGTCGATTATTTTAGTAAATATTAAAGCTATCGACTTGAAATTTGGAATAGTTGTGTATAATAGTGGCCCAACATCATTGGACTAAAAAAAATCAAAAAATCGGAAATCAAAAGATCAATCAGTTCGAAGCCTACGCGCTCGATAACTTGATACAAACTTTGCTAACGATAAACAAACTTAACTGAATTGTGATAAATGTTTGTTTAAAGCGAATGTCTTGAGCAAAGTTTGCAAAAGTAACATTTGGGAGGTTTGTTAGTACAGTCTATCGAAAAAGGCTTGGACGAAAGCTCTTGGTCTAATTCCCTTTTTTTTAACTTTTTCTTTCTAGACAATATCCTATATATTGTAAGCGTAGCTTGTAAATGGTTTAAATACTCTTGGGGTCCAAGTGATTAGAGAATTAGATGAAAGAATTTTTATGTCAGATCCTTTAATCACCAACTGTGTGGATTAAGGATTGGGCATCATTATAATAGTCATACAACTAAAAAAAAATTCGGTAGGGCTCTATTTTCTAAGACCGTCTAAGTCATTAGAATATTTGTCTATTCTGATGCATTTCGGTATTATGACGATCACTAATAGCCCCCCACCAGGGGGGTATTATTATTCACACTGACTACCTAGCAATTTCATTTACTGTCAAAGAAACACATTTTGAAGAAGGCATAGTAGCAAACAAAAACTTAGTACTTTCCTATAACCATTAACCATAAACCAACTCATTTCTGCTATCTTTTTGCTTTCATTACAGATTGCGTGTTTTAGGACCGCAAATAAAGTTGTCTTTATTTGTGGCCCTAAAACAAAATAAAGTCTTATGAAGGTATAGATTACAAACACTTTTGCCGGTGAGTGTACGTTGCCATGGCGACGGCGCAGTAGGCTGCAAACCGTGACGGGAATGACAACGTAGCGGATCGATGTCGGTCCACACTTTTTTTTATCACCCGGCGGAGCCTTTGATCTCGAAAGCCTTATCTGACCGAATCTTTCGACGCTTCCCAATTTTCAGGGATTTCGGATTCTTACAATACTCTCTACCTATCGATAAATCCAAGTGACTGCACCCCAAAATGACGACAGGAATTTCACGCAAATTGATGTACAGAGACAAGGGACAAGAATATCATGAAAAATATTTGACTCCAAAGGTCCCAAAAGCTCTTAAAATGGCTTTGACTTTGCTACATACAACATTGTAGGTTTCCTTTCTCTAAACACTATGGCCACTGGCGGCATTATTTTGTTTTTGTAGGGTTTCGTATACCTTATGCCCTCTGAAGAACTTTACTTTAGACTAATGGATGATCAAAAAGATAAAGTTCAAGCTAAAATACGACTATTTTTATTAATACCACCTGGGACATTTTTATACATCTTATTTGACTCCTATCAATAGCTATGGCTCACTAACGTGAAAGTGTAATGGTTTAATTTCAATCACGGATGGACGTGTCCAACGGCTTAATTTACCTGATTTCTTGCATGGGTTAGTAGCTACCTACCCATGTAAAAATCAGAAAAACAAATATAGGTATTTGAGGACGTGGAGAGCGATAATGTCTGCCTTTTATTCCGGAAAAACAAAGATCTCGCGGGATTTTTAAAAAACTCCACGCGGAACAATTTGCGGTCAACAGCTAGTTAGTTGAATAAACATTCATCATCATCATCATTAGCAACCCATCAACGGCTCACTACTGAGCGCAGGTCTCCTCTCACTACTGAGCGCAGGTCTCCAATGCGAATTGGCGGACTTCACACACCTTTATTAACATTATGAAGAACTCTCAGGTGTCCAGGTTTCCTCACGATGTTTTTCCTTCACCGTTGAAGCAAGTGACATTTAATTGCTTAAACGCACATAACTCCGAAAAGTCAGCGTTGCGTACCCGGGATCGAACCTGCGACCCCCCGAATAGGAGACCACAGTCCTAACCACTAGGCTATCACTGCTTCCAAATCCTAAAATAAAATTTACTAATTTATTTTATATTTAAAATAAAATTAATTTACAAATTTACTTTAAAATACTTTAGAATAAAAATTACTGGTCATAAAAAATAACCGCAGTTAATTAAAAATGTGTTAGTTTCCAATTTTTATTCTTACTCTGTTTAGAATGCCTATCTGGATAGGAACTCTCCAAAATTCAGTTTAAATTCCCTTTTAATTATTAGCCTTTTTAGCTAGTAACCTTAATTAAGTTTACCTTCGTGTAACTTCAAACGGCTGGAACTCTTCAGTGTTGCACTCGTGTTTGGATAATTATGCCGACAATAATCGTAAACCCTGAGCTTCCGCATGCCTTAGTTCTTATTTTTGGTTAAACAAATGTTGCCATGTTTTGGGAACATAAATCTTCTATTTGGTTGGATAGGTACTATTTTCAGTACTTTTACTGAGTTAGCTATAATTATAGAAAAACCTAATCTGAAAGTTAGCTATTGGGTACTGTTTTTAGGTTTGTGCGAACCATCTAAGGTTCATTTCATCGTCGTTCATGTCTCGTCGCGTCGTCGTCGACCATGCCCACAGATGGACATAGGTTTCACAGGGATTTCCACACGCCTGTATTCAGCAGCTCTTCTATACCGGCTTTTTAAGGTTACTGGTACCCATTTCAGTACAATGCTAGTTGCTACATTATCGCTTCGAATAGTTTACAAATTCGTAAATCAATGTGGCTTACCTGATCAATGCATGTTGCATTACCTAAGCTTAGACCAAAACTCGCGAGAATATCATCGGGCTAAGTTTGGCCGACTATCTGACGCACTCAGTCATTCATTAAATTATGATTAATTAATCATTGACTTGTGATTAACTGCCGCACTCAGCCGCATGTATTAAATTATATTATTTAATGATAAATTAATTAATTATCATTAAATCTATTTTGAATTGTCATTAATGTACAAACGAAGCGTTAACTTCTGAGAATGAAACTTTTTTAAAATCCAAGATTAGGTCGTTAAGTAACGATTAGCGACTCTGAGTGCGGCAGTATGATTGTCATAAATCGATCATACGGGGATTATAATATTTTTCGTTTATATATCGATAAAAACCATCATGGTTCAACAAGTTATAGTAAGATTGTGAAAAATCGGTCATACGGGAATTATAATACTGTTCATTTTGTATTGTATTGTTCCATTAGGTTAAGTCAGCTGGGAGCGAAAAATATTTTCCTTATATTAATATGTATGTATGTAATAAACAGTATCTACAGGACTGGCAACACAGCAACGTTAGGATGTAACTAATTAAGCCATAAAAACGACGTTTCCTCGAAGTGTTACGTCCGCAGACCGCGGGGCGGGTGGCTGGTGAGTTATCGCCTCACTTTAATTATTCATGAGCCCTCGGGAGTCGACGCCTCGGACGAGTTTCAGCGACTTGGGCCGACATCTGCTGCGATACGGTTTAATTTGCACTCACTTGTACGGATGCGTGTCATTTTTAAGGACAGTCCGAATGAGTAGCTTCGAAAGAACTGTTCCATTTGTAAGGTATCTGTAAAAATAGAACAGAAGTTCAGAAAGTCTGTAATTAACGACCTCGCTGTCGAAGTAGTGAGTGCTTGTGGTTTAAGCCCTAAGGTATAAATAGGAGGTCTCAGATTGGATAATTTGGAATTTTAATATAGGTAGGGGCAAGTGCCGTACCTATGGACGCTTGTACCTGTGGACACAATTGATTCCGTCGAAACTAGCAACCCTAAAAATTCTAATTTGTACGCGAACTGTCAACCATAGACAATAGACATATAGCTTTACGGTCGCGTTTAAATTAGAATTTTAGGGTTGCTAGTTTCGACGGAATCGATTGTGTCCACAGGTACAAGGGTCCATAGGTACAGCACTTGCCCATATAGCTGTAGTTTGTACCCTATCGGCAAATAAACGTCGATGTTGGCCCCTGTACTATGCCTGGGCCTTACTTATTTCTTTCCGGTTATTTCGGACTATAAATATGAGGGATACGCGTGTGTCCTGTGTGTGTGCTCAAGCTTGCGCACCATTTTCTATTCTTCTAGACGCACAGTTGGCAAATTTTCATCAAGATTCGTCACCGTGGTTTTTTGATCAGGCGAACATTATTGACAACCTTCCTGGCTCAGTGGTGAACGCTGTTTGTTGTCTTATAACTGGGAGGTCTGGGGTTCGATTCCCGGCGGGGTCAATTTGGGAATTTATAATTTCTGAATTGTGTCTGGTCTGGTGGCAGGCTTTGGCCTTGGCTAGTTACCACCCTACCGTCACAGACGTGCCGCCAAGCGATTTAGCGTTCCGGCACGATGGCGTGTAGAAACCGATTAGAGGTATGTGTTGAATGTTCACCGCCATCCTCCTTCCAAGTTAGCCCGCTACCATCTTAGACTGCATCGTCACTTACCATCACGTGAGATCGTAGTCAAGGACTAGCTTGTCATCGAATAAAAAATAAAAACTTGAGAGGTGTCAAGGGACACCCATTAATTAATAACCCATTTACCCACCCACCCATTAATAAAAGGGACATTAATTAATTTGGCATTGTGTTCATTATTTTCACAGTATAATATAAGATCTCGGTAGCCTTGTGGTTTCGACAGTCGCTAAACAGTTAAAAGTCGATGGTTCGAATCCCAGCTCGACAGACTGAATTTTCTATTTTCAATTTTATTTTAAATAATTTCTACATGTGGAATTTTTCCCTAATTTCTTATAACTTAAAAATAAGTTATAAAAAATTAAACTTAAGTAATTTGGTTTTGTAATAATTGTTTCAGATGCGGTCGCCGCCAGCGTGCGAGCGCCACTGAGATGAGCTCTGCGGCTGCCAGCCGCAACTACTCCTATGATGAAACCATACAGGTTTGAATTAATTAATTAATATCAACCACTACTGCCAATAATATAATATTATATGGAACGTAGTTCCTTATCGGTGTATCGGTCGGTGCGGAAGGGGGCTAGACGGAAAAAATTAAGACAAAATTGAACCGACACTTTTTTGAATGTGAATTTGGCATTGTGTTTTATTATTATTAATTTTCAAAAAATTTTGACACATAGGTACAGAGATCTATTTTTCCGGGACAAAAGGAATTCTCCAAGTAGGTAGGTACTTAGGTACTCAACTACCATGCAAAAAGTCATGATCCGTTGATCCGTTGCTGCGTGAAACCAACAAACTTGGATTTTGTTTACTTCCTAGAACACATCTTTAAACACTCAGGTATTAATAAGTCGTAACATTATGAAAAGAAAATACTTATATAATAGAAGTACTTTTGCCGACAACGTAATATAGGTCTTACAGTAGCTATACAGCATTTGGAGACGCGATCAAAACTTGAAACTTCAAGCGAAAAATGCCAGAAACAAAGGCACAATAAGGTTTTATTTCTAGTGGAAAATTTGGAAGGCTGAAACGCCAGGCTGTTCAGCGTGATGCGTAAACGATTTGCGAAACGCTTTTTATTGTAAACTATACCCTGTAATTAGACAAGTACGGTTGATTTTTGTTTGAATATTGTGGTATTTGGAGAGATGAAATTTTTCGGGTCGGCCCATAACGACACATTAGCTACCGTAGGCTCGCTCACCTTTATTAATGCTGTACAAAGCTTCTTTCTTACTTGCCATGGCTATCTCTCGAACTCCCCATTTAGGTCAATGGGATCATCTATTCATTATTTCCTCATAAAACGCGTGTCAGCGTTTATACGTTTAGTATGATAAAATTAGCTTAAAGGTGATCATGTAAGGATTTATTTATCCATATTTTATTATGTTTTTAATGCGTTAAGTGATTGTCTGTCTTTAGTCTTTTAGATTACCTTTTACCTTTTCACGACACAAATACTTTCAAGGGCTCAGAGATAGTTTGCGTCCTGGAGACGGACTCAAGATATTTTTTCTTCTTTTCTTTTTATAAACCACCGACAAAAAAGGGGGGTGTTTTAAGTTTGACGTGTGTATCCGTGTGTCTGTCTGTTCCCTCGTAGCTCCCTAACGAATGGACAGATTTTGATGTGGTTTTTCTGTTTGAAAGCTAAAGTAATCGAGGTGGATCTTAGCTATAATTTATGAAGATTTGCTCAGGTGTTTGAAGATTATCAACTCATTTCTTACTTAATTAAATAGTCTTACAAACTTTCACTGGTGCGATTGATTTGATATTTGAATTTTGAATTTTTTGATTTTTGGCATGAGCCATTAAACTTGAGCTGATGCTGCAGCATCAAATAGTCTGCGGGATAACCAACTTGTAAACAGTTTATTTGATTAAAAAATATTTCTATTCTATTCTACTCTATTCTATAAATCACGTCTTCAAATACTTTCGGTATTTGGCGACGTGATTTTCTACATGAGTAGTTGAGAACTTGTGGAGTGACAGAGGCTACCTTTTATTAGAGGAGATAGAGGCGGGATTTTTAGAAATCTCTCCACGCAGACGTAGTCGCGGGCGAAAGGTAGTAGATAATAAAAGGTTGACTCTTTTAGCTGGAATCGCAGTAGGCTAACGAGCGAGCGGTAACGGCAAGCCTTTATTTCGTAGATAGGAGCCATTATTCTGTAGATACGATATTCCCTCGGGCTCGCGGCCATTTATCAGAAGGCGACCCACATCGCAACATCTGGTCCGCCGTACGCCGCCCCTGTAATATTGGCGACTTAAAGATTACTATGAAACAACGCTCAACCTTCTTGTTTATGTACGGTTTCCTTAGAAATGTCACAACATGTTTGCTACTCTGTACTACATTATATTTTGTAAACATTAGGTGCAATGTCAGTACTGAGATATCCAGTGTACCTTACTTGTAACTATAGTATCTCCATTCATGCTATTGCAGTTAGGCGCGCTTGCATAAATATTTTAAGTTTTAACCAAGAGTTAGCAGCTAACTCTGGGTTAAAAAGAAAGATTTGACAGATCTCGTATAAAACTTCTGTCAAAATTACAAAATTATTCCTGGGTTAAGTAACCCGGCGTCTTTGCAAGCGGGCCTAAGTTGTTTATCAGTATCCACTAGAATTTTCTTTCTAAAAGTATATTACCCATGCTGACTCGTGCTTGACTAATATTCTCCTCTCACCTCCAATTAAACCTAAAGCTTGTGTAAGAAGTGGCTACCATTTTATGCAATGGAACTGATCAACAGAACTTGGTACTGGGGATAAAGGGTGGCTACAAAAATATTGCAACGGGTCCGCATCTATTGAGACTGGCAAGTCACTTGCATAGTGTAAGTACTTCTGAAAATAAATTTATGCAATTTCTAGTTAGTTTGATTGACTTCTGCGAGAAATTGCGGAAGTTACTAGCGCAGCGTAAAGCTATTCAGAACTAAAGTTTAGCTCTCTTCCTTGCTTCCTATTCGTACATTCCCACGACTTACGATAGAAAAACCTATGAATTTGTAATATGTCATTTAGGTACCTATAAGCAGTTCAAATGATTACCTCCCAGTATACATTCCAATCAGCCTGGAAGATGTTTTGTAAAAAGCTAAGCAAATTGTTGTCCTTTATATATGACTGTATTTTTTAGATATAAAAAATACAGTAAAAATACAGTTTATGGCATCTGGAAGAGATCCTCTTTTGTAGCGATAAATAAATAAATAAAAATAGCTTATGTTTTCGAAACAATTATTACAGTAAATATAAAAATTAGTCCGGTTTTTTCATTAACCTACATTTGATTGCAATTAAAATAAGTCGAAATAAATTGTTTTATTTTTATGCCATTATTTACTTAGTCGATAAATATTTTTACTAGGAATTTATCATAGTGTACTAATAGGTAGTGTGTAGGTGGGGTTTGAACTTACGGCACTGTTCGCCCGACGTGAAATATATTGCGGTTTCCCTATCAGTATGTTGAGGATTGGCTACTGGGTTTGATTAGCAAAAGGGTTGGGCTTATGGACGGCGCATTAAAGAGGCGCGGGCGAGAAAATCGAATTTTCTGCTCTGTGCCTCTGGGCCTATGTCGCGCTTTTCAGAGCGTGACGTAAACATAAACACTGGCACACTTCCGTGTGACGGAATATTCTCCTATGGGAATATGATTTTTGTGGTGTAAAACATACAGGGGATAAGTACAAATACATTATCTTTTAGCTATGGACGGGGATATAATTCGAAGAACTTACGATCGTTGCGGGTCCCTAGTTGCTGGAGCGGCGACCTCCACCAACTAGTATTACTTATAATATATCCATTTAATAAATCACGAATATGAGGAAATAAGCTGCAATGGGTACCTATTTAAAAAGTCAATTCGTTATAAGGACAGCCTCCTTAGAACCTACCAATAAATAATAACGCCATCTCATAATATACTAGACGGCATGTTCTTTGCAATTTTGTTAATTTTCTTAGGATAATAAATAATATAAGCAATCATCATCATCATCATCATCATAATCAACCCATCATCAGCTCACTACTGAGCGAGGTCTCCTCTCAGAGAAGGGTTATAGGCCATAGTCCACCACGCTGGCTCAATGCGAATTGGCGGACCTTCGAGAACATTATCGAGAACTCTCAGGTGTGCAGGTTTCCTCACGATGTTTTCCTTCACCGTTGAAGCATGTGATATTTAATTTCTTAAAACGCACTTAACTTCAAATAGTCAGAGGTGCGTACCCGGGATCGAACTTGCGACCCCCCGAATAGGAGACCACAGTCGTAACCACTAGGCTATCACTGCTTCAATAAATAAAAACTGCTTCAATAAATAAATAAAATATAAGTAATAATATGTAAACTTAAAGTCTGCTTTAAAACACTTTCATATCAATATCACATTTGGATGAAATCCAAGCGCTGTTTAACTTCACTCTTAAATAAACGTGAAGATAATTTGAAAACATTCTCTCTCTTTACTTTACTTAAACTGTAAACAGATAGCAATTTCAGGAGCGCCTGAATTAACGCAGTTTACATAGATTTCAGGGGGCTCTTTAATCCGAATCCGAATTTTCCGAAAGATAAAGCATTAAGGGCCGTGGAAGCCTTTGTTGGCTTGCGAAGGTTTTTTAGGGGATGTAATTTAGAAAATTAGGTATCTAGCTGAAAGTTTGGTGGCTATTGTTGGTTTATTTTTATAGTTTTAAATTATAAAACTTAGTAATATTTTATAATGTTGACTAATACTTAATAAAAGATTGCAGTAAATATTACTTCAATTGATACAAATTTGTTCTTATTTAAAAAATCAGTGAGGCGTCATATGGGGTCCTTAAATAAGTACTTTCTTTTACAAAACAGGATTTTGAATTATCTAAAAAATGGAGATAATTTTTCAAAATATGAAATAAACGTCTTCTTTTTCAACTGTTGAAAGAATAACAGATTTTAAAGCCAAGGCGTCAGAATATGAAATTGCGTGAAAAAATGATGAAAGGCGTATTGTAATACAACTGTTTTCAGCAATATTCAATCCTGAAATATTTTATTTCTTTAAAGATAGACGGGTTGAATTTAAATCATTGTGTTCATTGTGTTCTCTTTGGGTATTAAATTCTATATATTATATTATATAAATATAATATAAAAATAATATAATTTGATATGGTTTTCAGTCTTGATTAAAATAGATAAAAATACATAAAGCTTCCTATTTGCTACCAATTTTCAAGAAAGCGTTTGATGTAAAGCTTCAATTCTAACAGTATTTTTATTGGTTGCCATCTAGTATCGAGTAGCAGCAATAAAGTTTCGTTGTGGCGCATCAATCAACTAGATGGCATGCCTACATCGCGTTTGCTTCAATTACCTACTTATTTTCCCTGCCTAGAATATTTTTTCATAAATAAATTTTTGTGCGAAGTAGGTGGGAAGTATTAATAAATTAATTATTATTTGTTCAAAGCTGCCAACTCCTAACATTTTGATAATAATAAAAAAATTCTTTATTCGTTATTATTACTTTGTTTATCTTTATTATGTATAATTTTCTTTTTAGGGTTCCGTACCAAAATGGTAAAAATGGAACCCTTATGGTGAGAATTTCTCCGTCCGTCCGTCCGTCTGTCACAGTCGATTACTATATAATATAGTATAAATATATACTATACTATCTAATATACTATAGACTATAATATATAATATGTATACTATAACTATATAGTTTTTGATTAATCGGCCAAAATGTCGAAAAAAAACCTATCCCCCCTCTCCGAAGTTTACCAATCAAAAAATCAGAAATAATTAGAGAGGTTTATGTATATTTTACAGCAAAAATAAAACCTACGCTTTGACTAGCATATTTTTTTTATATTAACAATAAACCTCTACAAACAAAGTTAACGGCTAATACAATAAAAATATTTATATGAATAAGCAAATTAATGTAATATTATCGTTTTACTTGAATAAGTACTTTTATACTTTTGGAGTACGGGAGCAATTTATTTTGACCTATAAAATGTACACGAATTTCAAATGGCCCCGGGCCGGCTTTATGTGAAGAGACCGAACTTAGAATTTATGTGACTAGTTATCCATAACCTGAAACCTATGAGGACGACTTTAATTTTAGTTGATTGAGAAACTGGCTTTAGCTGCAGCCAAAACAATGGCACAAACATCCACGCTCTACTTTATTGCCTACAATCCATCTGAATAAAAAAAAATCGGCCAAGTGCGAGTCGGGCTTCGCTCTTTTAGGGTTCCGTACGTATGACCGATCCGTACGTATCACTTTTTTAAAACTAGATAGGTACATATTTGATATCTTAGTTCTTACATAGTACTAAATTATCATATTTATAGCTCGTTTGTTTTGGTCACAATTGGTGAGGCCCCATTTCTTCATTTTTGAAGCTAAAAAATGATAAACAATATAATATATTTTCATGCATGGGAGCCCCCATTATTTTTAAATTAATTTTATTTTTATTATTTGTTGGTATAGCGGCAATAGAAACACACACTTATGGTTTACGAGATACAGCCTGCTGACAGACGGACGGACAGACGGACAGCGGAGGCTTAGTAATAGGGTCCCGTTGTTGGTACCCTTTGGGTACGGAACCCGAAAAAAAGGCTTCATTTACGACACAAAGGCAATAATGCAACTTGCAAGTATTTACAAAAATGCAACAGAAGCAAAGTTGTAACTTGCAATTATTTACAAAAGTGCAACACAGGCAAAATTACAACTTGCAATATGAGTACAGAGGCCGGCACAGGACACAGTGACAATGCAGCTTGCCCGTGATTTAGGGCGTCGCGACGCCGCGCGGGGCCGTTACAGCTAGATTAACTTTCGCCTGTTAATTGCGACAAATGGTCAATGGACGCTGGATATGTGATACTATCGGTTAACTACAGGTTGTTTACATGTATGGCGCAGCGCTAATGGCTCGTGTTTTATGTAAGAACTAGGCTAATGTAGATAATTTACATTTTCCACTTTCCTCCTTCCTTTATTTATGAAGGTATACCTACTTAATTACTTACTTAGTTTTCGCTATTAGTATTGTATAGCAGTATTTAGTAGTATTGGTATTATTTTACTAAATACTAGCCGATGCCCGCGACTTCGTCCACATTGATGGTGGATTTAGTTTTTAAAATCCCTCGGGAACTCTTTGATTTTCCGGAATAAAAGTAACTCATGTCACTTTCCATGTCCTCAACTATACCCATGCAAAAACCACGTCGATCCGTAGCTCTGTTGCGGCGTGATTGAAGGATGAACCAACAAATACATTTTTGCATTTATTTTAAAAGGATTAAAGGGTTTTACAAACATTCACAGGTCTGACTGAAAGTAAAAGGAGTGGAGGAGTGTGTGTGTGTAAGTAAAAGGATGTTGGGTATGTATCGTACATAGTCCGGCCATAGATTCACATGTCGGGGGTGTTTTAAATTTTTAATTTACACAATATGACTGCCTGGGTGATCATAAAATATATCAAAACCAGATAGGTTTTTGACGAATCGAAAAAATAATTCGATAACTTCGATCACATAAAAAAATGTCCATGATCGAAGTTCGCTATGGAAAAACACAATTCATTTCAAGTGTTTCCGGCCACGTATAACCTCAGTACCTTCAAGGCAAGAGTGAATAGGCATTTTCTAAGCAAGCGCGCTCCAACCTAGACCTCATCAGTGCTGTCTAGCATTGATTGTCGTCAAGCGCAAGCCTATCCCGCAAAAAAAAAGTACTTAAGTAGGTAGGTACCTATGAGTAATGATCCAAAACACGCTATAAGGTCGCAAGAGGTATCGATGACGTCACCGCACCCTCCAGAAGTTCACGGATTCTTTCATCAAATCCCAACATTGCTCACTGCGATTATTCACACGATGAGCAAGCGATTCTCAAAGTATGTAAAAAAAAGTTAAGGAGAGTGAATTAATCTCTATAAATGTAGCTATTGCCCTTCAAAAAGTCTGGACTTATGAGCTGATGAGTCATACAACTATACCGTATTATCTAATCTGAGAGAGCGTTTAATAAAGTAAGGAATGTAGTGCATTACTTTCATGAAGCTATATGGGCAGTTGCTGTACCTATGGACGCTTGTACCTGTGGACACAGTCGATTCCGTCGAAACTAGCGACCCTAAAATTCTAATTTGAACGCGAACTGTCAAGTGTCAACCATAGACAAAGCTTTACGCGCGCGCGTTCAAATTAGAATTTTAGGGTTGCTAGTTTCGACGGAATCGATTGTGTCCACTGGTACAAGCGTCCATAGGTACAACTCTTGCCCCTGTGTATGTACTACTAAATAACCAACAGTAAAATGTTTAATTTTTGTCGTAGAATATTACTTATTTAAGATTTGTACTTTCTTCTAAACCGAAAACAAAAACCTTGTCTAATTTGATTTTTAACCGACTTGTATATTATGTATGTTCACCGATTACTCGAAGATGCCTGAACCGATTTGGAAAATTCTTTTTTTTTCAAAGGGTATATTCCCAGGTGGTCCCATTGAAATTTTATCGAAATCGGTTGAGCGGTTTTTAAAATATCAACAATAAATTATATACTTTGTACTGGCGCGGGCGTTTGAAGTCGGTTTTTAAAAAGAATTTTGTATATTAAATTATTGAGACAATGTTTGGGAATATGTACCTATTTTGTACGAAAGAATTTTACGATACCCTTCTTACAATAGTAATCCCAAAAGTAGACGGCAATGTGATGCTATGTACAGGTTGCTCTTTTTTTGCTTCCAACTTAAGATACCTACTATATTTTATAAAATACTGGTTGATGCCCGCGACTTCGTCCGCGTGGATTAGCTAAGGGATTTTGATTCCCGCGGGAATTCTTTAACTTTCCGGGATAAAATATAGCTTATGTGCTATTCCGATGTATAAGCCATTATCTCAAAAGTAGACGGCATTGTGAAGTTTCTACAAAATCCATCCAGTAGTTTTTGCATGGAAGAGTAACAAATATCCATCAATCCTCACAAACTATATTTATAATATTACTCGCATTTATAGTAATAGTAGGATTGATAATATTATTAGTAGGATTCTTAAGCCTTTTCTCAGAATCAGGATATCCATTGGTGAAAATGGAATAAAAATCTCTGCATTCGTTTTTATCTGTGATGAGATAATTAAGTTCGCGGCGAACGTAGTATCGTATAAATGTCGCAACTTTCCACAATACTTAGTTTCTTTTTTTTAGGTTGTATTTCCGGCCCACACATACATCACATTCAGAGATTTGGGATTGGTAGAATTAGTAGGTACTTTAGAGAAAAGAAAGAAGAAATTAAAAACATCCCTTACATGGCAATGCATCGATGCACTGAGGGTGAGCGCCGCCGCTGCAAGCGCCTAATCAAACCGAGCAATTTATGATCGCCGCACCACGCCCGGGAGGTTATTCCAAACTTTCATTAGATGCTTTCAGTTTCTCGAAAAGTTTTACTCAGTATACTTTTCTGTTTCGTTTAAGACCATTGTGAAAACGTTCACGATTACAGGATAATTTGAAACGACTTTAACGTCGATTGTTAGAAAAATACAAAATAATTTATTTTTGCGCAATTCATGTTATTTTTTGCCACCGCGTTTTTGTGTTACATATTTTTTTGATTCTTGACTGATTTCTGATTTAGTGGTAAGTTATAATGCAGCCTTAAATGGCAGCGGGCTAAGCTGGAATTTGGCACGGCTTTGTCTCAAAATCCATCCATCCATCAGCCTGTATTCATCCACTGCTGGACATAGGCCTTTCCGAGAGCGCGCCACCAAGCACGGTCCTCCGCTTTCCTCATCCAACCGCTTCCCGCCACCTTCTTAAGGTCATCGGTCCATCGAGGTCGTACTACACTGCGCCTGCCGGTACGCGGTCTCCACTCCACGTCTGCCCCATCCGCGATCGGTTCTGCGACAAATATGACCTGCCCACTGCTACTTCAGCTTGCTAATCCTCAGAGCTATGTCAGTCACTTTAGTTCTACGAATTTCCTCGTTCCGGATTTTATCCCTGAGAGAGATCAAAACCTCAAAATAATAAAATTAATAATAAAGTTTGAGAAAATATATTATGCTCGTTGGGTTGGGTTTGTAATGGATTTAAATTTAAAGTTTTAATACGAAAAAAATATTAAATAGTCTGTAAACTTTGTGTCACAGTTAAACCCAGAGGGGATAGTGTCTTAAGTTGAAGGGCGCGCCCCTATTGAAAGTGCTTACATTAAGAATTACACTACACGCCTCAGGTTTATTAAGGTAACGGCACCTAATTCCGCGGTATTTTCATCAAAACTTGAAAAATCATCAAAAATTAAGCATTCACTATACCTTTCTACCGGACTGGCTATTTTTATCTGAAGTTTTATTTGACTTACTATTGAAATAGCCTAAAAGTTTGAAAATTAAACCTTAATTTATATGTAAAATTAAATAAAATATGAAAATAGTCCGGAGCACCTAATTCCGATGTAAAAATCCTTATTCCGATGCATTTGGTACCTAATTCCGAGTGTTCCAAATACAAAAGGAAAAAGAGTAGAAAGAATACTACAGGATGTTTAAAAGCCAACTGCATTTATTAAATTTGGTTTCTAAATCAGCCTAGTCTTTGTCTTCTTAGATGACTAGTAAAATGATATCACAATCTACCATTTATAATATTCTTATGGTGAGTAATATTAATTACCATAATAAATTATTACTCCTAAATAACATCCACTAATATCGATACCGGTAAAAAAAATTACTAATATTCATGACCGGTTATTGACCGAGCGAAGCGAGGTCTCAGAGTCTACTTGAGTGAATTTGCACTTGTCCGTCCGTCTGTCTGTCCGTCCGACCGTCCGTCTGTCAGAGCCTTATAACTTTTGAATTACTGAACGTAATTACTTTAAATTTAGATATAAAATGTAAACTGATGGCCTTTAGCCGAATATTGCATAAAAAAATATAAAAATCTTTATTTCAGGGGGGCTCACATGGAAGTCAATGCGAAGGAAAATATTTTTTGTTGCTTTTCATAGGCTCGCGATATATCTTTTTAAAGACGATTTTGAACAAAGTACAAAAATATTTTTTTTAATTTTATATATATATATATATATATATATATATATATATTTAACTAATGTTCCCTAACCTTTACGGACTACCTATGATGATGATGTTAGGTGATGATTTCTGTCAACTTCTTTATCACGATCCTGTACGGGACACCTGAAAGGACATTGGGACGGATGTTAGGACTTAGGATTGTATTTAGGAGATACCTACGTAAACGGGCATAATAATAATGTCAGTTTTGGTCGTTATGTATCGATTGAATGAATAATCATGGGATACCGTTACCGCGAGTATAAGACATAAAGCGAGCGAGTAATGACGGTATAAGTCAACGTGGGAAGGCCCCTGTCCGTTTACCTGATTCCCGTTTGTTTCCCGTTAGGGTTGATGTTGGTACCTGTTTTCCAAACCAACAAGGTGGAAGCTAATAGAGTTAATTGTTAAACGTTAAGTAGGTTGATGCCGGTGGTAGTCTTAACTTGTCATAAAAGCCACAGATTGGCCTACATCAAATAAATAATTTTGAATTTTAGTTGGTGTAAATTAGTTTTTACTTTCATGCGGTGTCGTTTAAGTTTAATTGTTTTCTATAAAAACTATCAATTTTATTTATAAAATTAACTAGTTAAAACTACGGGTGGTTTTTTTGCACGTGGTAATACTAACGTGTCTGGTAAGACCTGATTTCCCGTGGTACTACCAGTAGTACCACCGGTAGTACCACGGGTAAGTACCCCTTATTTCATTATTGTATTTGCAAATTTTACATAAACATTTTAGATTACGAATGTTATTTTAAATGGCAAATATAATACACTGAAATCATACACACTGTGGTAATATTGTGAACATCCTGTATTTAACTTCTGTTTATACCACGTAATAAGGTGCTCATAGAACCTAACTCCGATGTATATACATCGGAATAGCGTTTTATAACAAAAAACATGTTTCTTAATTCCGAGTATTAAAAAAGAAAAGATTTTTCCACAGTAAATAAATAAATTATTTCTCAATTGGAATATCTTCGCAAAAATATACTATACTCTCTCAACATTGCATCGAAATACGTATGAACTTAATTTTCCTTTCTTAACTTTCCCATACGATCAGTTATTGAATTACCAAAATAGATAATCTTTGATATGCTATAATTAGTGATTTCGACGCCAAAGTGTACCTCGGAATAAGGTGTTCTTATGCTGATTGACCATTTAAGTATTAGAAATCGAAGCAAGAAATGCTTATCATAAAAACGGCCCTAAGAATTAAAAAAATGTTTTGGCCTATGAAATTGCTATTCCGCGGTATACCTCGGCATAAGGAACCGGCTAAAATATTTGGCACCTAATGCCGTGTTATTTTTAATATTCATTTTCAACTTCATTTCTTTACAAAACCTTACAAAAGTTAAGCGTTTTCGATAAAAAATGTAATCCTTCCAATATTTTAAACTAAACAAAAACAAAAACTGTACAAAATTAACGAGTAAACACTATTTAAAAAATTTAGGTACTCACGTGCACAAGGTTCAGAATGTATGAAGCGTGCGTTCGGGCCGTCTGCTACCGCAAAATTTATTGGATAATTTAAAACTTACACACATAAAACCAGCCTTTTTGTCAATCAATCACGGAACGATAAACTATCAATTGATTAAAATAGCTTGCAGTGCATATGAGCTTGGTAATGTTTAGAAAAAGCTGTTTTTCTATATACATCGGAATTAGGTGCCAATTTTAGAATCCCTCGGAATTAGGTGCCCTTACGTTACTGCTGCATATTGCAAGTTTTTTTCTGCTTTATTGCTGGTCGTTTGGTCATAGGTAATTTATTAAGCACATAGATAAACTTATGTTGAAAGGCAGAATTTTCACGCGGAAAATTTGTAATCACAAGAATTTTCTTTTTATATTGCGAATTTGCGACTAGCTCTTGTCCACTTCGTCATTGACGTAGAATTAAGTTTTATTATAGTCAGACACTTTAATTTTCCGGTATAAAAAATTCTTATGTTGTCTCCAGCAGGCAAACTATCCCTGTGCTTTTCTTCTAGATCGATTCAGCAGTTGAGGTGTGAAATGATAACAGACAAAAAGACTTGCAGGGTCAGTTTTGTATTTACAATATTTTTGATTTTTTTTTGGGGATGATACTCTACTTTTACGTTTTTTAATTTGCCAACCACCATAGTTTTGGCAAGTGATTCCATCCAACGTTATTTAACTAGCCTAAAAGCTATTAGTCTGTGCCAAGTGTCTATGTTGGATCAACTGTAGGCAAATAAACACAAACATAGTATATCTTCTTCATGTTATAAGCTCTCTCTCAGATCTATCATTATTGCGGTCGGTACCCAGATTCAACAGATATTGATTCTATGTGAGGCAACATTGTACAACATATGTGAAGCCTGGCGTAGGCGTCAGTCGGACCATCATGTGATACCAAAGGCATCGTGTAGAATAGTAGAGTTTAAAGCGCCACATAGTGTATTATAAACTTAGTTTTCGAAGTTAGTGTATGGTACGATGCGCTTTAGATGGTTCTAGTCTAGACTTCATTACCTTTATAAACTAAATATTGCCTGCGGATGAGCTTGTATGCCTTGTTTTATCTGATAACTCAGTTGATGATACCTCTGGTAGGTGCTCCGCTACTGTCTGTTTTAGAATTATTGGTTTAAAAAAGATATTTTATCCACCGCACAATGTAGTTAGATCTCCAAAAACACTTAGGTACACCTGAGAAAGCATCTGTGCTTATCACCATCGGTTTATTTGCGTAAAGGCCTAATAAGCCTAACTGTAGTCAATTTGTGCGTCAATGGATAGCTAAGGATTAATCTGTAATAATCTCTGCGGAGCTTGAAATTGCAGTGTCTGTGTGACCTAATCTCTACAATTGCATTAATGCATTATTACATCACATATGCAGTCTTTAAATGTATTTAAATATATATCAAGTATCTACGAGTACCCGAGTGTATAAAGTGGCGTATTGTTTTACTACTATCTTCGCAAAGTCGCACGAAATGCTTGAGTTCAATGTTTCTGCAACGAACAGCTAAGATGTGAAGCACCCTTCCAGCATCCGTGTTCCCTGTCACCTATAATTTGAGTACCTTCAAGGCAAGAGTAAATAGGCATCTTTTAGGCAAGCGCGCTCCAACCTAGACCTCATGAGTGCTTTTCAGCATTATTAGTAATAAAAAAAAGTTTTTGCGTAATGTCCATTAAAAAATGCGTTCAAATCGCAAGTCACCATGGTAGTAGGGTGAGCGGACATGGTAAGGGTACTTCACTTAGACTCATTTATGCGGGCGTCGAAGCGTGTAATGGACACGGTTACTGTCACTTCTTTCGGGAAAAGTTCGAGTATTTTTTACTTTATGATCTACGGTGATAAGGAAAATCTTGTGCTTTTAGTGACAGAGAATAAAGGTGGATTTATTTTACACTGGGTGGTAGTCCTTTGTCCAGCAGAGGACGCCTATAGGTTGATAAAGAAGAAGAATTATTCTCCTGGTATGACGCAGCTGTGTGAAAATTCTTTTGAGAGTTATCGTGAGCGAAAATTCACAAAAAGAAAACCGTTCCAAAAGTTATGTTTTGTGCTTTTTAAGTCTCAAAATTGATCTTTTCACTGAATGTGAGCTAATTTGAACCTAAGGTTTTACTTCGCGCAATACCTAAAACAAGACTGACACCTTTTGTAACTTGTCTCATAAAACGAAAGTTTGAGCAACAAAGTCACTATCTTAAACGTAAAAGACAATACTACAAAGTATGGTTTTCTTCAATCTAATAAATGCCTTTGAGACAATGTTTAACTCGTATAATATAAAGTCATCAATGTCTGTACGATGTGAAAGAAAAATGCGAGATACCAAACTTTTCGTATTATTTATGACGCATTTCACAACAGTAGGAAAGAAGTTTTAGAGTGGAGATCAAAAAGCTATCTTGTTCCGTTGAAAGTTGTCAATTCGAGTTATCTAACTCTACGTGACCGAATGCCTCTTGTTGTGAAATAATATAATATTAATAAATTGTTTTGTTACTGGAGGTAGGTAAATAGGAGTACGTGACAATTCTAACAAGCATCCTAACAAACGTACAAAATAAAACATGGACGTAAAAAAGTACCTCAATAATAAAAACTATTTAAAATTTTGAAAACAAGCAATAAAAATTATCACTTTAAGAATTTGACTGGTCAAGTAAGGCTAAGTATAATATTGGTCAGAGTCATAATGCAGTGTTGCGTCTTCTCAAACGTTTCAAAGTAAGTACCTAAATGGGATCCACTCCTCGAAAATGTGCTCGTGTTTTTTTTAGACAGAATACACAAAGAATAACTTCTTACCTTATCTACAGTTCTTACAGCCATAACACTGCAATTTAATACTGTAACTTAATATTCCCATTCAAAAGTTTTATTATACTCAAGTTTTACTATTTACAAAAATTAAACAGGTATAGGTCTTAAAAATGTGTTTCCATCTCTACTTTAACATTTTGGCATTGCTGCATCTATTTTACGCTTAAACTTTCATTTTTATGAGTACTCTACGTCTTAGGTAAGGCGCATACATGCAACTTTTACATCGACTTAGGCCTAGCGCAAACATACAACTTTTAGTTGAACAACTATTTAGTTGTGTTTCATAAGTTTATAGAAATGTACTGCGATCATAGAATGTGCGCAAACTATCAACACGATAGTTGCTCGACAAAAAAATCAAAAAGCCGTACGATTTGCTTTTGATTATAGTTTATTTGTGTGGAATTCACGAAAAGTACACAACTCGACTAAACAGTTTGGTCGATGTAAAAGTTGTATGTATGCACCTTACCTAAACTGTTTAGTCGAGTTGTGTACTTTTCGTGAATTCCACACAACTAAACTATAATCAAAAGCAAATCGATACGGCTTTTTGATTTTTTTGTCGAGCAACTATCGTGTTGATAGTTTGCGCACATTCTATGATCGCAGTACATTCCTATAAACTTATGAAACACAACTAAATAGTTGTTCAACTAAAAGTTGTATGTTTGCGCTAGGCCACTCTATGATCAAATATGTTTAATATAATACGTGGTGAGGACTGAGGATCAAGATCAGGCCTGTACTACCTAGCAACGTGCGTATAGCAGTATTAATTTATTTCAATTTTATTTTGAAACTAGCTGATGCCCGCGACTTTGTCCGCGTGGATTTAGTTTTTAAAGTCCCTCGGGAACTCCTTGATTTTCCGGGATAAAAAGTAGCCTAGATGTTGACCCGAGTAATAAGCTACCACGGTATAAAATTTTGTAGAAATCTGTGCGGTAGTTTTTACGTGAAAGAAGGACAAACAAACAGACAAAAAAAATTTAGCTTCTGTTTTGATATCTGTATCTTGAACACTATTAGAAGCAAAAACCCTTTTTTGAATCTATTTCATGTACAGAATTGGTTTCGTTTCTGTTTTATTATATGTATAGATTACATTATGTATAATGACAACAGATGACAACCTTAAAGCCATGACATTGTATGCCATGTCAAAACAATTGCGAAATAATACTGCTATAAGTGTTTGTAGTAGGTATATACATTATACAGTATATTATCTTGAACATTTTTAGGAAAGACTCGTAGTTTTGCGTCTACTTTGAAGCTTCTTGCAGAAGCAAGAAGCTTCAAAGTAGACGTAGTATAATAGAAATTATATAAGTAAACCTTATGGTAGTAAATATAATAAGTCTATGATTTAAACACAGAAACCCTTAAGATATGAGTAAAAATAAAACAAAGTAAAGGATTTAACGATATTAAAACCATTCCCGTGTAACGAAATTTTGGAGATCACCATATCTCTGATACACATATCATAATGGAAAAATGTGGTAATGTGTTACATTTAACAGCAGGGGTAAATAACTTTACCTCGGTTCAGTTTCACATACACCATTATGCCTTTGTTTTGGAAAAAGTCTAACAATTTTTGCATGATTAAGATTCGAAGTTATGCAAGATTAATAAATTAAAGCGATTTATAAGAAAATTCTGATATATAGGTATGTCTAACCCATGGTAAGTATTACTATGTTTATGGTTTAAACTAACAACTCTATATAACACGACAACATTCTCTTAATATATTACATAAGTTACATTGTGCTACAGTTGGTCAGATGTTATTTTCGCTCCCACACTGGTAAAACTTTCCAACATGTTAATATAATTACATCGTATAACATTTCACCACTATTTTTTACTAGTAAATAAAAAACAAAAACTATAATTTGCTTTCTTGTTTCAATGTTATAAAACAATGTCGAGTACATCATTTCAAGTCAATAAAAATTGTTGTCTTTTAAATATTATACAACAGTATACATCTGTAGTCTGTACCATAAGTGTGTAGCTGTGTTTGGCTAGTGGCTACATAGACAAAGCCTGTAATCAAACATGGTTAAAGCCGGATATTGAAACCTTATCTCACTTTTGCTTCAAGTTGAAAACTGCGCTAGTTCAACAAGGTTACTAAATAGGTTAACAGACCTATAAAGCCTGTAAAGTCTTTCAAGACTGAAGGAAAAAGAACTGCAAGTGCGCATCCGGAGGGCGGCGTTGGGGGGTGGAGGCTGCAAGGTTGTTTTTCCGCCTAGGGCGGCAGTGCGCTTCGCGCGCCCTTTGCGTAGAGCCGCGACCTCTGTTGGCCCGAATCGGTTACTGGCTTCAATGTTTATGTGCAGTGTGTACCCGCCTCTATATTGCCACGCGTAAATACGTAATTGAGTGAACTGTGTACAGTGTGAACTGTGAAAGTGTTATTCCGAAGTGAGCTTGAAAATTTGACTGGATGTTCATAAGTACCAAGAGTTTTTGTAAGAGGTATCGATGTTCATACATTTTCCGTATTGGATTTATGGGATTTGGTGGAACAGCGTTCGGGGGCGGGAATATTTATATGTGTCATATTTCTTTAATAGTTTTCCGGGTCTCTGTTTCAGCAGATGAAATGGGCCGGAATATTTCAGGCCTTTATAGTTTGTTTTATGGTATTATGGAGGAGCCATTAAAGTCATTGGCATTCTGATTAGTTAGATATTCTTTTTCAGCGTAGGAGATTTATTAGGAGAACGTTGTCGGTCTTGGAATTACTGAACTTGGAAATACTTAAGGTTTGAACGGATTTACAATCATGACGAAATGCCATGTGAACTTATTCTCCTTTAGTAAATTAGATTTCGTTATAAGATATTTAATAATTGATTGCCTTACAATGCCCACAGTGGCTTTGCAAAGATAAAGTGAAATATGACACCGCGCAAAAGTTAATTTTATGATTGATGACTGGTTTTCTATTATGAGTCATCGCGAATGTCATTATTATTCATGCTAGTTTTATTGTCATTAAATTAACTAAAAGTTTCACTATTATTGTAGCGTGTTTGTTACACACCGTCAACTCTTATCTTGTAACGATACATATCAGGCCAAGTATGAAATGTATACTATTTTTTAATTTACAAATGAAATCATTCAAACTTTTATGTAATTTCAAACGTAGGTACATGAATCACTTTGATTGATGTATGTTATTAAACAATTATTCTGAATAAAACCTTTGATACTTACTTATTAATTTTTCTTTGGGTTGATTAATTATCTTTACATTGGTTTTTGGTTAAAAGAAACTTCTCTAAAAATCTATATAAAGGATCGATACTGAACCGATTCTGATGAATTTTTGGCGAACAGAAAATTGATTGTATTTTGGAGAAGTTTAAAGACTAATTATCCCGGGATTTTCTAAGAAACCCTAACCGGATGAACTCACGAACAAAAGCATCTAATGAACTTTATAAAGTTTATAAAGTATTAGTTACTAATACATTACATAATACATTAAATTAATTTGATAATTCGTTGACTTATTCATACATGTGTTAGACAGTACAGTATATGAAATATAACGCGGCTTATTTGATATTCTCAAGTGTAAATTGCGGGATGACTCGGCGCAGAATTATTGGATGCAGACGTGACCAGGTCGTCGTGAGCCGAATAACAATACGATGCGACAATACTAGTATTCCTGAAAAATATACATAAATTCATACCCCAATAGCATAACGGTTAGGGCAGTGGACTTAAAACTGAAAACTCGTTGGTTCAAACACCACCAATATCATTGCCGTATCCACTCCTTTATCTTAACGCTTAACTTGGGAATGGAAAGAAAGAGAAAATATATATGAGTCATGTAAAAAAAACTTATCTACTGTTTTATTAGAAAAACTACACGTGGGTCACTTTAAACTTTATGTAAAATTTAAAGAAAATCTTTTATCGTAATAAGAATCTCCCTAGCGAGAATAAGATCGTCCCTATCTGTAAACATGTTTACTTCCTCGCAAAACATTGCTACTTGCGTCTATTCAACAAGGAAGTGCGAAAGAATTCCTATTGTAAAGCTATTTCATCCAATCATGCTGGTTTGCACCACAATGGAGCTGGATAAAAGATCATAATGGGAAAATGCAATTGGTTAAAGTTTTCTTTTGTCCAGGCTAATCGGTTCCGTGCCATCTTTTCTTATTCGTTTCGTGCCAAGTTCAATTACTATTTATGGTACTCGTACAATTGTTAGGTTAGCTCTCTTACAAATATGTTCAGTCCAGACGATGAGTCAGCATCTTCATATAAATCTAATATAAAGTATTGACACAGAACACGATCTTGTGCCATGTGTATCCAGCGGCTGCCTGCCCTACCTAGCTACGCTACCCAGCAGCGTCCACCTATTTATTTTATCTATGACCTAGTGGAGGTGCAGGGTCGCTCTTAGGTAGTGATGTGCCAACTCGGAAAAAACAAAACTCGATTTAACCCGAGTTAAAATCCACGTAACTCGGGTTGAACTCGAATTACGTAACTCGAGTTAACTTGATGGACAAGTAAATGTTTTTTTGAGTTTTTTCCTAATTATTCTCTCAGCTTGGCATAAATACTTTAAAAAATTGGAACAGACAAATTATATTTTTATGAATGAAATGATATAGCAGTCTAAAGTTTTTCTTTTCTTTTTCCAAACTAAAGATTTTCTTTAAGGACCCGGCATTTTTCAAAAACTTAACAACGCATAACACGCAAAAACTAAAATAATAACCGGCACTTTAAAGATAACCTCAAATCTAATGTAATGACACTTGTTTGTTTGCTATGAATGTATGAATGAATGAATATCAGTGAACGAAATGAATATAGTCTCACTCAAATGATCGGCAAACTTCGCTCCATTTCGGTTCCATTCGGTTTTCGAACTCGGGTTAGAGAGAGTTCAACTCGAGTGGATTCGAGTTACGCCCAACTCGAGTTGGCTCGAGTTAGGTACTCGAGTTAACCATCACTACTCTTAGGTGCTGGAATGGCTGGAAAGATAGCCTCATATAAAAATTTATTGCTACTTTTGAACATAATATTATTTAAAAACTTTTCAACATCTTTTCCTCCTACCAGATGACACATAAAAAGATAATGCATCAACTTTTAACGGTCGCTAATAATAGTAATCAAACAAAACAAATCTCATTCGCGATGACAAAACAAAAACAACGAGTCATGTTACGATCGGGGGCCTACAGGCTACATTTGTTTTTGATTAAACAAATTGTCCGCGCAGTTTATTGCTCCCCAGCCGCACGCTCCTGCGTTCGCCTCATCTGCGACTTTTATTTCACTTTGATAAGAAACATCAAATTTTGCGCAGATGAGATAAAACCTTCATTTACCTCGCGAATGTATTCCATATTTAAAAACACATCTGAACCTTTAAGTGCAACTGCACTTTCGGCTGAAGCTATGGAGTATTATTATCTCTTTAACATAAGCTTCAGTTATTATTTTTATCGACTAAAATAAAAAAGCAAGAAAAAATTTATCATTTCAGCCTGTGGTGGTCCACTGCTGGACATAAGGCCTTGACCTTGAGTCTTCGAGCCTTCCTCATCCAATATTCGCCACCCTCTCTATATCGTTGGCTCATCTTGTTGGAGGGCGCCCCAACATAGAGAAACATTTTCGTCATATGCGGGCACGCTACTATTACTGGTATCTACGCGGTCTCCACCCAGAGGATTTTCCGGCTACAAGTTACAACTGTTATTGTTCTTACGACAAGTTTGGCCGACCCACTGCAACTTCTCACTTAGATACTTTGGAATATGTCGACCTTGGTTATCCCGTGGATCTCTTCGTTTCGGATAATATTAACCTTCAGAGAAATTCCTGACATAGCCCAAGGCTCGCTGAGCGAATCATTGAAGATTTCCTTTTCAGGCATTGAGGTATAAACAATAAAAAATCTTAATTTTCCAAAAGCTGCCTAAGTTATCCGTGTTGTGGCTAGTTAGACGTGCAAACTTTAGCATAGTAAAATAAAGGTTTTATTATTTTCGAGATCGTAGTAATTTATTTTTGCAAATAGTTCATTATAATATAAGGTATAATTAGTCAAACGCTAGTATGAGCAGCATTTATTCATCAGTCATATTAAAAAAAAAATCCATTCATTTGACTATTTAAAAGCGCTTTCTTGTAATAAAAATGTGTCTAGAATTTCTAAGCTCTACGATTTTACAAAGCTTTGAGGATTTTGAAAACATCCTCGTGTTAAAACTAGCCTGCTTGTGAAACCTGCCCGTGGGCGAATAATGCGTTGTATCTGCGCTTCTTTTGTTTTGAAAGCTTTTGACTATTTACTTTTTTACTATGGTAACAGATGGTTTTAAATGCACTTGTAGGTAACGTAGGTTTGTTACCTAAATACGTTTACCTTTATACCTAACTAGCTGACACGGCGAACTTCGTACCGCCAACTTATCAATTATAATTTTTTTTGTTTGTTTGTTTTTTTTTTATTAAGTATTAACACCTTCCGTGGACCTTAAGGAACATACAAAAAAATAAATTAACCGAATTGGTCCATCCATTCTTGAGTTATGCGCTTACCAACATTCATTTTTATTTATATAGTAGATTAGCATTGTTTTTCATCCAATTCAAAAGGCTCCTTAGTTGGTTCCATATCTTATCTTGAGATGATGAAAGCGATATTTTTTATGTGTTTTCTATTGTAAAATCGTGATTTTGATGCAGATTGCAGATCACATTCTTAATATTCATTGTAGAGATTGTCTTTTACGTCAAAATCTGAGGCATTAATTGAATGAATAGGTTGATAATATTTATTATGATATTCAGACGTACCTTCTCGTCCTAATGACCTTTCTAAAAATTGAATTTTATTATTAAACAACAACAGGTAATTTGATAAAAATCAAAACGTAGTAGATAATCAGGATTCAATTCATACCAATGGTAATTGCCAAATAAAATTTGTACGTGCTTGCCCTTTGCCAACGCATTGTTCAAACATACTTAAGTCGTAAAATAAAGGTATCTAGGTTAAACGATTCCGGAAAAGGACAGCCCGCTACGGTTAAGTTCAACCCGAACATTGGATTGTATCGGAGCAGGTATGACAATGATAAAGAAATATATAAACTTCGAAAATATTCCCAACTATTATTACATTATTCCAGTGGTTTGGATATAAAACTTTTACTTTTTGATGTTTAAGATTTTGAAAATAAATTGTTACGTGTTGACACTTTGAAAGTAGGTTATCTATACAAATACGAACACGTTTTTTACTGATTTCAATTGTTTGAACATGCTTGGATGAAGAATGGTGCAGCTGAAAATATTTTTTCATCATACCTATTCGAAAAACGAATATTGGCTTCAGAGGATAGCGGGAGCAAAATTTAATTTTATCCCCATGGGAGCAAAATTCAATTTGAACCCCATGGGAGCAAAATTTAATTTAACCCTATGGGACTTTTCATTTCTCTCTTCTGATTGGTCCGCGTTCGTGCTAAAGTATGTGTCGAAATTCAAATATGTTTGAGAAGCTGTTCGATAAGTCACGTGATCAATTTGTCGATCGGATGTACGCCCATACTGTATCCAACATAAATATTTATGTTTAATTATTTAATAATAAATTATTTATTTGTGTTTTATTTAAATTTTCAATATACGATGTCTATACATAGTAGCTTGATACTCCTAGCTTTTTCTCATAGGTAATGATGAAAAATAGTGTGTGTCATTCGGGGCCAAAATATTTTGTTCTCGGGCGGCGTATATTGAATTCCTCGCTACGCTCAGGATTCTACTTTAGAATCCGTCCGTCGATGGGTAGCCTAAGTATGTCACACTCTCTTTAACATTTCTGCGGTGGTGTCGTGTGATGCGGGTTGTTACGTTCCCTAAAATATGGTTGAGCGAAGCAATGGCTGGGTCATGCGTCATGCTCGTGAACGGGTGCCATCAGCGGCAATGGGGCTACTTTCTGTCTGCCTGTCTTGTCATGTGTTGAATTATAATTAGAAATAATTACGTATGCTTTTGTGGAACTTTCCCTCATTGTGGAAACTCTGCATACATAGAATAATATCTGTTAAGTATATTGTAAAAGTATTTTGAAAAGAGCAACTGCCGAGTTTCTTGCTGGTTCTTCTCGGCAGGAACGGCATTCCGAACCAGTGGTAGACTCATTGACGATTCAAAAGTACTTGTAAAAGTTTATTTGAATAAAAAACATTTCTATTCTATTCTATTCTGTTCCCTCGCTGCGCTCGTGATTCTACTGTAGAATCCTTCACTTCGCTCTGAATTCAAAATAACGCCCTCGGGGAACAAAAAATTTCTTTGGCCCCATATAACACAAATAACTATTTGACAGACTTCAAAAAAGGCTCCTCCTTTTCTCAATTCGTCGGATTTTTTTTTTAATGTATGTTCACCGATTACTCGAAGACCCCTGAATCGATTTGGAAAATTCTTTTTTGTTTTAAAGGGTGTACTTTCCAGGTGGTCTCATTTTAATTTTATTGAAATCGGTCGAGTGGTTCTTAAAAAAACAACAATAAATTGTATACCTTATAGTGACGCGGGCTTTTGAAGTCATTTTTTTTAAATAATTTTTATATTAAATTATCATATACTAGGCAGACACGATAAAAGAGCAGCGGAGCTACGGATCGACGTGAATTTTGTAGCATGGGTATAGTTGAAAACGTGGAGAGTGATAAAGTCTGCTTTTAATTCCAGAAAAGTAAAGGATTACCGCGGGATTTTTAAATAAAGAACCAAACTCCACGCAGACGAAGTTAAAAGTTATGAAAGTCAGGGTTTAACCAATGCAATTCTTTAACACTATCGAAGCATTTAAAATAAATAAATATTTTTTGTCTGGTTAACAAAGCAATCATTTCTTAAGACAATTTACATGTTTCTTATTTGGTTTAAGATTCCTGCATACTACTCAGATAAAAAATATGAGAGGTTGAGTATGAGAGGTTTACTAATTATATTAATATAGGTTTCAGTCGGAGTTCTGTTTACGAGATAATTAAAGTAACTTTTATAAAAAGAAATATTAGAAGACCTTTAATATATCTATGAAGACACCTTAAGTTAGGAAGCACTTGAGGATATGAGCTATCCAATATCAGCAAAGTCGCGATATTGCTGTTGGCAATCGATCTAATGCGGACACGTGCCAAAAGCGGCGTGATCTTGTTGACTATTAAATGTTGTTTGGAAACTTCCTTCCGCCTTCAAGTAAATTTTAAGTGACGAATAAAGTTGACGTTTTGGCAATTTTTGTATGGCCAATCTGTCAAAACGTCAAATTTATCCGTCGGTTAAAGTTTATTTGAAGGTGGTGAAACAGAAAAAGTCGTTTAAAAATAGGTACTTATATCAAATGTTAAATAAACAGACTTCGTTCAATTAACTATTCTAAAAAAAACCAATTTTTAACCCGTAATATGTTTAGACATCAAACGAGTCGCAGGGAGCCGCTGGATTCAGGCGGCGCAAGACCGAGGCCTGTGGAGGTCCATGCAGGAGACCTATGTCCAGCAGTGGACATCTAAAGGTTGATAATGATGATGATGATGATGAATATGTTTAGAAACACCAGGGGCCCCACTTTAAAGTGCTTAATTAACTAAGTAACAAGTAACAATTAGGGACGATTTACAGAGGCACTACAAAAACCTCCAACCCTTTACGTGAACGTTAGTTTTTGTGAACTCAACTAGACTTGAATGGAGGGTTGCGATAAAGTTTTCTATACAATTTATTGCGCTTTCATTACAGTAGTTCCAGATTAAGGGATGTATAATGTAAATGTAGACTAAGATTCTACTCGATTAGTACGTAAAAGGAATTTGGGTGGACGGGAAAAATAAGTGTGTAATGTTTTTTTTAACTTAGTTAAGTATGGAGACTATAGAGTAGCGCTTACTACTAGTCACAATCACAGTGATGAATGAGTGCTATGCACTGAACAATAACTTTTAAGCTATTGCATAGCTTTTATCGCGGGCTTTGAACTAGGACAAACAGTTTGAGCGCGGCGACCGAATCAAGAAATTCCGTAACGAAAATAAACCTAACACCGTCGTTCAGTAAGCGTTCAACATTTTAGAGGGTCACAAGTAGCTCTGTTTGGCGCAGTGGGCGAGCGGCCGCTTTATGTATGATGTCGGAGGTTCGAATCTCACTCACGAAGTAGTGACAGCGCGCTTTTCTTGTTTGTTTGTTTTTTAATAATTTTTTTTTTTGCATAATTTTTATTATGCAAAAAAAAAATATTGCATAAATATTATAATTGCAAAAGTTGATAAAAAATGCTATGCAAAAGCTTTACCGCGGCAGTCCCCGAGTGCCACTTAATTTTTTTACAAGCAAATCTTAGTCAAAAAAAATAAATACAAGTTTTCTCCTTACTAACTACCTACTTCCAAAATAACAACTAGTAAAAGTAATTATTTACGTTACGTTCTACTACCGCAAAAAAAAATCAAGCATGCTTAGCGTTGAATTTCTATATTTTTGACATATTTATATAAAACCTCATCGCAAAAGAAAACCAAAGCCCTATGACACAGGTCCCCCAGTATTATGACATAAAACGTAATCTAAAGTTCCAAAAGCATTAGGTATAGCTATTTTACACGAGCGTTGCGAAATGCTTCCAGTCGCGTGAGGGTCTCGCATTAGAGCCTTAGCCGAGCGGCGTCGTGGAAGGCAACCCTTTGCTGTTATTTATTGAGAGCACCCGGTCGAGTTTCAGGCTTCGTACAAAAGCTTCAGCTTTTAGCTTTAAGACGTATGACACAAATATTGTTTCTGAACATGTGGGGCAAGAGATATTGATGTTGTTTGTACTAGTGATGTCACGAATATATTAGCATTCGCATTCGCAAGAAAATATGCGAATGTTTTGCGAATGTAGGCTGATCCAAGAAGCCCAAAATTGACAGATTGATTTATAAATATTTGTCAGACCTTATAAAAAATATAGAATCTTACAATGCCATAATTATATTCGAAATTCAAATATTCCGGTATTTTGATCAACCCACGTACATTCACACGGTAGTAAATATAATTTGTCTATGACATTCACCAAACATTCGCAACGTTTCATGCGAATGCGAACGTCTAATGGTGCGGCTGCATTATCGCACGAACATTCGTGTCGAGTTGTCGCAATAAATAGCTGTGTCTCCTTCTATCTCAGCCGCTACATAATCGTGCTAGTTCACCCGACACAACGTACTACCCGGCCACACTTGTTACAAGTGTAGCCGGGTAGTTCCTGTGGCTAAGATCCTCATATTATGCTATTCATGTATTCGATCGTTGTCTCTTATGCGAGTGACTTGCTGCCATCCGTGAAGATCCTCCTATCCTCTACGATAATATTTATCAGATCTCCATCAAAATTAGACGAAGCATACCTAATTACTTAGACTTTCAAATAAAAAACGAAATATCAAAATCGGTTCAAAGAAGAATGGCGAAGTTTGACCCAGAACTTTTAAAAACCGTTCAGATTCAGGATTCATTTCATTTTAATTGATAATTTTCAAAGTATTTTTCTGTGTAAACCCCATATTTTTAGAAGTTGGGGATCAAAAATACAGTTATTCACGACACATTATAAATAAACATTCTAATGGCAATACTTTTCGAAGCATTTTACCATAAATACGTAGTCGTTATTCCTAGTTCTATGGTAAAGATTAACTTGTATTATTTATGTCATTGTCAACTCATAGGTCAACTCAATCAATTGTCATTCGTGGTCATTTCGTATTGCGCGTTTATTTTCATTTCATTTTTCGTTCGTTTTGTTTTCGTTGTGCTTTGTAGTGGATTAATAACGATTTTACCTACTGAGATTTTACCTACTGAGATTCTTAAATACCTACTTAGTTATTACTATTTTCGGTAGTAATCTTTTTCCAAAAAATAGAACAGCATGACAACCACCATCACTTAGTCGTATTTCTAGTTCCATGATAATACCATTGGCCGCATTACATAACAGAACTATTCGAATTACACATTTTAAGTAAGTAAGTAATAAAGTAATAATAATCTGTGCCTATTAGATTATTCAAAGCACAGATTAATGATTGATTCAAAGCTAAAGTGGTAATATGTCTTAAATATATTAAATGGAAACATAACCTCATTTTTAATCATTTACTACTGAATATCTTTTTTCTCCCAACTATATTTGATTGACTTTGATTAACTTTTTTGTTAGTCTGGTTTACTAGAACAAGTATCAGAAGTTTGATGCGTGCACGTGGGCCGCAAGTCTGGGTCAGAAACACTATGGGCGTTCGCCAAACTCCTTTGACGGAGTTATGAAGTAAAATCGATAAAAACTTTCATACCCTATCCTGGAGGAACCATATTGTTCATCAAGATAAAAACTACCTTATATGTTGACCCGGAGTATCAGCTACCACTATACCAAATTTCATATAAATCCGTTCAGTACTTTTTGCGTGATGTCCGGACATACAACATACAGACAGACAGACAGACAGACAGACAGACAGACAGACGGAAAGACAGACAAAAATTAAATAAAAATCTTTTTTGGTCTCAGCATCGATTATGATGCTTTATAATTAAAAATAAAATTAAAATTTACACAATATGTACAGAAATCTTCCAGTTACTTTTATTATAAGTATATAGATTAGTAAGTCGTGCAAATTGTCCTGCTTGCTAAACATTTAAGGCTCGAATGAGTTTTTATGCTCTATTCAAAGCCTTAACTTAATCACAAAGAAGATAACTCTCTTTTCTCTTTTTAATGCAATTTTAAGCTGGTTCATTTCAGTGGTGAAATTTGCATGCTAAAATTGCTAAAAATATTTTATCCGCGTTGTCATTTTCCTTTTGCCTTGTTTTCGTATTATTCGTAATTACAATTTATGGCCTTAATTAATAACCGAGGGAAAATTCTGTCATTATTTTAGGAGAATGTTAATTTATAAAGTTGGTTTATCTTAGAGAAGTCGGTAAGAATTCAGTCTGATTCTTTTAGTGCTACTGCAAGCTTTCAACCAACTGTTTGTGTTGGATCTGTAGACAGTGTCAATTCGATCGACATTAATCGAGGTTTGAATAAAACAAATAATTGACCAAGCGAAGCGAGGTCTCTGAGTTTACTAGAGCGATTTGCACTCGTCCGTCCGTCCGTCTGTCCGTCCGTCCGTCTGTCAGAGCCTTATAACTTTTGAATTACTGAACGTAATTACTTCAAATTTAGATATAATATGTAAACCGATGGCCTCCAGCCGAAAATGGCTTAAAAAGTTATAAAAATCTTTATTTCAGGGGGGCTCTCATAGAAGCGAATGCGAAGTAAAATTTTTTTTTTGCGATTCATAGGGTTTCTGTGTATCATTTTAAAGACAATTTGGAACAGAGTACAAACGTATTTTTTTTTTTCCTAAAATTGACGAAATGGGGGGCTTTCAAAGTGGCGATTTAATACGCTCGCTTGAAGACACTCTCTGGGAAAATTGGCAGCTATTTTCAAGCTGTACTTATTTTTTTACTTCACTTGTATCCTGTACTTGAACAATACTAAAATTATATGAATATTATAAAGAAACGAGATTATTTAATTTTTAATGAGCATCAGTAATTTTCACATAGCTTCAGAATAATGCTAATAGATGGCGCAGTCATTAACTATTCCATGGAACCCTAGTTCCACTGTTTAGTTGTACTGTTTTTGGGATAGATCGTAGTCGTGACTCCTAAGTCACGACTACGATCTATCCCAAAAACAGTTTTGCGTCGAGCATTATTATTTAGGTACATAATATAATAACATATTATTCAATTAAAATTATTCTTTAGTTAAATATCAAACTTCAATAAACTAATAATTGCTGCATTTTGTATATTTTCTATTCGCGTCGATAGATGACGATTTGTACAGATGCCCCTAACCCGTTTTCACTCGTTAGTACCTACATAATAATTCAATGTTTTCACTGACGTTGCCTAACCTTTACGGGCTACCTATGATAAGTTAGGTGATGATTACTGTCAACTCTTATCACGATCCTGTACGGGACACCTAAAAGGACATTGGGACGGATGTTAGGACTTAGGATTGTGTTTTGGAGCTACCTACGTAAAGAGACTCCTACATAGGGGATGATTTAGGTATGTTTGGTGAAAACGGGCATAATAATAATATTAGTTTTGGTCGTCATGTATCGATTGAATGAATAATCATGGGATACCGTTACCGTGAGGTCTCAGTTCGGGGCGAACCACTAGTTATATAAGTGGGTAATACCCGATAATGCTTTACTAGCCAAAATAAAAGAGTGTGACAAAAAGCCGTAAAAGTTTTCTCATAATAATTTTCAAATATTTTGGAGGAGGTACGCGATGATTAAAAACATCGTTTACCTAATATACCGAAATCGTTCTACTCGTTATACTAATATTAATCGCTTTAATAGCTGCCACCGGTAATAGCTTACAGGTGAAGACTGCGTGTGCAAGGGTAATTAAAGGTGTAATTAAAAACCGATATATTTACGATGGCTCAGAACAACCCGGGGCGAAGGGTGACTTGTTGAGTTGGGATTTACGAGCGTCCTTGATTAACCCCGATTTGGTTTTGGATCGACTTGCTCACGTGAACTCGCGAGCTCGGTCGCGCTATGTCAAACGTATGAAATATCACGTAACCCCAAAACTGTTTACTGTTACTGTACCCGCGAATTCTTCGAGTACCTACATACGTATATCGTATTTGCCTAAGTATATCAAAAATAATAAAACATGTTTAACACAACGTTTTTAGGGTTCCGTACTCCGTACCAAAAACAGAATCCATATAGGATCACTTCGTTGACCGTCTGTCTGTCCGTCTGTCAAAAAAGTTTTTCTCAGGAACGCGAAGAGGCATCAAGTTGAAATTAATATCAAATACTCAGGTCTGCAATCCCTTGCAACAGTGAAAAAATCAAATTTCTAAGTCGACGCAATCCAAAGATACGGCCTTTTATGCTCCGTTTATGCCGCATATTTTGACACTCGCAAGGGAATCAAAACCTATTAGGTACTTCCCGTTGACCTAGAATCATGAAAGGCATGCAAGCAATGTCATGTAGCACAAGTAAAGAAAAAAATCCGATCCATTCCAATCGTTTTTATTGGCCGCTCGTCTTGTCCATGTTCTGATTTTTGTCGCCCTACTGACACAATAATTGTCATATGCCGTGGTCTTAAAATAGGAGGACTCGGGTACGATTCCTGGCGAGATCAATTTCGTTGATAATTTCTAAAATGTCTCCGGTCTGGATAGACTTTAAAGGCTTTGGCCGTGGCTAGTAATCATTGTACCGACAAAGACATGCCGTCTAGTGCTTAAGCGTTCCGGCACGATGGGGCCTAGAAATCGATTAGAGGTATGGGTTCCCAAACTAGCTTACTATCCCAGGGCTCTGCATTACTTACTCTGCATGGCTTTAAATAGGTACTGATTACTATCTATCAGGGATGTTTATATGTGAATACTGGTATAACCTCGCAGTAGATTTTCAGGTAGCTCTTCCAGACGGATGCGGCAGTTCAACACTAGTAAAATGCACATATTCGGTCTCAGTATATATTTAGCTGTTTTGTGTAGTGCACTAAATTTCTCATCAGAGCTCTACATGTTAAACTTTAATTAATTAACAAAGCTTAATTGGTAAACTTCAGGAAGTAACAATATATCATATTGTGGGGGTTATATTTGGGCTCTAACGATCGTCCATAATTTCTACTGTACCTACTTACTAAAACTATAGCTATTCGCAAATAGGTTTAAAATATAACTTGAACGAAAATATAAATCGACACACTTTTATAAATTGAAAGAAGGGAAAGCTATGGAACTCTCAAAGCCTCTTAGTAGCAAGAGGGTAATAAAATTTTAATGAGCGTATCGTTTTATTGGCGACAGTTTTATTTCACGCAAAAGAATTAAATAGGCTTCTTTATTGCTGAACGTGTAGGCATAATTGATGTTAGTTTAATTGGTACTTCAAATGCGAGTAGCTCTACAGAGTGAAAAAATGTTCAAAATCTACAAATTGAAGAAAACAAGTTAATTCAGATACTTATACCTATACTAGCTGACCCAGCGAACTTCGTACCGCCAACAAAAATATTTAGGGGTGGGTCACCCTTATTATTTAGGGGTATGAAAAATAGATGTTGAACATATATCTACCGATATGCACAATTTTCTTTATAAAAATCGGTCCAGCCGTTTCGGAGGAGTTTGGTAACAAACACCGCGACATGAGAATTTTATATATTAGATGGCAAATTGGAAAGCATTTAATGATTAATAAAACATATAGCAAACTCAATACAATGGATTCATTTAATTATTATTGAAAAGTTTTCTACTTAATAATAATTATCTTCGAAATTTTCGAATTTAATCTGTATGAATTCATATTTAGGGCTTCGAGAATAAATCTCTCCAGTTGTCCTTTGTGCACGTCCTTTTATTTGTAATTAATGTCTTAGCTTTGAATGATTGGTACATAAATAAATAACTAGAGGGAGGATACAAGTTTTCTTTAGTAGGCGATGTGATTAATATAAATGCTTGCTTTGGATATATAAGCGTGCTTGTACCGTATAACTTGCGCATAATTAAAGCCATACTTTGCAATCAAATAAGATATTGTCAGCCACGGCTACACCACCCAGGGTTCACCCTTGCCATTTCTTTATAAACTGTACTAATAGATACGAGTACGTTTGTGTATTGAACAAATAGGGTACTCAGACGTTCACTCGGTTTCGGTATAATAAACACGTCTGAACCCATGATATTGATTTTCCATCAAGGAGAGACCCGTTAATTTTTAACGACAGCCCAGCTCCGTAATTCCCAACGATTATATCAACATTAACCACGAAAAATGGGAATATTTGTCATCGATGTGTTCGAACTTCCTCATTGCTAACTGAATAATGTAATAATGTTTCTTTTTTATAGGAAACTTTTTGTTGTTTATGTTGTATTTTTGGCCCGTAGGCATTGCCCGTAGCACATCTCCGCTACGAAACCGTAGACACTACCTACCTACCTAGTTACTTACCTGTGTATGTGGAAGAAAAGTGAAACTAGATAATCGGAGAAAAGACCATGCAAAAAATCGTCTTCACTCACCAACAGATTTCAAACGTATATCAGTTAATACATCACGATAGCTTGATGATTTTTTATTATGACGTAGGATTGGGGTTTTCATGCAAATCGAGTTACAATTATTTATTGATTCATTTTTCAGTGAAGTGTTTTGGATACCAGTTTAGTAAATTACAACTATAAAAATAACAAACAGGAGCATCAACCAACTAGAAATAAGCTATTGTAAGATGCAGATGCGTTTCTGAGACGCAGAGAAAAACCGCGCCGCGCGCTGCCAGCGCTCCCTCTGGCCACCTCCGCGCGGGCGACACTTGCGGGCAGTTCTCCTAATTGTTGGCTAAAACGTCCGACGAAAAATAAAAAATTTTTTTTTGAGTTATCGGTTTTTTAAGTATGCCTTGACAGAGAGGTGCCTTCATTTATCACAGTGATGAGGAAGGCCTCCACCAGAACCTAGTTTTCTTGGAGAAATAGCGTATTTGGTAATTATGGTGTCCATGGTAAGGATAAATTGTGACATGGTAATGAGTTCCGGAATATGGTGATTAGAATATGCTATATGGTAATTTGTTAGAATTTTGTGAATGAGAAAGTAAAATAAAACATAAGTGTTTTTGTTAATAAAATCTATTTACTCCGTAAATGTGGAAAAATACAGTAGTAAAACTGAAAGAAATATCTTAGTATTTCTTTAAATATAAAAAAAATCTACTTTGGTACTTATTAATAGTAGTTAGGTACTTATTAGTAATCACGATTTACAAAATAGATAAAAATATCACTCATAAATTTTCTTGATTCAATTCCGATTATTTATTGATTAATTATTATAGTTAATTAGTTACCTAGAAGAAGCGTCTAAGTAAATCTCGTAAAAACGGCATGCCAATCATAATCGTACAAAGATTCATAACAAAAGTCTGCCTTGCTGACGAGATCAATAAATTTGGTTATTTTCCTATCAGACCTACCTAGGCTTACCTACAAAAAGCGTCTAATTATATTATGAGTTTAACATAAGATAGCTCTATGTACACAAAATATTCTTCAAATAACATGCCAAACATAATTAATAATTATTATTATTATATAAAATTTGATACAGAATTGCCAGTGTCGTTGATGAGATCTATATATTCGGTAATCTTCTAAAGGGTCTAGGGCCTTTGGAGGAAATAGTAACTTACCTGCGACCGCACCTGTTAGGTCTTGACACTAAGCTAGGCTATCCACGCAACGCATTTGTTCGCTATAGACCCAAGCAACAAGGACTGTGTTATCATGGAGCTTGACATACATAACGCTTTCAATACACTGGAAAAGGACATTCTACTGAGCGAAGCAAAGTTATTATTCCTACTGTGTATCCTTTTCTTCAGCAATTTTAACATTCCCCCTCCAATGTCTTCTATAGCCAAACCTCTATCCTTTCGCAGATTGATGTCCAACAGGGAGATCCGTTTAGATCTCTCATCTTCAGCCTCAGCATTCAGAAAGTTCTTCACGACCTCAAATCCCCCCTTTATATCTGGTAACTCGATGATGGTACTATAGGAGGCAAACCTGAAGTTGTGGAACGTGACCTACTGCTTTTAATAAATTGCTTGAAGGAGCTGGGGTTGAAGGTGAACATGCCTAAGTGAGAGTTCTTCCCCTGTAATCCAGAGTCCCGTCTTCTGTTCCCTCACTTTGAAGACCTAGTTCCTGGGCTCAAGGAGTTTAACGCTGACAATTTTTTCCTCTTGGGGTCTCCTATCTTTTCTTCTGCTATCCCGGAAGCCATTGAGGCAAGGGGGCCACTCCGCCATTCAAGAACATTGGAAAGATCTTTCGGCTCATGTTACGCTTACGCTCTTGCAAAACTATTTTGCTGTGCCGAAGATTACATATCTACAACCATGTTGGGAAGTCCCAACATGGTTGCATGCCTGTTTGCGAATTCCATCGATGCATCTGCGGTTACATGGTGGAAGCCAACGGCCACCACGCATTTAGTTGCAGTCGTTGTGTGGCCAGATTCTCTCGTCACCACTCTCTGAACGATATCGTCCGCACAGCCCTCGTCTCGGTCAACGTACCCTGCGTAGTGTATACTCGAGCCACCCGGTTTGGGTCACATGGATGGCAAGCATCCTGATGGCTTGACACTCGTCCCATGGCAAAATAGCAAATGCATGCTGAGGGACGCGACGTGCATGAGTACATTCGCACCATGTCATCTCAGCCAGAAAACACAGGTAGACGCTGCAGAGTCCGTTGCATTAAAAAAAGGAGTAAAGATGCCCCTATTCTGGACAGCTACCTTTTTTCCCTCTGGCAGTGGAGACCACGGAATGCTGAAGTGTGGAAGCTAAGCGATTGTTGCACGATATCGGCGGTTGGTTAAGGTGAAGGGGTTGCGATCCACGTTCTGGGGTTTACCTGGTCCAAAGGCCTTCAATCGCCATACAACGCTGCGATGCTGCGAGTTTGATTGCAATTGAGCTATAAAAAGAATTAAGATTTATTCTCCATCTTTTTCGGTATAATATAGGATCATTTTTTACCTTCGCATACCATTCGAGCCTTTTTTGCCCATCTTTTTCGGTTTAGTTAATTTTATTGTTGGTAAATATAACGATGTTGTCATCACCAACACCCAAACGGTATCAAAATACAGCCATAATCATTCAACACAGATTACTTATAACTTTTTATATGTTACTACAAGTTGGTCCTTGACTGCGATAATCTGGGGTAAGTGGTGAATGCAGTCTAAGATGGTTTCGAGCTTACCTGGTATTAAAATTAAACAACTTACCGGTTTCTACGCTGATACGTACCAGAACGCTAAATCACATGGCACGGCACATCTTTGCTGGTAGAGTATTGGATGGTCACTAGCCTCGACCAGACCAGACTGGAGACAATTTTACAACATCCAAAATTGCCCCAGCCGGGAGTCAAACCCATGAAGATCCAGTTTTTAAGACAAAAGTACTCACCAGAGGGCCAGGGAGGTCGTTAAAATTTAGAAGATCCCATACATTCAAGCATTACTCTAATTACCTAGCTAATGCCCAATTACCATAGTACGTAAAATGGCCCTGGTAATAATGGTAATTAGGATCATGGTAATTAGAATTGGTTAGTAATTAAATTTTTACTTGATAAGTAAACATAGTAATTTTTTTTAATGTGCTTTGTTAGAAAGTAAAACATATTTGAAATATATAAAAAATACAAACATATAAATGTGATAACTACTTATGGTATGGTGAGAGTCCTATGAATGAGCGATTAAAGTTGCCAAAATGAAATTTCCGTTGAAGAATGCCAAATATTTCAGTGACCCGACGACGTACACACCTCCATTCGACATGAATTGCTCAAGGCAACTGATTTTGTACGTTAGACGCGACGACGATGCGGATTGTATGGATATGTGGGTAGTTACGATAGTGTTTGCACAAGAGCACGGTAATGATTAAAAAGTCGTGGGACATACTTTAAATACTAATAAAAAACTAATTCTAAGACGTAACCTCACGCTACTGTTGTTATTTTAAAGATTAATTATTCATTATTGAAATAAATTTTTTTGAGAATTTTTAATCGACTATGTTTTTAAATAAATAAGTTTGTTACATACAACATATGCAGTGGGACAGTCATGGAGGTTAGAAAATGGAGGTTTAGATTTTTTTTAAAGCTGGATCTCACCTCTTTTATCTTCTTTTTCTTAATGGACCATATAGAGGACACTATCTAGTATCTACAAAAAAAGTTACATAGGCCTGAGTTAGTTTTAACCTACGTTCTCCAGCCTGGGACATGCCTTAGCCAACATTTAGGAGAATTGCCCTTGCGTCGCCTGTCGCCTGCGTCGCGCGCGCGTACTTCAGCGTGCGTACTCCTTTCGTATTTAAAAAAAAACCCCAATCATTTTTGGATTGAAAATGGTTATAAGTCTTTTTATGGGACGTTACAATATTATTAAAAATAGTGCCACGTCTGTTGGGGGGTGGGGACAGTGTCCATACAATTTTTTGCATAGACCTTTAAATATGAGTCTATCGGTTTTGTCACGCGAATTTCTAAACTCAGGCATCAATGCCAGTCTCATTTTCGCGCTCGGTTTCGCTATATTTGGCGGCGCGGCGGAAGAGTTGTGTTACGGGCATCGTGGAAATCCCGTTTGTTGAAAGTAATTAACTTATTTCAATTTATTACGAGTATATAGAAATTTACTTTGAAAGACTACCTACTAAGATTAATTAACTAGGCATGATTATCTTTCATTTATGATTTTTGTGTGTTTTTGTATGCTACAAAACTCATTTATTTTTATTATTTATGATGAACTTTTCAAAACTTTTTTACTAAAGGAGTGTTTTAGGAACATTGAGTTATTTTTAATTAACCGACCCCGTAAAGTTAATTTCATCGAATAGAATAAGTATGGTCTTTTCACAATCCTTTTAAGTCAAATATTATTTTTTCGAAGCTCGACCATTTTCGACCAGACCAATCAAAAAAAGTAAAAATAAAATAAAAGTTGCATTCTGTGTATTTTTACATCTACCTGCGATATCCGTATCCATTAGGGAAATCGTTTTATCCGGTGCCGGTTAAAAGCAGTTTTCCGTAGTTCCGGTCCGGCTCGAATGCTACGATAATTTATGGCCTGACGGACACCGGTCACTTCGGATCGGGGCTAATACCTGTTGAGTTACAACCGGGATTATAGCTACTAGCCTGAGAAATTAACTAGTTAGTCATGTTCAGTAATCTTTTGAGGATTCGTCATCTTAGCGACGCTTTCCTCTGGGTAATATTGCCAGACGATGCGTGAAGGCAAATAGGACTCTAGATTTTGTTTTTTGTTTTGAACTGCGGGGGTGAGTTATCGTAAGAATAAAGGTAGTCAGTCAAACAGTGTTTTTGCGAGTGCTTTCGCCTAGACTCTAGAGCTAGGGTTCTTAACTTTTTCATTAAGAGATCAGTTAATGCATAAATATATTTGTCATGACATGGATCACTAAGTATTTGACAGTATTTGACATGGATTACTAAGTATTTGACAGTATAGCATAAGAATAAATACAATCGATATAAGGTTTATTAATGAACTAGCTGATGCCCGCGACTTCGTCCGCGTGGATTTACTTTTTAAAGTCCCTCGGGAAATCTTTGATTTTCCGGCAGAAAAAGTAGCCTATGTCACTCTCCAGATCCTCAACTATACCCGTGCAAAAAATCACGTCGATCCGTAGCTATGTTGCGGCGTGATTGAAGGACAAACCAACAAACCAACAAACATACTTTCGCATTTATAATATTAATATGATTAGTATGATTTCTATATTTTTAAAGTGTAGCAAACTTTCATGTTCTCTTCTTAAGTTGTAGAGTAAGCTTATCGCCTGTGCAACTTTATTTTTTAGTAATTTTACTTGGGGTGGGGGGCAAACTTACGTTCATTTATCGGTCTGTGTTTGGCGTGTTGGGACTATTTATCTTGTACAAGATGGACGACGGGACGGCGGGCTAATGCATTTGCATTTCGCCAGTGTTAGTACAATGTGAAAAATAAGCTTTGAAAATTGTTTTATTATCAAAAGAACTTATTCATATTCAAAATATTATAAAATATTTTAAATAACTTCGTTCTTATTTAAAATATTTTGAATAAAAAAAAAAGTTCTTTTCCATCTTATACTTATAAATATAAATTTTAATTTTACAAAGATATGCATACAATTCATGTGATAAATTATCATATCTTTGGTCTCTTGACTGAACTGAACTAGACTGAATTGAGATTCAAATTCAAAATCATTTTTTAGTCAAGGTCAAAAGGTCAAGTTTTACAATAGTTATTACAAGTCAAGTATTACAAATTTTAAAAAAGACGAGCCGATAAGAAACTCTTCCAAAACAAAAGATGTTATAAAATGTAGACCTATCGAAATTATTACATTATTGATTACGAAAATGTGTTAGTAATTCTGTTTGTAAATGGTTGTTCGTTAATTCTCTAAGCTACATAGAGCTACATTATATTTATAAACATTACCATATGACAAAGTAAATGCTGTAAGTGAAGTACAAAAGAGAAAATTGATTATGTGACTTTAATTGCTGTCTAAAATGACTGGAAAAATCTTACAGTTTAAGCCTTAGACCTTTCCCTTTGATATAATAGTTTAATTAATCTTGGAACAGTAGGTAGCTTCGTAATCTCATCAGGCAATATTTTCATTATTTCCCCCGAAAGGTTTTCTCCCCGTTTATTATCGCTTAATTTAATCAAAATCTGCCTAAGGTTGGCAATTTTCCAAATTTGTTGGTAAATTTTCACGCAAAATTTTGTAATTATTGTACTATGTTATGGGTTTCGTTGTAGGTTTGTAATTTATTAATTTAGGTGTGTAACCTACAACTAATTATTTATTACTAAAATAATTAATAAAAGATTTTCTTTATTGAATTTATATAAAACTAGCTGATGCACACGACTTCCGCGCGCGTAGATTTAGTTTTTAAATTCCCTCGGGAACTCATTGATTTTCCGGGATAAAAAGTAGCCTATGTCACTCTCCAGGTCCTCAACTATACCCATGCAAAAAATCAAGTCAATCCGTTGCTCTGTTGCGGCGTGATTTAAGGACAAACCAACAAACAAACACACTTTCGCATTTATAATATTAGTAAGGATTAGTAAGATAAGAACATCGTTCGATAATCACGTCGCGTATCGGTAAATTAAAATTCCGGCGACATTTCCATATCACATCTAAACAAACATAGCGCAAATGTCACTAATGTTATTAATCCGTCCAATACCCTCCACGTTTTATTAATACAACGAGGCGCTATTAATTAATTCTGCACCGCTGATTCTACAAAATTCACTTAGACACGGTCCTATGTTAGTACAAAAACGCCCTTCCGTAGTACTTTTTCCGTTATACCATAGTCATTAAGGGAATGATCCGGTAGCTTGAACGGATAACTTATGGTCGGCCGTGGAATCTGCATATAAATAGGAATGAGGTTCATATCAGAGGGATTACGGGAGGTACTTTCCGGAGGGAAACGTGGCACTGTGCCAGCTACGCAGAGGGCTTGATAAAAAGTTTCCTTCTAAAATGGCGATGTTAATAAGTTGTATGAAATCGTTTTTGTCTGGGATTGTACTTTTCATAAGGTTTTTAGAGCATAAAGATGGCAAAATAGGCGTAGACCTGTAAATCTTGGTACTTAGATAAAAGATGATACGATGTTAATTGAAATTTTTTCTTGTTTATGTGCGCGGACAAAGCTTAAATATTAATAACTTTATACCTACCTATTTCATTTTTAAATTATTAGCTTTTCTCTTTATCAAAAATAACGTTGTGTAACATAACTTCGTTTTGGGACATAGATACAAATTATATAAATTACATAGGTAGGATGTATACCTACTATACAAATTACATAAATTACATAGGAAATTATATATATACGAAAAATTGCTACTTTTTGTGGTAAAAATTGTAATATTCTCTAAGCTCAGACCATAATATTTCCTTATATTGCCATTGAAACGCTTATATAAATGTTAAAGAAAATCCAAATTTTATTGTTCAGGTCACGTCAAATGGCTTAAGCTAAGTACGAAATATTGTTAGGAGGGACGCAGTAAAACAACACGACACATTACAGCTTTACAGCAAACTTATACGGAGAGCTTCACTATATCTATACAATGTATTGTATAAAAAACCTACTTTACTTCAAGAACTTAGCAAGATAAGTTTTCATTTACAAAAGAGGACTTTAGTGAAATCATGCAATTCTAAAAAATTGTATGATACAAAAACTGACCAAGTTAGCAGTGTTTACTTTATGTGTTTTTTTTATATTTTCGGAAAAAATGAAACATGGTTTAAAAATTATTGAGATTGATTGGATAACTAATTCTGAAAAACTATTTTCAGCTTTTTCACTTACAAAAAGTAACGTGATAAAAGACCTATAAAATAAGTATGCAAATATTATTTATATTATTTTACGCCTCTATGTATGAACAACACTATCGTGTGTAATGGAACAGACGAGGCGGGGAGAAAAAAATAATTACAGGGCTGTTTTGAGCAAATTAGATTTCAACGCCTTGCTCTTTCGACTTTTCACCGCGAGCTGGTGTTTTAATTTTGCTATGGATAAGGTATGAATGGATAAGATATAAGACATAATTTGCAAAACTAGAATTACATCCTGGTTACATAATATATTTGGAATTAAATTTACGGGAACAATCAATAACCAGTACAATTTCGCAACTATAATATTAGTAGGATGCAGATGGTATCATATTTACCATTTAGATAACAGATAATAATCTTTTAAGTACAATGCTCAGAAATACTTTACAAGAAACAAAAACACAACATTCATAAATAGACAAGCCCTCATATTATGGCCTGAAAAAATACATCATCCATCTCCATTCAAATCCAAGTACGAAGAGCTACACCGTTTTCTTATTACATTATCATATCAAAGGATTATCAAATCTTCGAGGTCTTCACTTTCATCTGAGTGAAAGCATGAACCCTCTACAATTAGACCATGATAAATGGTTCAGGAAAAATCTCATCTAAATATTTAATCGAAAATTCCCCTACATGCATCCACTTGCATAGGGTAGATGCAGGGGGGATAGTGCAACTGCGAAAAACAACTGATTATGCGGGTTAAGTGATGATGATTGAAGCTGGCAAAGATCGCCTGATTGTGTGGTCAGTTTTGATAAAGTCTTCAATTGTACCGCGATAGCACTCTTCTAATATCCCTTTAAAATTGTTACGTTCCCTTAAATATGGTTGAGCGAAGCAATGGCTGGGTCATGCTCGTGAACGGGTTCCACCGGCGGGAATGGGGCTACTTTATGTCTGCCCATCTTAAGATAGAAGTTAGTCGGTATGCATTTTTGGAACTTCCCTCATTGTGGAAACACTGCATACATATATAGCATAGTATTTACTGTATTGTAAATTTGTTTTGAAAAGAGCAACCGCCGAGTTTCTTGCTGGTTCTTCTCGGCAGGAAGGGCATTCCGAACCAGTGGTAGATTCATCGACTGTTCAAAAGCAATTGTAAAAGTTTATTTGAATAAATAATATTTCTTTTCTATTCTATTCTAAATTATGATCGTATGCCACTAATCATTAGTCTTTTATACGTTTTCAAGACCCGATGTGTGGTCCAATAAATCCTTGCAAATAATGCGAAAGTGTTTTTTTTTGTTAGTTTACTGGTTTGTCCTTTAATCACGCTACAACGTAACAACAGATTGACATGATTTTTTGATATAGATGATATCTGGAGACTTGGAGAGTGACAATAAGTATTCTTATGCCAAAAAACAATGAGTTCTTCAATTTTTTAAAACCTAATTCCAAGTAAAAGTTAGTGTTATAATATGCATTTGTTTCTGCAACTGTAAATAAAAATTTAATCATGATAGTGTTCAACAAAAACTAATTGTTCATGGCGGTTCAAAGTCACTTTAACATTCATTTTCAAGTTTACTCACGGGCGCATACTCGTATGTGCAAGTTTGTACTTCGTGCTGAGACAAGTGCATAAAGCGCCGGAATGCAGTGGGGTGGGCCCCTCCTAACCGATGCAAATATTTCTTTCCGACAAAATATTGCAGTGTTAATGCCACGCTAAAATGCCGCACAGTACCGCCCTATGTGTACATTGGGCATTGGGTTTTATTAATTCCTTTTATTGACCGCGAAAAGGGCATCGGATTATTTGTGTGTTTTGTATATTAGCCGTCAGACACTCTTTGTTACCTGTACTTTTTAACCGACTTCAAAAAGGGAGGAGGTTCTCAATTCTTCGGAATCTTTTTTTAATGTATGTTAACCGATTACTCGAAGACGCCTGAATCGATTTGAAAATTTCTTCTTTTGTTTCAATGGTTATACTTTCCAGGTGGTCCCATATACATTTTCTCGAAATCGGTCTAGCTGTTTTTAAAAAATCAACAATAAAAATACCTTGTATAGTGGCGCGGGAGTTTGAAGTCCGTTTTTTAAAAAGATATTATATTTTTATATTAAATTATGTATGAAAAATTTGCCCAAATCTTGGGTATTCATTTTGTAACATTAGCGACTGCTCGGAAAGTTCAATTAGGCCGGGTACTCACTAGTGAGCTGTAACGGGAACCATACGTATAAAGTACTTTTTGACGATGTAAACAATACATTATCTCAGATATCGCGTTGGTTTACTGTTAATAATTTGCTCTTGAACGCTAGAAAAACTAAGTGTTTAGAATTTATTGTACCAAATGTTAAGAAAATTGACAAAACAATAAAAATAAACGGGGAAAACCTTATAATTGAGAACTCCACAGTTTTTCTGGGGGTGACCTTGGATAGTAAGCTCAGTGGGACGCTCACATAGAGACATTAGCGGGTAAACTCAGCTCAGCTGCCTATGCTGTCAGAAAAATCAGACAGTTTACCGATGTAGACACGGCTAGGCTGGTCTACTTTGCCTACTTCCATAGTGTAATGTCCTATGGAATCTTATTGTGGGGCGGAGCAGCTCATATTGAAACTATTTTTATATTACAGAAAAGAGCCATTCGATTTATCTATAAACTCGGTTCGCGCGTATCTCTTCGTGAAAAGTTTAAAGAGATTGGTATTCTTACGGTAGCTTCACAGTACATTTATAATAATATAGTCTTTGTGAGACAAAATATTCATCTGCATAAACAAAGAGGCAATACACACAATCGACTCATTAGAAATCGTCATAAACTAGAAATTCCATCATGTCGCCTGCGCAAAGTGCAAAAATCCTTTGTGGGGTTGAGCGTACGCTTATATAATATGATTCCGAAGGAATTGCTAGATTTGCCACTGCACAAATTTAAACAATGCGTAAAAACTCACTTACTGAGTCGCGCTTATTACAAAGTTAATGACTTTCTTAATGACAAAGTTGCATGGGATCTTAAAATTAGTGTTTGAATAATATTGTTCAATTCGATGCTTTGATACGGGTAGACTAAGTATGTCACGCTCTCTTTAAACATTTCTGTGGTGGTGTCGTGTGGTGCGGGTTGTTACGTTCCCTCAAATATGGTCGAGCGAAGCAATGGCTGGATCATGCGTCATGCTCGTGAACAGGTGCCGCCGGCGGGAATGGGGCTACTTTCTGTCTGCCCGTCTTTGACATGAATTGAATTGTAGTACGTTTTGTGGAAATGTCATATTCTATTCTAACAAAGATGCACGGGTTAAATCAGCTTGCCATCCAGCTGCCCACAAGATAGTATAAAAACTTATTACAATGTAATAGCTACTTATTAATATTGTAAAATGATTATTTTGAAAAGAGCAACTGCTGAGTTTCTTGCCGGCTCTTCTCAGCAGAATCCGCTTTCCGAACCGGTGGTAGAATCTTGACGTGTCATAAGAGCCACAGGTTGGCCTACATGAAATAAATAATTTTGAATTTTGAATTTTTGAACTCTACAGATGTTCTAGTTCTGGTAGGTGTTCGCAATGTTCATGTCCACGGTAATACGTACAAAGATGTTTCTTAACTTTTTACGGTACCGGTAACAGCAGGTCTGGAAACAAGCAGTGCGGGCTTCCTTTGATATGCGGCAAGAAGCTTAAATACCTTACCTACAGGTATTTAAGCTTCTTGATATGCGGCAAAAACTGACAATCGTCGGCTCTCTGTGAGCGCGAACCTTGGTTGTTTGTACTTGTATAGTATAAACTAATAATTTTTGTATCGTGCAAACGTTATACTTACGGCTCGCTAGTGAATATTCGACTTTACGCAATGTGCCGATAGTGACCAGTCATATAACATTTTCTTCTTAGTGCATTGTGAATAAATAAATTCTCTTCCTTTGTTTAATTTTTTTTTTGTTTATAAAGAATATCAGCCAAGTAGAAGTTGACTAATATTCTCATATCCCCTCCAAATAAGCGGAAAGCTTGTGTTAGGAGTGGGTAACGATAATAGTGCAACGGGTGGGATTAGAACCTGCGACCTTTCAGTTTTCAGTCCGCACCTTTAACCGTTGGGCTATTGAGGCTTAAAAATACTAATTTGTTTAATCACACTAATTTGTTGTTACAAATATAATGGAAATAAAAAGTTATACCTAGTGCAAATACATATCTCATTTTAATTCACACAAGTTCACACCAAATCCAACTTATTACAGAATTTCCCCACTCCGAAGTAACTTTGGTCCTGAATAATTTTCTAATTCAGCCTCTAAACTGTGGGTTTTATTGCCTTTCGGTTTCCCTAACGCCAAACTGCGTAAACTTCGCCTTCCTGACCTATTTAGGCGGATATAGCCGTTTGAAACTCGTATTTCTTAAAATTTTGTCCCTTTCCGGCTTGAAATTAAGGATAGAGACAAAAGATATTTTAAGGAAGCTGTGTAACCCAACAAAAGGTAATCTCACATAGACTGGATTTAGCTGAATGCTTTATTTTTGATTTGTTTCTTAGAAGCAATACTTTGTTACTCACTTTAAAAATGATGATCCGTCTAAGTGGTCAAGCAAACCTATAAACCTTCGATGCGATAGTGACAAGGGCAGTCAGTCAGTCCCCATGCCACACGTGTTGAGTCAGATTAAATCGTACCATACATACCGACTCATAATCATAGACGAGTTGCCGTACGATTCTTGTGTTTTTGAAAAAAAGTAAATACAACTTGAAAAGCATGACGTTTGCAATCTTGAACTATTATGATCTAAGTTTCCTTTTTATTCATAACAACATAGCCCTTGACTGCGATCTCACCTGATGGTAAGTGACGATGTCGTCTACGATGGTAGTGGAATAAGTTGGTAGGAGATATTGCAATTATAATTAAACATGTACGTTGTACAATGAGCTGTAGCCTCTACGATACGAGGCCTTTTATGTGCAACGTCCCCATCTCCTGAGCCTTTAAGGGTGTATTCGCAATGGGTCGCAGGGCGCCTGTAAATCACTTAAGAACGCCGGGAGACGCAGTTACAGTTTCTGTTTTTGCTCACCGGGCCACTGGGGCGTGATGATAAGGCATACCTATCCTATAACTAAATATAGCAACTATAGAACTCATGTAAATAGACGCTGGAGTTTGCCCGACTGATCATACTGCGGACAGCATATAGGGTACTCGTCACACGCTTTGAAATGTTCTGATAATATGGGGAAGAAGAAAATGCTATCAATGCCTTACCAACGAGGCTCTGTGAATTTTAGCCGTAGCCGAATATTGCTCACATGAGATGAAACACATAAACAAATTCTACTAATTATTGAATTTATAATTATTATCACAAGACAAGCGGCTTTTACGATACGATACCCAATATGTGCAACGCCCCCATCTCAGCACTTTGCACAGCGTTTACTTCTGCGTCAGGAAGATCGTCAGTGATATCTGATTGACTGTGTAAGGGCCGCTATAGTGTCTAGATTTCAAGATAAGAGAAGTGTTACTAATTAAAGAATTTGAAATCAATCTCATTCATCATCATCAGTAATTATACTTTATCCTTTGAAACCGATCAATCTTTCTAAAGTTGATCTTCAGCAATAAACTAACATAGAAAGACATATAAATCACAATCACAACATTTTTTACCGGGTAAATAGACTTCCGAACTTTGGCCAAGATCTATCTCCAGCCAACAACAAATCCCCTGGTTCAACAGTCAGAGACTACAATCTAAAGTTCAATCGAAAACTTGAACGTTGGCAAATCGAACACGTTGATGTATCAGATTACTTACGTAAAACATTTTATAGAGAAATGCGTAGACCACATTTTTTTAATGAAATGTGATACTTAAGAGTCAGTAAGACAGTACTTTAAATTACACACAAAGAAATCGATTTTTGACATGTTCGGTAACGATTACTTGCAGATTTAGGTTGTAGGTTACAATACAATGGTAAAATAGAAGAAGAATATTATGTAAAGAAAAAATATACTACAAAAAAATGCGTGAGTGTCGTGGAAGACTCGGTTGGAACGAAGTTCCTTTTAATAATAAATTAATAATAAAAAAAAATTAGGGAAAAATTCTACATGTAAAAATTATTTAAAATAAAATAGAAAATAGAAAATTCAGTCTGTCGAGCTGGGATTCGAACCATCGACCTTTATGCGACTGTAGAAACAACAAGGCTACGGAGATCTAATATTGTAGTGTGAAAATATTGAACACAATGCCAACTTCACATTCAAAAAAGTGTCAGTTCAATTTAGTCTTAATTTTTTCCGTCTAGCCCCCTTTCGCATCGCGCGATAAGGAACTACGTTCCAAAATCTTAAAATTACAACAGTTAAATTGAAGTTAAAAAAATAATATTTTGAAATATAAACTGTTAGCTAGTATTATTTTTTAAGTAATAATATTGTTATTTAGAGACTTATTGGCCAAAACCCTTTATACAAAATTGCAAGTACAGCATTAACGCCCTCCATCGCGGAAGTTATTTATTGTCCCTACTTCTCGGGTAATTAGGTTACCTCAGCGGGCACGCTGGGGACTAATTTGTCAAAATCTCTTACCAACTTCGTCTGAAGTCCAGTTAGTTGCGACTTGCGTATTATTAGTTTTGCTACTTAGTCGCTTAAAATGCTTCGTAAGCTCTGAATTGCATTTATTTTTAATTATAATTTTTAAGATTTTACTAAAGTCACAATATATTTTAATAATAGTGTTTAATCCTTCTATAGAAAATATTAAAAAGCTTTCAAAAGAGAGGCGAATATACAATGCATTTTGTACACGGGCTGTTTGAAAAGCAGGCTAGTTTCAACGATAAGCATTTTGGTCCTTGACTTGACCAGTAAAAATGTACCTATAAGTGGAACTTCTGGTACATTGTAAAAGTTTTTTGTTCCTCCTTAAAAGCTTTGGGATATAGGGGATTTTTCTTATAGTTAGAAGTTAATTATATTTTGTTATGTTAACCTATGTTTAAATGCTTAATACAAAACTAGGTGCTTTTGACCCGCGACTTCTTCCGCGTAGATGTTTTTCGAAATAAAATTATTGATACAGAAAATGATCCGACACAGTCCCACATAGTGAACAGTCTGCCAAACACGTACTGTATAAAAAATTGAATGAGTTTAATAAAACGCAAGTATCGAAATTCATAGATAGGCAACTGATAGATTAAGTTATCTTCATTTTGCAAAATGAGATTGTACAGTAGCTAGAGATTTAGATACGCAACTAAACTGCATTAAGGTACAACATACAGTGTAAACTGTAGTATACTTGTAAACAGCATCGTTTAGTGGGGAAGTCGGCTGATTGCGACATGCAGTACGTGTGTCTGCAATGTAAAACTGCCTTCCGGTCTCTACGCTGTCTCCCAGTCCTATTTAGGTCCCTTTTATGTCTGTTGAGACACAGGTTACCTTCCGCTATTTGATAATAAAATAAGTTTCATGCTAATATCCCTTCTACTATTATTATCAATGCGAAAGTGTGTTTGCTTGTTGGTTTGATGGTTTCCCCTTCAATAGCAACAACGAGAGCAGAGAATCGTTGTGATTTTTTGCATAGTAATAGTTGAGGACTTGGACAGTAACAACTTAGGTGACTTCTCATCCTGGGAAAACAAAGTTTTCCCTCTAAATTGAAAAAAAAAACAAAGAATTTGCGCGGACTTCTACTCCTAATAAACGGTGAAATATTGATATTTAGTAGAATCCAATAAAAAGACTACTGTATATTAAGCATTTCAGAATTGAAACATGTATTAAAAAGTCTTTAATGCGGAATACAAAAACGTTGATAGTATAACTGCATTCGATTTGGTGATACATATACCTACTCGTAACACACGCTTTCATAGCAACTTAATAAACCTATAGGAGGTACATTGTCCCATGTGGCATTTACGTCAAGTTCGTAATTAGATAACAATCAAGTCGGGCGGCGTATTCGTGTTCGATACCAATAATGACCACTGTGTAACTAAACCGCTATCTCTGACCAATCTAGTATTCGCCAACACCGACCGCTGTTTCAACATTACACCACTTATAAGAGACTATAACTATGTAAGAGGCCAATAATGACTAGCCCGAGACGATCTAAGAAGAGTGGCCAGTGTGTTCTACAGCACTTAGACTGGGATTCGCCCTCTACCGCGACCGGTACAGTTAAAAGAAGATCTTCTTGTCCGGAAAATTCCTCGAAAAAAAGCGTAAAAAAGGATGAAGGAATATTTGAAGTTCAAACACCGTCGGACTCTGGAAGTGGCACGTCCAGGGGTCTTGATGAAAATGATAAGTCTGATTCGCTTATAGAAGTAGAAGAGAGGATATCTTGTATTATAAATGAAAATAGATCATCCCAAAGTAATTCTGAGTCAAGTGATGTGGACATCATCATCGAAAGTATTTTGGAAAATCCAATTAATGAGGATTTGTTGGGTCATAATGATTTATTTGGTTGTGATCGAAGTAAAACTTTTATTAAATCTAGTAATCCTTTATTAGATAGTAAAAATCCAAATGCCAAAGATGGAATCAAAAAGGCAAGAGAAAAAAGACTAAGTACCCCTATCCCTATTAATAAGCTTAATAAGTCTTTCGATTTTGTAAAGAGTACCAAAGCTACAAAAGTAGATAAATTAAACGAGAGATCAATTAGTGTTCTTCCTGTTTACAAAAGCACGGTACAGGAATGCGTAGATACAGGTGGCAACAACCAAAAGAAAAAAAACTCAAAATTAAAATTACCATTTTCTCCTGCAAAGGCCATGGACAAACCAAAGGCATTGTTCCAAAGCAAAAATATTTCTCAAGAAGACAAACCATCACCTTTATTGTCTTCTCCTGTTAGAAGAACCATTTCCAATGAGTATGTCCGCTTGAAGTTCACAAACGACACAGTTATACGTCGAACTATCGATGGAAAATCTGTAAAAAAGATAACTCCTAAGATACAATCAATAATACCCGAAAGTCCAATAGACAATGAAGACCCATTTCTCAATCTAAGTCCGAACAAAAAATATACTGTAACCGTAAATAATAAAGTAAGATGCGATAAGGACAACTATGTCATATTCGATCCGAAGACTGGATTTAAGCCTGATGAAGCATCCAAACAATCGCGAATTCCCTCCAAGTCTGGCGAAAAATCGAAATTCCCACAGAAGTTACCGGTCGGCGAAAAGTCCTTAGTTCCAAGAAAATCAGTGAGTGTTAGTGACACGGATAGTGGCATTTTGTCCCCAAATTCCCCAGGTGAAACTAGTGGAAAAGTGTCTACGTATTATGTGAATGCCGCTGTGTTCAGTGAAACAGCAAAAACATGCGCATCGGATTTGGACATCAAAATCGTCGACCCAGTAGTTGCCAAAAAAGCTACGGAGCAAATCAAGGTAAGTTGAAAATAAATATTCTCTATGTAAACTTCGTTACGGCTTCCATACACCATTATTTTATGAGAAATCAGAAAATACCTAGTATATTCATAATTACTAGGTAACCAAATCGATTGTAATAATTTCAAAACTACGAGTAGGTATATTTTAATCCATAATGTAGTAAAGACATAGTGTCCTCCTATATTTTAATGGAGCGGGCTTAAGTACTCCTAGTAGCTATTTTAATAATATATTTTATACATCTTTCACTTACCTATATATAATCTTTTGCTTACTACTTTTCTATTTAACCTAGCAGGCTTTCAGTAGCTTAGTATTGTATTACTCCTAGCAGGTCAACGCTTGGTGAGTATTTTTTGATCGGGCAGAGGTAAAATAAAAATTCGCTTTTATCTTTGTTGTAAGTTTTATTTAATACTGTACCTATTTTATTTTTGAAAAAAAATATAGATAGATTTTTTTTCTTATATTATTTTTGTATTTATATTTTTATGGGCGTTTCGTATTTAAAAAAGTTAAGTTGGTAAAAAGTTTGTCTTTCAGAATATTTTATTTTAATCTAATTTCTCCTCATTCCACATTCCATCTACTAACGCCATCTGTTTCTGAGTAGCAAAATTTTTTAGAAATTGGAAAACATCTTCGCCGGTTTTCGTTTCTTAACGTAGTTCAGCTATCCGCTACTAGATAGCGTTCTTTGTGGGTTCGTAACTGTTCCTATTATTTGAATTTACTCCGATTCCGACTTAACCGATCTTTACTTGTTAATAAACAGCAGTAAAACATGATGGTAAAAATTACATTTTGCTACAATTTGTTTAGTAATAGTTAACGTTCGACCACACATTTACCAAATTTGTACTTATGTATTTCTATTGTTTTGCAATTTTTAGGGTTCCGTACCCAAAGGGTACCAACGGGACCCTATTACTAAGCCTACGCTGTCCGTCCGTCCGTCCGTCTGTCAGCGGGCTGTATCTCGTAATCCGTTATAGATAGACAGATGAAATTTTCACATATTATGTATTTCTATTGCCGCTATAACAACAAATAATAAAAATTAAATTAAATAAAAAAAATTAAATTAAAATATTTCCATGGGTATATGGAAATATTTTAATTTAATTTTTTTTAACGGAACCCTAAAAGAGCGAGGCCCGACTCGCACTTGGCCGATTTTTTTTGTTTAACATTATAATACATCATCATTTATTTTTCTTCTTAAACTTTAATATTAACTAGTTGTTCGCCCCGAACTGAGACCTCGCGGTAACGGTATCCCATGATTATTCATTCAATCGATACATGATAACCAAAACTGACATTATTATTATGCCCGTTTTCACCAAACATACCTAAATCATCCCCTAAGTAGGAGTCTCTTAACGTAGGTAGCTCCTAAATACAATCCTAAGTCCTAACATCCGTCCCAATATCCTTTTAGGTGTCCCGTACAGGATCGTGATAAATAAGTTGACAGAAAACATCAATCACCTAACTTATAGGTAGCCCGTAAAGGTTAGGGAACGTTAGTGAAAACATTGAATTATTATGTAGGTACTAACGAGTGAAACCGGGTTACGGGCATCTGTACAAATCGTCATCTATCGACGCGAATAGAAAATATACAATATTTAACTAAAATTTAACTAAAAAATAATTTTAATTGAATAATATGGTACAAAAAAAATTACAATACAATTATTGTATTATAATAAGTAACTAAATAATAATGGTCGACGCAAAACTGTTTTTGGGATAGGTCGTTAGTCGTAACTCGTAGTTCCATGGGAATAGTTACTGACTGCGCCATCTATTAGCATTATTGTGAAGCTATGTTGATGCTATATGAATTACTGATGTACATTAAAAATTAAATAATCTCGTTTCTTTATAATATTCATATAATTTTAGTATTTGTTGTTCAAGTACAGGATATAAGTGACCTAAAAACATAAAATCAGTTTGAAAATCCATAGCGGATTTTCTTAGGGAGCGTCTTCAAGCGAGCGTATAAAATCGCCACTTTGAAAGCCCCCCATTTCGTCAATTTTAAGGGAAAAATTAAAAAAAAAATATTTTTGTACTCAGTTCAAAATTATCTTTAAAATGATACGTAACAATTTTATGTAACGCGATATTTTTTTTTTTACTTCGCATTCGCTTCTATGAGAGCCCCCCTGAAATAAAGATTTTTATAACTTTTTAAGCCATTTTCGGCTGGAGGCCATCGGTTTACATATTATATCTAAATTTGAAGTAATTACGTTCAGTAATTCAAAAGTTATAAGGCTCTGACAGACGGACGGACGGACGGACGGACGGACGGACAAGTGCAAATCGCTCTAGTTAACTCAAAGACCTTCGCTTCGCTCGGTCGATAACATCGTAAGTTTGAAATATTTTGTTATAAAATGTTATCTAACATAAATGTAATACAACAATATATAACTGCTATGTGGAAATCCATTAACGTTACCCGTTTCACATATTGCTGTACGGTCTACACTAGCACATTATTCGGGAGCAATCGTGCAGTTAATTTCCAAATGGGCCCATTTAGCGCAAATAACGAACGGTGGGCGCGTGCTGTAGACTCGCTTTTGTAATTATCGTGGTTGCGTACGTTATGCAAGCAATTACACCGACAAAAATCATTATCCTTTAACAAAATATTAGATAACATTTTGATGGTTACAACTTACAAGTAAGAACGCTGCAATAAATTTAATATTCTACTAATGTGGATAAAACATTCCACAGTCTCATTTAAAACTGATGTGGTGATTGGGATCTCTTAACATTTTGAACATTTCCTCTAGACTTTCCAGCCGCTGTGTAAGAAGGACGTGATTGAACGACTAATCAACAAATAAACACACTTTTGTTTATAATATGAGTAGGGATACTCTATTGTGTTTATTGTACTTTAGTGTTATAACAAAGCTTTACGGATTCTTAAGCGTTTGCGACTCAAATCAAATTCAGTGCAAGCCGATGAGAATGTTCCTCGTTGATTACTGGAGGATGCACGCCAGGAATACTTGATGTACCGACACGTGGTACTTTACTGCATTGATATTCTACTTGAAACTATCGTGTGTTGTACCTATGTAGTAGAAATTCCACAATGATAGATATTAATTTAAATTACTAATGCAATCTCCTAATCTTATTTAATGTATTTAGGTTTTTCAAACCTAACGGAGTTTTCAAACATCTAAATACGAGCTAAATCCTAAACCTAAAGCAGTCCAAACATCGCTTGGGCAAAGCTGCTTTCAACTTTTGTTGGTATTTTTAGGGTTCCATACCAAAATGGTAAAAATGGAACCCTTATGGTGAGACTTTCTCCGTCCGTCTGTCCGTCCGTCTGTCACAGTCGATTATTTCAGTAACTATTAAAGCTATCGACATGAAATTTTGCATAGTTGTGTATAATAGTGGCCCAAAATCATTGGAATAAAGAAAAATCGAAAATTATTTTTAGTTTTAATAAAAAAAGGGGGAAAATCGGGGGTTGAAATTTCAAAGTAAAATAACTATATCGAGTGGGGTATCATATGAAAGGCCTTTACTTGTGCATTCTAAAACAGTTTTTTATTTATTTCTATATATAATAGTTTTTGATTAATCGGCCAAAATGTCGAAAAAAATACCGTTCCCCCCCCCCCTTATCTCCGAAGTTTACCAATCGAAAAATCTGAAATAATTATGGTCAATAGAAGTTTATGTATATTTTACAGGAAAAATAAAAGCAACACGAAAATTATTTTAGTTTGATTAAAAAAGGGGGAAAATCGGGGGTTTGAAATTTCTAAGTAAGATAACTATACCGAGTGGGGTATCACATGAAAGGCCTTCACTTGTGCATTCTAAGACAGTTTTTTATTTATTTCTATATATAATAGTTTTTGAGTAATCGGCCAAAATGTCGAAAAAAATACCGTTCCCCCCCCCCCCCCCCCCCCCCTTATCTCCGAAGTTTACCAATCGAAAAATCTGAAATAATTATTGTCAATAGAGGTTTATGTATATTTTACAGGAAAAATAAAATGAACGCGAAAATTATTTTAGTTTAATTAAAAAAGGGGGAAAATCAGGGGTTTGAAATTTCAAAGTAAGATAATTATACCGAGTGGGGTATCATATGAAAGGCCTTTACTTGTGCATTCTAAAACAGTTTTTTATTTATTTCTAGATATAATAGTTTCTGATTAATCGGCCAAAATGTCGAAAAAAAATACCGTCCCCCCCCCCCCCCCCCCCTTATCTCCGAAGTTTACCAATCGAAAAATCTGAAATAATTATGGTCAATAGAGGTTTATGTATATTTTACAGGAAAAATAAAACCAACGCTCTAACTAGCATAGTTTTTTTTTATATTAACAATAAACCTCTACAAACAAAGTTAACGATAAATAAGCAAATTAATTTATTATTTTTTTTCTTGTTTTTGATCATTGAACACTTTTATTTAAAATACTACTTTACTTTTACTAGTATCAAAGTGTACAAGGAGAGCAAATATATTCATAGCTTTGCCAGTCTTAGGAACTTAGGTTATGAATAGTATCAAGCTGATAGATGTACAAACATAGGGCTTATTAGGTACATTATTATAATCGACATAAACGTAGATATATTGTTATATACTCAAAGATATAGGCATAATGCGTTGGTGTAGCCCTTCACTTGATCTTCAGATTTAGAAGGACCGCTTAAGAGTTCTCAAGAATGGAAAACGTATTTCAACATTTTCGAGGGTATAAAGGGTGAAACGTTTACTGAATGTTGGATGTTGGATTCTACTAACAAAATTTTAAACTACAAGTAGGAGGTAAGTAAATCACCCGCGCAATGAATTTCGTCTTTGTCTTACTTTTTTCTTGTGCCTAGTCTGTATTTTGTAATCGTATCTTTTTGAAACAGTTATCGTGTCATGTCGTGTGTTGCAAGTTATTTTTACAAATAATAGAGTTTCAAATAGTGTCTGATTTTGGTCATTTGGCCATATACCTAACACAAATAAAACACCTGTTTCGGTCACTTATAAAATATCGGTTTTTATATAACTTTCTAATAAAATTAAGTTATACCTACTTTAGTGATACGAGTAGGTAATTAGTGTCGCAGGGGGAATAATAATAAAAGTAAAAACTGTTGATTGTTGAACTTGAGTGCTATAAAGAGAATTGTCAAATATATTTTAAAATATTTCACTTTATAAAGTGTTTGAAGTGAAACCAGAGGGCCTGGGGGCTATTTGCCACTCCGCTCACGCGCGGTCCGTAATCTAATTATATCGCTGCAGGCTTGTTAGCGAGTGCTGATTGAGACTAGGATGAGATCTACAGACCGCACTCACACTGCTCAGACTCAAGTCTGAGTTAAAATGAGACAGATTTATGTTAGGACATATCTGTGTCTCGTTTTAACTCTATTTTGAGCCTGGTTGGAGTGAGACAGCGATCTATTATAGACCTCAGTGTATACTGTCAGTTAATCATTGCCACTTCAGCTTCGCGACTGCATAAGCAATGTTGTAGCTCTAGTTTTCCTACGGATCTCATCAATCATTCCTGAAGTGCGATTGTCTAAAAATGGCCGATCAAAATCTTATTCATTTCATGGCATTAGCGTCAAAGTAAAATATTCCTTGACTGTATTGATTTAAAGTCACAAATTCATTACAACCGATTCGACCGATTCTAACATGGAGCGTTATGGAGCGTATCGTACATACCTAAACGTATGAGAATGAATATACGAAATTGAGCTCTAATTTAATGATGTTATGGTTTATTTTACTTTGACGCTAATGCCATGAAATGAATAAGATTTTGATGGGCAACTTTTAGAATTTAGACAATCGGGGGGCTGATTTGATCACCCAAGGAAACTCCGAGCATAACCGGTCTCCATCGCCCGTGAAATAAGCTAAAAGTTATAATATAGGGCCTAAGATGTAGTAGTAAATATTTAAGGTTTTGAAGTAAATTTTAATTTTTGTAACAACCAATTGTTGAGTAGACCGAACGAAGTGATACCAAAAGAGGCCGCGGGGTTCGTCCTCCATCACTCACGTACGGGGTCCGTAATCTAATTATTGGAATATAGAGTTGTGACTGAGCGAGATCTGGCAGTTAGATAGCAACGTTTTTAACTACAACCATTTTTGCAGTTGTGTTAAATGCAGTAGATCTATATCTAAAGAATAATTTGACTATTGTATTGCAAAAAAAATGCATTTCGCCTAAAGATCGACATTTCTATTAAAAACGACATAAACTTGAAGCTTCGAGGGATCAAATAGACACACAGAACACACAGAGACACACGTTAAACTTAGAATACCCCTCTTTTTTGTTGGGGTTAAAGTACACTCTACACACTTATGCTTCACTCCGACACCGGAGCATTTTCAGGATATGTTGACTCTACAATGCGCAATCGCAAGATTCAGACGTCTTTGATTTGAGTGATAGTAAGTACATAATATATCGCCGATGCCGATGTTATATCACGAGCGTCGAGCGTAGACATTACACTTTGTGCTATGTGCAGCTATGCAGCGGAAAATAACTAGGAATTTGTCCTGAAAAAGAAAATAGTCAACAAAATTTAAAACCCGATCGAATCTTTTTGGCTTTGGCGAAGGCTTTGGCGTTTCTAAACCGTTTACGTGCCACGCGTATAAACTAATCACACGTGCTGCAGTCGTGTATTACTGGAGTAGACAAATAAAATCAATTTAGAAGTTTTCTTTGAAAAATACGATCTTCAAGAACGTTGTTTAATTACAGGACCAATGAATTATGTGTGACTAAGGCGCGCTTGCAGAAACGTTGAGTTATCCTTTTAACCCAGAGTTAGCAGCTAACTCTGGGTTAAAATGACAGATTTGACAGATTTCGTATAAAGCTTCTGTCAAAATTACTAATTTACTCCTAACTCGGCGTCTCTGCAAGCGGGCCTTATAGTATTATTTTATGTATGCGGTGGATCACTTACCTACTAGATGTCTCAGGGAGAAGGCAGACTGGCTACTTCTAGCGGCAGCGATCGCGGCGTTTTCATTGCCTTTAGCGTTTTTATGGCCTCTTGCGACTGCTCGCGTCAAACGCGATCGCAGCGTCTGCCGCGTTTGTTGAGCGCGTGCAAAAATCGCGAATCGCGCTGCACATGCAAAGGGTCATAAAAACGCTAAAGGCAATAAAAACGCGCGATCGCTGCCGCTAAAAGTAGCCAGTGTGACCTCTCCCTTACTAGTGTTATTCAAATCATTACACTGACTGGTCTTGAGCCGCTTTAGCCTGGACTCGAATCGAGTTCAGGCTAATATTCTCCTCTCCCCTCCAAATTAATGGAAAGCTTTTCAGGAGTTGGTACGACAATAGTGCAACGGGTGGGGATCGAAACTGCGATCTTTCAGTTTTCAATCCGCGACGGTTAAACATTGGGCTACTGAGTCTTTGAACCTTTAAACTTCCAGATTTCATTTAGCTCTTCCCTACACTCGTATAATTATCATTTTTGAAACTGAAAGGTCAAGAAAAGGTTTGCGACCCGTTGCAATTTTGTCGTACCCACTTCTAGTTCTAGCACAAGCTTTCCGTTGGAGGAGGGGATAGGAGGATATTTATCTTCTAACTTCAGCTAGGCTGATAATCTACTACATATATAAAAATAAGTCGGGTTTTCCTTCCTGACGCTATAACTCCAGAACGCACGAACCGATTTCCACGGTTTTGCATTCGTTGGAAAGGTCTCGGGCTCCGTGAGGTTTATAGCAAAGAAAATTCTATCCACGCGGACGAAGTCGCGGGCATCAGCTAGTAATCATTTAAAAAACAATCAAATACCATTCGTTATAAGAGCGTTATAATAGAAAATACGTTTGAAATTTATAGTATTAGATAACATAATATAATGTAAAGACAACTTAAGTTATCCTTGAGTTACCTGTTAGATAAAACTGAACAAGCAAAACACTTTATTTTAAGTCCTAATGGACATTAGGTAGGTACATGGTAGGTACAATTACTTATATGGTTAAACTAGGTACGTATCGCAGCCTATCTTCATGGGACTATTGCCAAATTTTATGCTATAATTTGTGGTTTCCATGTAGTAATTTGGCAACAAAATAATGCATGACACTTTCAATCGATTAAAGAACAGATGACTGTTAATAATGCTTGATATAAGCAATAAAATATGATTTATTGAACATTTATAGGTATTCCTCTGGTATTTATTTAAACCACATATGTATTAAAACAAAAAAATATAAAAGGCAACTTGATGATTTAAAGCTAATATCCTTCGTTCCAAGGAATGTGAAGCCGATTTCACCAATCTAAAATAAGTCTTATCCGAGAGTAAATTTGATATTTTGACAGTATTTTCACTGCAAAAACTGTCAGAACGCCCAATTTATTCCTGGGTAAAACGTCATTCAACGTTGGTGAAATCGTCCATCATGATATACTACATGTATTGTTACATTTTCGATTATAATTAATGAATATCAACATTTTGTCAACAATCAAATATCCAGTTTGGAAACGACACATTAAAGATTTATTATAAGATATGGTCTTTTATTTAATCTTTAATGTGTAGTTTCCAAACTGCTACAATGGTCTTACCTATATCTCACATACAACTTGCTGTTAATCTATTTACGTATTTAAATTATAGTCAGTACTATTTGTTCTTCGCTCTATCACATCATCAAGCTCCTTCCGGCCAAATCTTGGACCCTAAGAGCTTATTTTGTCAGTGAAGCAAGGGTGCATCCATTTGTAGGCACCCTACTGAGTCGTACTAACCTCAGACCTGTCTTTAACAAGTATTTAAATAACCATCAAAGTGGAGCCTTAGAAATATTTTTTTTAAAGGAATATTATCTTGACTACATTACTCCTCTTATCCCTTAGAAGTAAGTGCAACAAGGTAGACATTTTGCTAATTACACATACTGCTCATCATCATCCTTCAGCAACCCATCAATTAACGGCTCACTACTGAGCGCAGGTCTCCTCTCAGAGAAGGGTTACAGGCCATAGTCCACCACGCTGGCCCACACGCTTCGCTGCGATTTGGCGGACTTCACACACCTTCAAGATCATTATGAAGAACTCTCAGGTGTGCAGGTTTCCTCACGATGTTTTCCTTCACCGTTGAAGCAAGTGATATTTAATTGCTTAAACGCACTTGACTCCGAAAAGTCAGAGGTGCGTACCCGGGATCGAACCTGCGACCCTCCGAATAGGAGACTACAGTCCTAACCACTAGGCTATCACTGCTACATACTGCACATACTACACATACTGCTCATTAATAAGGAAATAAGCATTCTGACAGTAGCTTCACAATAAATGTATTTATAACAACATAATATTTGTCAGACAAAATATTTTAAGTTACAAAAAAAAGGGTGATATACACGATAGGCAGGTTAGAGATCCAAATAGGCTCGTGATTCCTCGACTGCGCCTCCAGAGGGTCCGAAAGACATTTGTGGGAATGGGCGTGACGTTCTATATTAAAATTCCACAGTCGATCTTAGACTTGCCTTTACACAAGTTTAAGAAAGCAATTAAAACTTCTCTCATGGAAAAAGCATATTATACAATTGAAGACTATATTAATGACAAAAAAGCGTGGATATAACTCGCTCCAGCGATTCATGAGACAGTAATAATCAACCTGTGTAACAAAATTATCCTGTGCTATTCAGTGTTTCTACTTTATTTGTGTCTAAGTGATGTCTTAAAATTAGCATTTGAATATTAGTTTTCAGTTTGATGCCTTGACATGGGTAGCATAAGTATGTCACGCACTCTTTAAACATTTCTGTGGTGGTGTCGTGTGATGCGGGTTGTTACGTTCCCTCAAATATGGTTGAGCGAAGCAATGGCTGGGTCATGCGTCATGCTCGTGAACGGGTGCCACCGGCGGGAATGGGGCTACTTTATGTCTGCCCATCTTAAGATAGAAGTTAGTCTGTATGCATTTTTGGAACTTTCCTCATTGTGGAAACACTGCATATATAGCATAGTATTTACTGTATTGTAAATCTGTTTTGAAAAGAGCAACCGCCGAGTTTCTTGCTGGTTCTTCTCGGCAGGAAAGGCATTCCGAACCAGTGGTAGATTCATTGACTATTCAAAAGCACTTGTAAAAGTTTATTTGAATAAAAAATATTTCTATTCTATTCTATTCTATTAGACTTTTTACGTAGTTAGACGTTTTGCTAACTTAGACTTTCTGATCGGGGAGCGTGTAGGTTGCATTTCACGCCACAGCGAATGCACCGATTTGGGTGAAATTTGGAATTGAGATAGCTCTACACAACTAATTTAGTTAAATTTCATCCCGAAAATCCAAGATTTCCCGCGGGAATTAAAACATCTTAATCCACGCGGACAAAGTCACGGGCATCATCTAGCATTTAATTATAAATGCGAAAGAATTTTTTTATTTTTGTATGCAATGAGAAGATACTTTTGATAGCAATCTCACCTGATAGTAAATGAAGAAGAAGTTGCAGTCTAAGATGGTAGCGGGTTAACTTGGAAAGGGGTATGGCAGTGTGAAATAAACCCAAACCCCTAATTGGTTTCTAAACGCTATTGACCCGGAACGCTAAATCACTTGGAGGCTCGTCTTTGACAGTAGGGTGGTAACTAGCCACGTTCTAAGCGTTTTTTCTTCAATCACGCAGCAACGGAGCAGCGCCAGGATTTTTTTGCACTGCTATAGTTGAGGACCTGGAGAGACTACTTTTTATCCCAGAAAAACAAAGGGTTCACTCAGGATTTTTATAACACCAAATTCCACGCGGACAAAGTTAAGGGCAAAATGTAGTATGTACTTAGATAAGGAGAAAAATAAGTAAACAGTCAGCACTGATTTCTGACGCGAGCCCAAAATAAATCAAAGCTTGAGGTGAATACTGAAGGACCTTTAGGGTGGCAGTTAATAATGTATTGGGGTTACTTTGCGTATTTGTAAAGGGAGAGAGCGGAGACAACTCATACTTTATTAAACTTAGGAAAAAATAATGATTCCAGTCAATTTACATCCTTTACGTTCATCTGTTGCAAGTGTTGTTCGTATGGACGCTTGTACCTGTGGACACAATCGATTCCGTCGAAACTAGCAACCCTTATGGTGGCACCACACATGGCTATTTGTGTTTGCGTATTTGTTATATTTGTCAAATAACTTCCATGTGTGGAGAGTATATTTGCCAAAATTATTGCCATTTTTGCCTATTTGGCAAATACAGCCAATAACAAATACGGTTTACCGAACGGCTGTCGGTTTTTTGAAGACACATCAAAGGAGGCAAATAGGCAAACACGCAAATATACTGGCCACACATGGTCGGCTTCATAAGCGCGCGAATGGTCGACCAGTACGGGCGGACCGCCTTAATAACTTAAAAAAGAACGTAAATAAGCAAAGACTTCTAGAAGTCACTGTAAATAAGTGATAATTATTGTTTTAACATGCATTCATATAATAAAATCCAGCTGCCAGTGATAATTATTGTTTTAACATGCATTCATATAATAAAATCCAGCTGCCAGTGTAACGTCCATTTTGTACAGCTAATTTACTTTCTGGTGGCAAATATCTTATTTTTTTGTTGTATTTGGCTCCATATGTGGACGGTTGTATCGCCTATTTGCCCATATGTCAAAAATTTTGGCAACTACGCCAACATCAAATCACAACTACAAATAGCCATGTCTGGTGCCACCATTAAATTCAAGTTTGAACGCAAACTGTCAACCATAGAAAAAGCTTTACGGTCGCGTTCAAACACAAATTAGAATTTTAGGGTTGCTAGTTTCGATGGAATCGATTGTGTCCACAGATACAAGCGTCCATATGAATAACACTTGCCCCTACACTATGATTATTAAATAATGTAGAATAATTGTTTTTTTTAATATGTAGCTATGTATTTTTCACATATTTTTAAATGTATTAATTACAAAATGTCTGATGATGATGATGATGAAAATCTAATGCATGTTACGTATCGTACTTACGTATAAAATCTATATGTAATCTAAAATAATATGTATGTATATAAAATTGATTTGCCTGTCTTGTCTGTGTATGATCACATGAATAAAGAAACAGGTACGATTTCGAAATCTCTGCCTTATATTATGCTTAGATAGGTATACCTAATTTTTTTGTGGTTCTATAAAAGCAATTTAAACAAATTAACATATCTTTAAATTAAACTGTAGGTATATCCATTTCTTTGCCTGAGCTTATAGCTAAGTAGTAGCTTCAACAATTTCAACAGGACTTTTGCAGGTAAGTAGACTTTTTATCCCGGGAAAACCAAAGTTTTCCGAGGGACTTTACCACCGAATTACGTGCGGATGAGAACTAGATAAGAATACAAAGTTTATCACCTACTTACTTACATCTTTGTATACCCACAATTTACGACTACAAATTAAACAGCTTTCAATAAAAGGTGGTGGCAATAATGCATGTATAATTTGACTCTAGTTTACTTTAAACTTTACAACTCAACTCATAGGGACTGTAAAATGTCCATATCCGGTCGGGTTAATTTTAGTTGTTTGTACAAGTAGCTATAAATTATTTTCATCCTTGAGTTAAAGCCGTCTGAAGGGACAGTTGGGATAGCGCAGACATAATTACGTCAATATAATTTCTACACTAGCGGCACGCTATGATGGCCGGTTTGACACATTACAATAGTGATGTGGAATGTCAATTTATTCTCGAACAAAAAACAATTAAGTTTTGTTTTTGTACCTGATTAAATAGGTTTAATAAAACAAAAATGTATATGTTTATTTAATTTATTTGAACGAACTGAATATTTGAATGAAAATGAATATACATACTTTATATGCACACAAGAAACATATGAATACAAAAGATACCAAAAAAGGTGCCACAAAAGGCCATAATTAATCAGATTCGTCCATACTACTATTTTCACTGTCGTCACTGCTATCATCACCTACATTAATAATTATATGTTCGTTTTCTATAATATTATCTATTATCACATCTCTTTCATAATCTTCCCTTATTAATTTAACAGTTCTATTCACAACCTTTTCCCAGTCTCCTTTAGTCACATGTTCACAAGCTTCTTCTAATAATTTTAGCATTTTTTTTGTGGTAAATGGGGGTTCTGTATTGTGTCTTGCAGCATATCCCTTAATTTGAGCCCACACCAACTCAATCGCATTATACTCACAATGGTAAGGCGGTAACCGTATAACTCTGTGCCCATGTTCTAATGCTATTTCGTCAATGACGTATCGGATCTTGGTTGGTTTGTTTTCTTTTAAAAGACGTACTAATTCCGCTTTTAACATATTCATGTTTGCATCTACGCCATTTTTAACGTATTTCACGCCATAACCAAATGCCGAGTTGTGGTATATATCATATAAAAATAAAAATTTTACCTTTTGTATGAAACAGCTGATATTTTTTTGCGATTTCAGAGGTTTGTCCACATAGTGAAAATTGTTCATATTCACAAGTACATTCACCCCTTAAATGGTGCAAACTGATTTTTCTACACTTGTATACATTTTAGAAATCAATTTAATAAATAAATTTTGAGTCCTAAACCTAAAACTACATTCGATAAAATTTATGAATCTCTGCACATCACTATCGTCAATAAAGTAATACAATTATTTCCTTCAAAGTCGTTATCAATTAATACGGAACTTCATGAGCGGACAAACGTCAAACCGGCCTTCATAGCGTGCCGCTAGTTTAACGCTCATTTCTTATAATATTCAATCTGTTTGTGCTTTTGTAGAAAAGACTGATGAACCATATTACATTTAATTTGTGCAGTTTGTGAAGTCAAATGAGACAGTTAATGTGTAATAAGATGCCACATAGAACGTAATGAAATAAGACGAATGTAACAGCCAATTTTATCCATTCACCGCACCGGTTACAAGCTCCATAGTCTGACATCGCGACTCCACAAATTACTCTATCACGTTCAATGAAAAAAAATGATCGTCTGGTCTCGGTAGAAGATGGCGACCTTCGTATTCTTATGATATTGTAGGGGTTTTTCACTGCCTGAAAACATGGATAAAACGACGTTTTCTGAAAATGAAACCGAGCTAGGTCTAGGCTAGGGATCGATTTATCGCCCCCGAAACTTCCTGCATACTAAATTTTATGAAAATCGTTGGAGCCGTTTCCGAAGTTCAGAATTGCTCGTTTAAAGGTATTCGATTAGATAGATAGATATATTAGTGATATGAACTTTAAATTAAATTTAAATAAAGAACCTGTACAAGTTTAAAGTACAACTTACTTTAAACTAAACACTACATTTTTTAGTCGAGAAACAAATCATTTAAATCCACTCGTATTTTAAAGCCTCAAAACGCTTCGTTTCTATCGCTAATTGGACGAATCCCAGTCTATTGAACTTCAAATATTGACGAGTATTTAAAATTCAGGTGAAATACTATTTTTCGTGTGCGGACTCCAATATTTGTTAGGAAAACTGCGCTTACAAAATAAAGCAATATTGTAAAATATTAAATTGTATTGAAAATAAAAATGACTAGCGTCCACAGAATATTCATATCAGTTATTATCAAGAGCTTAATATTTATCTCCAACCTTCTTCGCAGCTTTATCGTTCTTTTCATTTCCCTTATAATTATTTTTCTTTTGTGGTAAATATATAGCCTTATGTAATAGAATAGAAATAGAAATAAATTTGATGTTTTGAAGTTTTTAATACAAAACTGTCGAACGTTTTTGTAAACGTATTCCTCGATTAAACGTATATTCAGCTTACGGTAGGTTTATGATATTTGGCGAATGCAATGGTGAAATTGGTATGAAATCATTAGAGGAATTGACAAATAGGTATAAGTAGGTATAATTATATGTACAATAGGCGTTAATGGTGTAATTTTTCAAATAAATCACTATGGAATTTATCTAGATCCCTTCAGCAGCGGATGATGGGGACGATAATTAGTATCATCGTGCTATTCTGAGCTTCCCTTCCGAGCTAAAAATGGCTCAATCACTCAAATGATGCGTCCGTTTCAATTTGAAGGAAAGTGGTTTACTCGAGTGTGTCTTATTATTGTTCTCAAGTTTTTAATGGCATTGTTAGTGTTTAACTGCATGTAACATTTGAGTCTAGAGAATTAATTAGATACTTGAATAAAAAAAGCATTGTTACATAGCTTTTTTTACTCAACTTTGTTTTAACTTTTTACTATTATCAGAATTTTAAAAATACATACTAACACTAGTGGTTCGCCCCGAACTGAGACCTCGCGGTAACGGTATCCCATGATTATTCATTCAATCGATACATGACGACCAAAACTGACATTATTATTATTATGCCCGTTTTCACCAAACATACCTAAATCATCCCCTATGTAGGAGTCTCTTTACGTAGGTAGCTCCAAAACACAATCCTAAGTCCTAACATCCGTCCCAATGTCCTTTTAGGTGTCCCGTACAGGATCGTGATAAAGAAGTTGACAGTAATCATCACATAACTTATCATAGGTAGCCCGTAAAGGTTAGGGAACGTCAGTGAAAACATTGAATTATTATGTAGGTACTAACGAGTGAAAACGGGTTAGGGGCATCTGTACAAATCGTCATCTATCGACGCGAATAGAAAATATACAAAATGATATTTAACTAAAGAATAATTTTAATTGAATAATATGTTATTATATTATGTACCTAAATAATAATGGTTGACGCAAAACTGTTTTTGGGATAAATCGTAGTCGTAACTCCTAGTTCAATGGAATAGTTAATGACTGCGCCATCTATTAGCATTATTGTGAAGCTATGTGAAATTTACTGATGCTCATTAAAAATTAAATAATCTCGTTTCTTTATAATATTCATATAATTTTAGTATTTGTTGTTCAAGTACAGGATACAAGTGAAGTAAGAAAATAAGTACAACTTGAAAATGTATAGAAAATTTTCCCAGAGAGCGTCTTCAAGCGAGCGTATTAAATCGCCACTTTGGAAGTCCCCCATTTCGTCAATTTTAGGAAAAAAATTGAAAAAAAATACGGTTGTACTCTGTTCCAAATTGTCTTTAAAATGATACACAGAAAACCTATGAATCGCAAATAAAAAAAAATTTCTTCGCATTCGCTTCTATGAGAGCCCCCCTGAAAGAAAGATTTTTATAACTTTTTAAGCCATTTTCGGCTGGAGGCCATCGGTTTACATATTATATCTAAATTTGAAGTAATTACGTTCAGTAATTCAAAAGTTATAAGGCTCTGACTGACAGACGGACGGACGGACGGACGGACGGACGGACGGACAAGTGCAAATCGCTCTAGTAAACTCAGAGACCTCGCTTCGCTCGGTCAACTAACCTAAACATAGCATTTCTAACTATTGATCCCACGGTTTTGATCCCCGCCGGCTCCGCAATTTTTGATATTATATAATATTTTCCAATTTATTCAGAAATTTACTTCCAGTATGTGTATAAGCATTTAAATAAAAAAAAGCCGGCCAAGTGCGAGTCGGACTCGCGCACCGAGGGTTCCGTACTCCAAAAGTAAAAGTAAAACGATAATATTGTATTAATTGGTGCTGTCAAGTTGACATGTCGTAAAATCAGCTGTTCCGATATTAAATTTAATTTTAAAATAGATTTAATTATAATTTACTATTTTAATTATTATAAAAAGTGTTAATTAGTCTTAGATTTACTAATAAGTATCTCCGAAAATCCAACTATCGGTGAAACTCTGTAAAACAAGTCAACTTGATGCTGTGAGGCTGTGACAATTCGACGTGTCCGGCGAGTTCAAAATTTCAACGATTTAAACCCGGGGAGTATTGCTTCTATTTCTCTAATTATTGTTACTTTAAACAGCCCAGTAGTGTACTAGCTTAATTGTCAAACATAATATCACTCTCTACACATTATACGTCCAATCTCGACACCGTCGAGACACGCCTATCCTCACAACGGCAAGAAATTTTCTCACTTTGCTTGACTGGGAGTGGAAGTAAAGTTCAAGAGAACTTGCAGACAACACCAGCATTACCTGCCACATCTCAGGACACTTAACAGTCCAAGTGCATTACCTACTAACTACTTTATAGCAAGATTCTTAGTACATTAATAAATTGTGAAACTATAACAAATAAAATATTCTTTTAAAGTTCTAACCAGTCCTCAGTCTGTAAGACTCATAACTGATCTTGTTCACTTCACTCACACAAATTAACCTGTATTTTTCAGGCATAAGAGTTGCACATCTGCATCCACCATGCAAACCAGACGGGCAGCTGCACTCGAACAGCAACAACAACTAAAAAATGCCCTAAATGAGTTGAAATTGGTAAAACAACTGAACAAGCAACTATTGAAGGAACAAGAAGACAATGAGAATGAGATACAAGAAATTATTGCCAGAAATTCTCAATTGAAGACCGAGTTGGCCAGCCTGAACAGTGCTCACAATCTGGTGCTAGCGGAACGTGACCAACTTCAGGAGGCAGTCGGCTCATTTAATCAGTGCATACAGACTTATGAGGAAGCTCTGGGAAAAATTACTGTGTTGGAGCATGAATTGAGCAGATCACAAAAAACAATTGATGACCTTCAGTCACAATTGAATAATTATGAAATTCAGCAAACAAATAAATTATATAATGAACTGCTCCCTTCACACTCTACAGCACCAGTGGTGACCATTGATCTGACTTGTGACAGTCCCAGTGCTAACAAGCCACTGCCCAAGCAAAATGTAATCCAATTAAATAGCCATAAAAAAATTAAAAAATATATTAGAATTAGTAAATTAATTAAAAAAACCAAAAAGTTGATTAAAATTCAAAAGGCCCATACAAAAAATGTATCTTTACGAAAGGAAAGATTTCATTTACTGCAAAAATTGGATACATGTTGCTCTGCTTTGGCTGATATTAGAGGGAAATATGAATTGGACATTAAAAGCCTAAATGAGGAAATTATATCTTTGAACGAATCCCTAAAGAATGTAACTATGCAATATGAGCTGTCGCAGAAACAGATTGATGAACATTTACTTGCAGCTGATGAGCTGTTAGCCTTAGGCACCTATAACTTGGCTCGTTTTGAGTCAATAACTAATAAATGTCAATGCTCCCATAAGGTGCCTATGGTTACCAAAGATAACGACAGTATACTGCTCCCTGACAATTTGGGCAGTTGTCCGGAGCAGTGTACTACAGACACAGATAGTCTAGGTACATGTCCGGAGGAGTGCACTATAAAATGTGCTGCAGAAGTTCCATCAGGCTTGAGCAGAAATCTCTCGGATAACCCTGGAAAACAGACTATTATTATTTCCGATAAGTTAGGTAGAGATTTTGGCTCATATATTAGCAATTACGTGCAACACTCTGTGATTAATAGATGTTCACCGGGTGCTAGCTTGGACTATCTACTTAATACCTTAAGTGAAGAAAGTTTAGATTGTAATAAAAATGTTATCATTTTGTTTGGGGACAGTCTGAAAGTAAAAAGGTCCCAGATTATTAAATGTATAGAAAAGTTAATATTATTAAGTAACAAAACCAAATGTAAGTTCTATATGTGTGCCTTTCCTTATTCCAGCACACTTACTCAAAAACAAAACCAGCATATACATATGTTAAACCTGACTATGTACAACTTGACATACCATCATAGCGATGCTATTTTTTATTTTGACATAAATAAATTTACATCTAAGTTTACATTGACCAGTGAGAGTATGTATCTTCCGAAAAGATGCAAGCTGCTCATAGCTTCTCTATTAGCATATAATATACATGATTCAGTTACAAGTGTTGTAACAAAGTCTTTTGACTCATATACAAACAGTACTTTAAGTACTAATAATATTACTATTGTTGACTCAAGTAATAGCAAACCTATTGCTTGTTTAAACTAGATAATAAGACAACAGAGAGGCCCTGTGAATTGAACATTGTACATCAAAATATACAGAGCCTCACTGGAAAAGAACTGGAAATTGAACTATTTCTGGAAAAATGTGATACACATGTTTTATGTTTCACCGAACACTGGCTTGTTAGTCAACAGTTACCAGTGTTAATAAAAAATTTTAAACTGTCAAGTGCGTTCACTAGAAGGTCTGCAATCCATGGCGGATCTTTAATTATGGTACATGAAAGTTTAATTAGTAAAGAACGTAAGGATATAGCTGGCCTCTCTGTTGAACGCACTATTGAACTTTCTTGTGTGGAGCTGGAGCGTTTTATTATAGTCTGTGTGTACCGGCCCCCCTCAGGTGATTATAAACAATTTGAAGATATAATGGAGGACGTACTGAAGCGATTGTGTGTGTCCACAAAAAAGGTTATAGTCTGCGGTGATTTCAATGTAAATATTCTAGTGGAGAACTCGATCACTGTCAGTTTTCTAAACTTATTTAAATGTTTTAATCTAAATAACGCTTTTTGTGAACCAACTAGGATCACAGAAGTTTCGGCCACTTGTTTGGATAACATTTTTTGCAGCAGTGATATCGTTACGGATAAATCAATAATTAACAATTTGAGGTCAGATCACTGCGGGCAACAAATTACAATTTCAAACAATGTAAGCAACGACAAAAGAATTGTTAAGTGTAGACCAATAACAGAAAGTAAATTGGCGCGGTTTAAATGTCACATTTCTGACAAACTTCGAACTCTTAGGTATGTAAATGGTAACCCAGATAAACTTTTTACTGGTCTCTTCAAGACAATAGACACTGAATTTAATAAAATATTTAATTTTAAACAAATAAATGTAAATGATAAATTAAAATTCAGTGAGTGGGCTACCGTAGGTATTTACAAAAGTAGAGATAGACTGTATGAGTTATATGAAGAAAAACAATTTAAGCGGTCTTCAAGTTTTCCTGAAAGCGTGAAAACATACTCTAAGATATTTAAAAACGTATGCATTCACGCAAAAGCAATACATATTAAAGAGAGAATCGCGAAATCCGATAATAAAATAAAAAACTCAGCCAAGTGCGAGTCGGGCCTCGCTCTTTTAGGGTTCCGTTAAAAAAATTAAATTAAAAGATTTCCATCTACCCACCTACCCATTTTAATTTAATTTTTTTAATTTAATTTAATTTTTATTATTTGTTGTTATAGCGGCAATAGAAATACATAATATGCGAAAATTTCATCTGTCTATCTATTACGGTTTACGAGATACAGCCCGCTGACAGACGGACGGACGGACGGACGGACGGACGGACAGCGTAGGCTTAGTAATAGGGTCCCGTTGGTACCCTTTGGGTACGGAACCCTAAAAACCACGTGGAATATAGTTAATGAAGAAACGGGTAAAAGTAAATCACGTGATGTTAACTTTGAAATTATTGTTAATAATGATAAAACTGACGTGGAGGTTGCAAATACTTTCGAGAATTTTTTTCAGAACATTCCTGTTCTGCTGACTGACTCTCTGAATTCCTCACCTACTGCAGCTCAGAGTTTATTGAGAGGCAACGTCAATGAGTGCAATGTTTTATTTGAATTCAAATTTATCACTGCAGCTGAGGTAATAAAAATTTTTAAGATGTTGAAAATGAAAAAAACTGGTGATTTATGGGGTATGTCTGTAAAAATTATATCTGACATAATAAATGACATTGCTCCTTATTTAGCCGTAATTTTTAATGAATGTGTTGCTATGGGTATCTTTCCAAATTTGATGAAACATAGCAAACTCATCCCCCTGTTTAAATCAGGCAACAGAACTGACCTCAATAATTACAGACCTGTATCAATCCTTCCAACACTTAGTAAGATATTTGAAAAAATTATACTTGATCAACTAATGAAGCATTTTAATGTTAATAACTTGCTACACCCCGAACAGTACGGCTTCACGAAGGGTCGAAGCACGACTGATGCTGGTGCAAAGCTACTTGAACATATTTTCGATGCCTGGAAGCGTTCGCAGAATGCTATTGGGGTTTTTTGTGACCTATCTAAGGCGTTTGATTGCGTTGATCACCAAACTCTTTTACTCAAACTTAGTCATTATGGCATAAGAAGCGTTGCACTTGATCTTATTGCCTCTTACCTTAGTGATCGAACACAAAGTGTATGCGTAGGTGACGTGAAGTCGCGGGGTTCATCTACTCTGTTGGGTGTCCCACAGGGCTCTATCCTGGGTCCTTTTCTATTTTTGGTGTATATTAATGACTTACCATATCATGTCCGCGATGCTTGCAATATTGTGTTGTTTGCAGATGATACATCTCTAATATTCAAAACTGACAGAAACAAAGTAAATTTTGACGATGTGAACAATACCTTATCTCAGATATCGCGTTGGTTTACTGTTAATAATTTGCTCTTGAACGCTAAAAAAACTAAGTGTTTAGAATTTATTGTACCAAATGTTAAGAAAATTGACAAAACAATAAAAATAAACGGGGAAAACCTTATAATTGAGAACTCCACAGTTTTTCTGGGGGTGACCTTGGATAGTAAGCTTCAGTGGGACGCTCACATAGAGACATTAGCGGGTAAACTCAGCTCAGCTGCCTATGCTGTCAGAAAAATCAGACAGTTTACCGATGTAGACACGGCTAGGCTGGTCTACTTTGCCTACTTCCATAGTGTAATGTCCTATGGAATCTTATTGTGGGGCGGAGCAGCTCATATTGAAACTATTTTTATATTACAGAAAAGAGCCATTCGATTTATCTATAAACTCGGTTCGCGCGTATCTCTTCGTGAAAAGTTTAAAGAGATTGGTATTCTTACGGTAGCTTCACAGTACATTTATAATAATATAGTCTTTGTGAGACAAAATATTCATCTGCATAAACAAAGAGGCAATACACACAATCGACTCATTAGAAATCGTCATAAACTAGAAATTCCATCATGTCGCCTGCGCAAAGTGCAAAAATCCTTTGTGGGGTTGAGCGTACGCTTATATAATATGATTCCGAAGGAATTGCTAGATTTGCCACTGCACAAATTTAAACAATGCGTAAAAACTCACTTACTGAGTCGCGCTTATTACAAAGTTAATGACTTTCTTAATGACAAAGTTGCATGGGATCTTAAAATTAGTGTTTGAATAATATTATTCAATTCGATGCTTTGATACGGGCAGACTAAGGCCACGTTTTCGCATAGGCGTGGCGTTGCGCGTCGCGCGGCGCGTCGCTCGCTCGCTCTCGCTCGCCCTCATACCTTGGCCATATCGCGCGACCGCTCACGCGACTCGACGCGCCGCGAGAAGCGCAACGCCACGCCTATGCGAAAACGAGGCCTTAGTATGTCACGCTCTCTTTAAACATTTCTGTGGTGGTGTCGTGTGGTGCGGGTTGTTACGTTCCCTCAAATATGGTCGAGCGAAGCAATGGCTGGATCATGCGTCATGCTCGTGAACGGGTGCCGCCGGCGGGAATGGGGCTACTTTCTGTCTGCTCGTCTTTGACATGAATTGAATTGTAGTACGTTTTGTGGAAATGTCATATTCTATTCTAACAAAGATGCACGGGTTAAATCAGCTTGCCATCCCGCTGCCCACAAGATAGTATAAAAACTTATTACAATGTAATAGCTACTTATTAATAAATGATTATTTTGAAAAGAGCAACTGCTGAGTTTCTTGCCGGCTCTTCTCAGCAGAATCCGCTTTCCGAACCGGTGGTAGAATCTTGACGTGTCATAAGAGCCACAGGTTGGCCTACATGAAATAAATAATTTTGAATTTTGAATTTTGAATTTTAATTTGCTTATTTATCGTTAACTTTGTTTGTAGAGGTTTATTGTTAATATAAAAAAAAATATGCTAGTTAGAGCGTTGGTTTTATTTTTCCTGTAAAATATACATAAACCTCTATTGACCATAATTATTTCAGATTTTTAGATTGGTAAACTTCGGAGATAAGGGGTGGGAAACGGTATTTTTTTCGACATTTTGGCCGATTACTCAAAAACTATTATATCTAGAAATAAATAAAAAACTGTTTTAGAATGCACAAGTAAAGGCCTTTCATATGATACCCCACTCGGTATAATTATCTTACTTTGAAATTTCAAACCCCTGATTTTCTCCCTTTTTTAATTAAACTAAAATAATTTTCGCGTTGATTTTATTTTTCCTGTAAAATATACATAAACCTCTTTTGACCATAATTATTTCAGATTTTTCTATTGGTAAACTTCGGAGATAAGGGGGGGGAACGGTATTTTTTTCGATATTTTGGCCGATTACTCAAAAACTATTATATATAGAAATAAATAAAAAACTGTTTTAGAATGCACAAGTAAATGCCTTTCATATGATACCCCACTCGGTATAGTTATCTTACTTTGAAATTTCAAACCCCCGATTTCCCCCCTTTTTTAATCAAACTAAAATAATTTTCGCGTTGCTTTTATTGTTCCTGTAAAATATACATAAACCTCTATTGACCATAATTATTTCAAATTTTTCGTTTGGTAAACTTAGGAGATAAGGTGGGGGGGGGGGGAACGGTATTTTTTTCGACATTTTGGCCGATTACTCAAAAACTATTATCTATAGAAATAAATAAAAAACTGTTTTGGAATGCAAAAGTAAAGGCCTTTCATCTGATACCCCACTCGGTATAGTTATTTTACTTTGAAATTTCAAACCCCCGATTTTCCCCCTTTTTTTATAAAACTAAAAATAATTTTCGATTTTGCTTTATTGCAATGATGTTGGGCCACTATTATACACAACTATGCCAAATTTCATGTCGATAGCTTTAATAGTTACTGAAATAATCGACTGTGACAGACGGACGGACGCACGGACGGACGGAGAAAGTCTCACCATAAGGGTTCCATTTTTACCATTTTGGTACGGAACCCTAAAAATATTAACGGCCCTATAATATTATATTCAAAATATATTTTTTTAAAGAAATTTTTAACTATACATAATCAATTGCTAGAATACATTTCATATGAAATCAACGAAAAACAACAGGCAACAATGTATTATACCTGCTAAAATATACAAAGGATTCGGCGGCAGATTCGGAACACCTGTCCTATCACGATGAAAGCACGAATATCAGAGTAAAATCTCACGTAGGTAATACTAAAGTGAACAATCCTTTGAGGCTTTATTCAGGTACGATGGGGGCTTTTAAGAAATACGCTACACTATTACACCCGAATAAATATGAGATGCGTGTTGAGAGTTTGAATGAAATTGTTAAGGTACAAAGGGATTGAATTTTAAATCGAGTTTGCGGTTAACCGTGTCCGTGGAATTAATTATTAGATAATATTATGTTAGTGGTATTGTACGCTTTGATTAATATTCTGTTTGCTTTGTGTGATTGGCGTTTGATTAACAAGATGCTAAGTGTTTGGTTTACGTTATACATAATGTTAATTGGTTTTCAATACTGTCAGTACAGTGAATAAAATTTTTAACTGGAGAGTTTATACGAATTATTTGTTTTTTAGGGTTCCGTACCCAAAGGGTGTCCCTATTACTGAGCTTCCGCAGTCCGTCTGTCTGTCAGCGGGCTGTATCTCGTAAACCGTAATAGATAGACAGTTGAAATTTTCACATAATGTGTATTTCTAATGCTGCTATAACAACAAATAATAAAAATTAAATTAAATTTAAAAATAAAGGGAGCTCCCATACATGGAAAAGGAGTCGAAATAAAATTTTATTTTTTCACCCTGGCATGTGGGTTGTCATTGTCTAGAACTCATTAAGTAGAGTTCAAATATATTTTTTAGCTACAAAATGAAGAAACGGGGGGCCGTCAAAGTTTTCGGTTTTAGACCACTTTTGTTACGGGGTCTACCTCAAAAAATAAACTATTTAGGAATTTGAAATTTCTGTATATTATGTATGATGCGTTTTATAAGTAATTGTGGCCAAAACAAACGCGCATTTTTCCCCATATGCTAATTTAGTACTTTAGTTAGACTAGAATAGTGATTTGGTCATATGTACGGAACCCTAAAAGAGCGAGGCTCGACTCGCACTTGGTCGATTTTTTTTTAATTTACTGTATTTGTATTTTTGCTCTTTTTTTGTTTCGTATATTTTCCAGCGATGTTTTAAAAACTTTTTGCAAGCCGATAACATGAATCACATCACACTTTACACTAATAATATTTTAAAGGCGAAAGTGTGTGTGTATGTTTGTTACTCTTTCACGCAAAAACTACTGGACGATTTGGCTGAAATTTGGAATGGAGATAGATTATACCTTGGATTAACACATTTTATCCTCAAAAACCTTAATCCACGCGGACGAAGTCGCGGCGATCATTTAGTTTTCTATATTTTAAAAATTAACTTGATGAAGGATTAGGTTTGAATGTACATGTATTATTACATGAACAGTTTGAGATGCATAACCTCAGTTTTGTATTGGTTAGAGTAACCAAATGTGGCAAAAATCAAATCCATAACGGTTTGAATCATGCTCAGAATGCATGGCGCCCCAAGCCAGTTGTCACTCTTGTAACACTCTTCTAAATTTGTGATTAACAATATTGATATAGGCATTATTCCAGACAAAATAATAGGTTTTTATTAGTCAAAAGACTTTCACCTCACAATCGCTCGGGAACATCCATGGACCAATGACCAGTCGAAAGAAATAACCAGCGACTTAGACCTTAACAATACCCTTGCACTCTAAAATTCTCAATCTCTAAATGGAAATGTTTCCCCATATTATAATAATATATTAAGCGGGTTTTACCACTCGAAATCGCTCGAACCCAGAATGCGTGTCCTATCGACCAATAAAATAAGCTTCGAGCGTAGTCTTTCAGAGAAGCTCAATAATAAACTGTTCAACTATCAATCACCCTATTCACTGTATCCACATCGGGAAAACAAATTGAATAACTCACGGAAGATTCACGTATTCGAATTCGAGGAACGACAGCCCATCTCTCCGCGGTGACTGTCCCTTTGGAAAGTATATTGAGTTACCCAAACTTAGAGAGGGGGTGGACCTAATGTTTTCTAAGAATTGCGGATAGCTTTAAAATACTGTTATATAGTCAGATCTTTTTCTTCTTTATCGACCGATAGACGTCCATTGCTGGACATAAGTCTCTTGTATTAATAAGAAAAGTCAACCAGTAAAAGATAATATTATATTTTTCTTCTTATGAGTATATTATATTACTCATAATTTCAGTAGGTATGTTAACCTAGAAATTGTATTGGAATACTAGCTGACACGGCGAACTTCGTACCGCCAACTTATCTATTATAATTTTTTTTTTTGTTTTTTATTTTATTTTATTAAGTATTATAACCTTCCGTGGACCTTAAGGAACATACAAAAAAATAAATTAACCGATTTGGTCCATCCATTCTTGAGTTATGCGCTTACCAACATTCATTTTTATTTATATAGATAGAAGATAGAAGATTTGCAATTGCGTGTACACTATTTTATAAAACCATTCAATGACACTCATTGAATTTAAATGTCGAAGGGTAGATCTTGAACCAAATCAATAAATAATTCACAAATATACCTACGATTAGTCAACCACATCCAATGAATTTTCGATAGCGACTTATCACGTGGTCCAATAATATCCCAATTTCGTAGTCACATCCAGTTTTGCCCCATGCATCTGCATCCCCGCGGGAGCGAGCAGGGCGGAATCGATCCGCCCCGTGCAGTTACCGTTTGTACGCTCGCCGCGCCGCCCGCCCGCGAAGCCTCCTCGTTTACGCGCCAAACCTACGCGCTACGTTTTGTTTACGTCGACGTTTACTCTCGTGAAACCGCGTATATGTGCGATGGCATGGTTCACCCTTTCGAGTATCACTAATATAATCAAGTAGACTTGAAAATCTGAAAATAGTAATTCTGAAAAATAAGACAGATTAAAATAAAAGTTACCATAATATTGATAGGAAAGAGTGTAATGTGTATTTTCTTAGACTTTTGTGGTTTAAGTGTGTATATTTGGTATTTGTAGAGGGTAATTTCACTGACGGTTCTAATATTTTTATTTTTATTAATAAACTAGCTGATGCCCGCGACTTCGTCCGCATGGATTTAGTTTTTTAAAATCCCGCGGGAACTCTTTCAACCGAGATAAAAAGCAGCTCTCCCGGTCTGAGGAACCACTACTACATCCATTCCTATACCCATGCAAAAAATCGCATCAATCCGCTGTTCTGTTGCGACATGATTGAAGGACAAACCAACAAACAAACACACTTTCGCATTCATAATATCAGTAATGCTTTATTATAACACTTTTTATAATTGTAAATAAACCAAAGACAAAATTACGTTTAGCTGTCATTTACGTTTTGTTATTCGACTGTCATTTGCGTTTTGTTATTCCATGTCATGCGTTTTTGCTATACCACGTTTTATAGTGACTTGACGGAAACGCGGCCGAACGGGATAAAAAGTATCCTATGTCCGTCTCCTGGTTCTAAGCTACCTCTCCACCAATTTTCAGCCAAATCGGTTCATCCGTTCTTGAGTTATAAATAGTGTAACTAACACCACTTTCTTTTATATATATAGATATAATACTTAGAACTTGATTTTATTGCAATTTATTATTTTCATGTAATTTATATTCAAGTATCAATAACTAAGTATATATACCAAATTAATGTATTTCTGTAGTAGGTTTATTTTTATTATAAATAACATGCAATAAATTATATTATTATTAATTAAATATTATTATATATTAACTTAAAGAAGGCAATGAATTTATAAATTCTTATATTTTTTATATGTTGCTAGAGTTATTTTCCTATGTTGCTCATATTTGTTTGTGCTAGATACGCTTTTCGTAGCCACTTATTTAAAACGAAGCTGTATTATGATTTCCATAAACAAAACAAAGTTGGAAAGTTCCCCCTAAGTTACGGGTCTCGTTTGTTATGAGCTTCGTTGGAAAATGACTAATTTTGCGGGTAAATTTCGTTCTTTCCCTGAAGGGAGGAAATGGTTTATACGGCTGAAGTTTTCACCTGGAGGCATCTTGTTTCACTTTATTGCATTTGTTTCGTTTCCGCGGTTGTTTCAATCGCATGGCCCTATTTATGTGTGTTTACGTAAGGTATTACACGATAGAAAACTGTTTTGTTAAGTTTCTTCGTGACATTTTTAGTTCACTAAAAGATCATTTTAAAGTACTTATTTTACAGAAAGTAGAATTCTTCCAGTAAAACATTGTATTTTGCATCGATAAGTTATATTCATGATTATATTCATTTAATTGGTACCTGTACCTGAGAGTTATATAATTAGGTATAATGTTCTCTGACAGCCTGTGCTAGCCTAATGGTTAGTACTGCGGTCTCCTATTTCTGGGAACGCTATTCTGGCTTTTCTAAGAAATTAAATATCATAAGCTTCAACGGTGAAGGAAAACATCGTGAGTAAACCTGCACATCTGAGAGTTCTCCATAATGTTCTCAAAGGTGTGTGAAGTCCGCCAATTCGCCATTGGGCCAGCGTGGTGGACTATTGGCCTATAACCCTTCTCTGAGAGGAGACCTGCGCTCAGTAGTGAGCCGTTGATGGGTTGCTCAAGATGATGATGATGATGTTCTCAACATTATGGAAAACTCAGGTACAGGTAAATGAAATCTGCCAGTCTACATTATGACGGGATGGTCGACTATGGCCTAAATCTTTCTCATTCGAGAGGAGATCTGTGGCCAGTTGTGGGCCGGCGATCGATGGTTTTAGATGACAGAGTGAAAAATAAGCACTAAGTACACTCCTCCTTCTTAGGAGCAGGAGGAAACATTTGTGAGTTGCTTATACTTCTTTCTTTCCAAATACTTAATATTAATGCGAAAATGTGTACGTCTGTTGGTTTGTCTTTCAATGACGCAGAAACGTAGCAACGGATTGACGTATTTTATTTTTGCAAAGGTATAGTTAGGGACCTGTAGACTGTGAATGTGGAAACAAAGGGTTCCTATGGGATTTTTAAAAACTTACCTAATCCACGCGGACAAAGTCGCGGGCATCAGCTAGTTATTTTCATACGAAACAATCACTCAACATAATGTGAGGTCTTTAGGCAAATGCGTGTATATCAGAAGAGGCATTCCTCCATCAGGAACATGTCAGAGCGATTAATCCCCTCCCGTCCGCGCTAATCCCCCGCGCACGCGAGCCCGCACCGAATTACGAACAACAATTTTATTTACTAATTTAAATAGTATTAAGTCTTAACTTATCAGTCATTTGTTAAGCTATTGCATAGCTTTTATTGCGGGCTTTGAACTAGGACAAACAGTTTGAGCGCGGCGACCGAATCAAGAAAATTCCGTAACGAAAATAAACCAAACACCGTCGTTCAGTAAGCGTTCAACATTTTAGAGGGTCACAAGAAGCTCTGTTTAGCGCAGTGGGCGAGCGGCCGCTTTCTTTACCGTATGGTGTATGATGTCGCAGGTTCGAATCTCACTCGCGAAGTAGTGACAGTGCGCTTTTCTTGTTTGTTTGTTTTTTAATTTTATAATAAAAATTATGCAAAAAAAATATTGCATAAATATTATAATTGCATAAGTTTACCGCGGCAGTCCCCGAGTGCCACTTAATTTTTTTTTGTATTGCCCGCCAATATATCTGTCTACTGAACGAAATCCTACTAATCTAAACTAGTTTGTAAGGATGGATGTATGGATGGATGTATGGATGGATGTAATGGATGGATGGATGGATGAATGGCTGGATGGATGGATGTTACTCTTTCACGTCACAACGAATGAACCGATTTGGCTGAAATTTGGAATGGAGATAGCTCGTACCTAGGATCAACAACTAGGCTACATTTTATCCCTGAAAATTAAAGAGTTCCCGCGAGAAACAAAAAACCTTAATCCACGCGGACGAAGTCGCGGGCATCATCTAGTATTTAATATATGAATTTCGAGAAATTGTGCGTAAGTAAAAGCTATTAAAAATATATTATTTTATAAAATTAGACTAAAACTTTCACGATTTCAAGCGAGTCGCACACAGTCGTAAAACTATAATTAATTTATATTGAAGAAGAGTAAACATATTCCAGTAATCTACTAATTATAAACCGTGCCCGGAAGCTGTGCAGGATGGACCGTTTCACCGAAAAAGGTCCATCGAGACATTAAGTCCATAGATAGATATTTTTAATCGGACCAAAAGTTTTCGACGACCTCCCTGGCGCAGTGGTGAGCACTGTGGTCTTATAACTGACAGGTTTCGGTTTCGATTCCCGGCGAGGTCAATTTGGCAATTTATAATTTCTGAATTGGGTGTTTGACTGTAGTCAAAATGTTGATATTCATTATATAAAATCGAAAATGTAAAATTTAAGATGTTTTTACAAATGTTATCATTTGTAAAAACAGAAAATAAATCGGTCCAATAGAGCTTTAAAGTTTCCTGTTAGACAGAGAGAACGCTAGTGAAGTGTGATGTCACAATTCACCAGCTCCATACACGCTCCATAGAAAATTTCGTTTTAGAAAGAGACAGATACATTCACAGTAAAACAGCTTATAATTCCGAGACTAGTAAACATATTATTTAAAAAAGAGAAATGGCATTGTGTTATACATATAATTAAAAACGTTATTTTTTATTCATTTAGAATAAAAAATATCAGTCTAATACCCAATAATATGTCTCTCGTTTGGTTTGGTGGGAGGCTTTGGTTAGCCGTGGCTAGTTACCATCCTACCGTCAAAGACGTGCCGCCAAGCGATAATGCGTTTCGGCAAGATGCCGATTGCGTGTAGAAACCGATTAAGGGTATGGGTTGAATTTTCACTGCCATTCCAAGTTAGCCCGCTACTTTCTTAGACTGCATCGTCACTTACCATCAGGTGAGATCGCAGTCAAGGACTATCTTGTCATTGAATAAAAAAAATTAAATTCAAAGGCCTTTCTATGGGCATTGAGCCTGTATACGTTCTTAAATATGATATTGTGTAGAATGATAGAATGGACATGATTTTCTTCAGTATGATTAGTTCATATTTGCTAACTTCGCTATCAGTATAACTTAAACATGGCTGTGAATTCACTATCGATTCAGTATCACATTAATTTTTTTAAATTTTTTTAAAATACCGGAAAAATATTTGGCGGTCTAGGTGTTAAGACATACAGCGAAGAACTGTGGTTATTGTTTGTAGTATTTTTTGTTTCACCTAATTATTTATTATTTTCATCATTTATTACTTTTTAGTGTATACCCTCATCCAGTATTTCTTCTATTAGTATTTCGTCGTTAGGTTGCCTGGAAGAGATCGCTTCTCTTAGCGATAAGGCCGCCTATGGTACACCTTCTTCCCTAATATTATGTATGTTTTATGTTCTTTTGTTTTGTGTTGATTGGTGTACAATAAATTGTATTTTCATTTCATTTCATTTATTGTAATAATATTGGAATCAACTTGAGATTTTAATTAACACAATTATTTATCAATTATTAGTCAATAAGGTTTGCTTGAAAACGTGCTTGACAGAGAATGCATTCATGATGGGTTCATACATATTTTAATTTATGCACTCACGTTGAGAATTACTTCAACTCAGCACGTCATTATAATGCAAATAGATGCCCCCTGATGGATGGCGGTAATCATGTACTTTGTAACCTCATAATAAAACATGTGATTGGTGTAATTGTAAAATGATTAACAAAATCTCTACCATAAACGCATGAACAGACGTCTGCATATTAACGTTGACCTGTGCTGAAGACTGTGATGCGCCCGATCAATATTGTAGTGAGTAGATTCAGTATTATAGTGTGTATTGCCTATTGGGCTTCTACCATTAAGTTGACGATGTAGATAGTTTCGAGTCCCTTCATACATAAGCAATATCTTACAAAAAATTAAAACTAAGCCAATAAGTATTTCCGTCTTAATACAATGTGGGTATTTGTTTATTTATGGATGAATTGTATTAATAAATCCAGCTTAAATTATGTTGATCCTACTCACCCAGTGAGCTACAATAACTCATAGTGTACCAAACCTACCGCATTGCTTCGAGCTACAAATAAATCTATAGCATTATAATTATAGCTCTTATAGCGTGGTATTAGAGAGTATAATACGGTAATTCAGTGTCAACTGAATGAGTTATTCCACACCAGAAGGGGTTCCCTTGGGTAACATGGAGCATAATTCGGTTCTTGACGCGACATCTTAATTAAAGTTGCCTTGTCACCACGCGGGCTACCGTTATTTCATATAATAATCTTCACTTGTAAGGAACCTTGATAAATATCTTGAAGAGTCATGTATACTTTCTGACTAATTAAACTATAGTGGCATCCTAGGAATATAAGTAATTATGTCAAATAGGTTTTATAATAATAGTTCTGAAAAGGTTCTGAATAAAATGATTGTAACATATAGACAGTTAGCCCGCTACCATCTGATACTGCATCGTCACTTACCATCAGGTGACATCGCAGTTAAGGGCTTACGTATCATCAAATAAAAAAACATACAAACACTGCATAAACCATAATTCTTCCTGTTTTGCTTTGCTGTAGCCGGATGAAAAGATGACTAGTTTTAGTCTCGTTATTATTTCAAGTGTTTAGAATACTGAGGCATCAAAGGGAATCAAACACCGAGTATTTCCTGTTTATTTCCGAATACAATAAGATAGTGGTAAAAACTAAAAATATCACGTGGGTAGATTGTCAAGTTCGCGCTCGTATGGGGTGTCAGTCTATTTCTGAAGCGTAGTTATAGCACCATTACGACTTTGTATTTTTTTTTTATATCTACTCGTACAAACCTTACAAACGAGTTCGTTGAACCGCGGTGACAGAGAAATATTACCAGTTCCTGAACTGTGAATGCTCGATTGATTGTGAAATACGAATGGAAATACTTTAAATGGTAAACCCGTCGAAAAGTAATGGTTAGAAGCATCAGTACGCATTTAACTCTTTGACCATTTTGTGCTTCTTGTTGTACTACGTCGCTGGTTGGAAGACATCAAAATTTTATACTTATCGGATGCTAGGTTTTTCAGGATAAAAAGTACCTTACTCTTTTCAAGATGGGTCTCGGAAAGAGTATTTTTGCTCTTCAATATCTGAGTGCAAAAGCCGTTTTTATCCGCTAGAGGATAAAGTAAATTGAATTTAGAACATCGTGTGCACTAAGTTTGTGAATTCAAAACATCAATTAACCTATTTACTCCTCCATTCCATTACTACCTCCATTGTGCCGAATTTATCATACAACCTTTTTTGATTTGATTATCAGACTCGGAACCTTCTTCGTGTATTTTTTTTTAATTTGCTTTACGCGCGCCATTTTCTTTTCACGTCATATTGTAATGTATCATGTATATGTGTGTTAATTTTCTTGTTTTTAATCTAAGGTTTTACCTTAGATTAAAAACAAGAAACTTAAAAACCTAAAATGAGTGATTCTAGCGACGAGGAAGTTTATTTGACGCCAACAGAATTGACTGAAGATGGGGAGATGAAAAGTTACGTGTTCCACTCATGTGCAAAGATTTTTCACCTCGTGCTCTTTTGATTCCCTCGCTAACGATTCTAATTATTGAATCACTCGCTGCGCTCGTGATCCAATTTTAGGATCCTTCGCTTGCTCGGTCATCAAAATTGAGCACGCGGCTAAAAACCAACTTTTGTACTCTTGTCTAACAAATAACTATTAATTCCAGGCTACAGCTGTCTCTATTCTCTATTAAAACACCGACAGAAAAAGAGGGGTGTTTTAAGTTCGACCGCTTTGTGTTGTGTCTGTGTTAGACATCGCAGGGCTCAAACGTGAAGACCGGTTTTTTATTCGAACTATCAGCTCTTTTTCTAGCCGACGATGTAGAGATATGAGAGATCTGAATTAAAGTTTAAAATATTAGACTTAACCTGATGCTGTAACCAGGGCCATGTCCAATTAGGTACCTAACTCCTCAACAGCAGATGCATCGTGTTTGGGTTCATTGATTTCATTCTGATGTGTAAATAGTTGGCTCATACTTTACAGTGTCTGATGATGGTGTTCACATACTTTAGGCTCTATTAAACGTAGGCCCACTGAGTTTGAGTTCGTTGGGTTGCTCTTAATTAGGTAATTGGTCAGTATTTGGAATAGACAAATTAGTTAACAGGACGCAGGAACGAGGCCTGTGGAAGTCCATGCAAGGGACCTTTGTTCAGCTATGGATGTCCATCGGTTGATAAAGAAGAAGAAGAAAAGATTAGATAATGTCTGATGATCACCTGTCGGAGTGAATGAAATTTTTAGTTTGCAATTTTAATGAAAACCGTTTCAGTAATCACGCCTCGAAAAGAAAACACATCATAGGTTACTATGGTTCGATATTAGTATATCAATATTAGTATACTATAATATCGATCAGAGTAAAAATATTTTATTATTGCAAGTATTGCCTTTATTCTAAGAGCAAACTTGCTTTTTTTTTTTTTATTGCAGGATAGGCATGCGCTTGACGACAATCAATGCTGGACAGCACTGATGAGGTCTAGGTTGGAGCGCGCTTGCCTTGCTTTGCGTTAGTACGATTTTCTAGGATTATGTATCCATTCATTTTCTTTTCGAAAGTCTTCTCGTCAATACTTTTGAAGTCCAAATGTATTATAGTCAGTAAATTTTTCTTTTCTGCTGCGGTACCGTGGTCAATTGTACAGGATCCCTATATGTCATCTCCAATTCGTCATGTCATCGAAATGTAATAAGTCCCCCTTCGGATCGGAAAGCTATTTACAAAGGCGGGGGAAGTCGACTGGGAATAACGGATCAAATGACTTCGTGGATATTACCTACCTGAAGCTGTTTCTATTTTGGCTACGGAGATAAATCTTCGCTGCGCCTAATGTTTCTGAAGACTTAAATTTTTATTTTTTGCTTTTAATATACATTTTAATTAAACCTGAATTTATATACCTATTCGAGATATTAATGTTGTTGTAGGTACCTACAGAAAACATCAACATTAATAAAAGAAGAGTAGTTTTATTTAAGTTGATGCTAAAAGAAGTAAAAGTAGGATTTCAGTAAATCCTTACTGTAAAGGTTATTTTGAGAAAGTGATTTATTAATAAGTTACAGTTCCTTAAAGAGTCACTTTAGGAAGTATGATTACGTAAAAAATTACTTCTTCAACCAAAGAATTACACAAACACATTTTTCCTAAAACTGATTTTGATATTTCAGCAAACTATAAATATGTATTACATGCTGCAAACTAAAGGTTTACATAGTTCGCAGCAAGCCATATAACGATAAATTGTATCCAATATAAAGCGGTCCCAAAAGTTTGAAATGACCGATCCGTTTATTATTGCGACAATAACTGGGGTCTGTATGAATTGGCCGCCTCCTGCACCCGTGCAGATAATCGGCAGTCCGATTTAGAAATAAAAAGATTGAAATGAACATGAATTCCAGTGTTGTTATTGAACTACATCATATTATAGGTAACCAACCACAATTGGCATAGATTTTTTTTGGATGATTTCAAGAGTTTTTGCTATAATATTACTAAGTTACTCGTACCATTGGATATTACGCAATCTTTGTAAATTTTTAGATTTACAAGTGCTTAAAAACTACTTATTTTTAATATTAAGCTATTCATGTAGCTTTTTAAAAAGCATTCCCTGTTTCCAATAAATAATAATTGAATAAAACTTTGTTAAATGAAAATTTTTCGTAGCTATCGTCTTGCAAGATGACAGCTTAATTGCTGTGAAGTTCGGTGCGTGTTAATAAATACAGGGGGAGGCCCTTTGACTTCGAAAGCATGTCTACTTTACTTCATATAATAATAGATTTCAGATACTTCACCACTGTGACTGTAGTTTTCTATTATTATGACTATTCATGACCAAAGTTCATTTTTTAAGGTGAAATAAATGTCGACTCTCCTAGATACTCAGAATGCTGTTATATGAATAGGGAAACAAAAAGTTTGGGTATAAAGTATTATGATAGCATACCTATAATTTTCTAGTTATATTTTTAACTGATGATTTCAGGTCATATAACTTATATAAATAAATGACGTAAATGTTGTGAATGAAACGGACGAATATGACGTACTCGTAACAGTTGCAAAAAAATCCCAATATTTTTAACAAGTTTCATTCAGTGTGTAAGACGTGTTTTGCCAACTTTACTTACCGAAAGAGTTCCGCTAAGTTATGTAAAGAGCTAGAAATATAAAAATAAACTCTATGTCACGGTAACAAGGCTTTTAGGAAGTTATTTGTAATTTGCACGCATAAGGTAGGGTACAGTGTTTACGCACGCATCGATCGATGGAAGGCTCCGGTTGAAAATTGCAATCTGTAAGGATTTTCAGCTGAAATAAATTTGAGAATTTGTACAAATATTCTCCTTCTCCCTCCAAATAAAGCGTAAAGCTTGTGTTAGTAATGCAACGTTTGACTTTTCGGATTTTAATACTTACGTTTCTTGTAATTAGAGCTTACTAACGTATTACGTAAGATAATATTTAAAGTTCGGCCGTTCAGAGAATGCGTTCCTGACACCTATCAGTTAGATTTAGAAAAATATTGTTTACCAAGTTATTTGACACTCAGTTTGGCACAAAATTATAACATTAATTGATTATTGATATAATAATGTTGTTATAATGCTCATCAATTGTTAAAACGGTAAACAACCAGCAATAATATTTTTATCGTAACTGCAACGCCATTACAAAGTTACGTCGTCAGTTCAATCGCGACGTGTCAGGAACGCATTCTCTGAACGGCCGTAGTATAATTATTATGTTTTTGTCGCAACAATTTTATTTTAATTTCCTCTACTACCTTTTTAGGGTTCTGTAGTAAACAAGGAACCCTTATAGTTTCGCCATGTCCGTCCGTCTGTCCGTCCGTCCGCGGTTTAGCTCAGAGACTATTGGTACTAGAAATCTGTAATTTGACAAGGGTATATAATCACGCCAACAAAGTGGTGAAATCAAATTGTGAAAAAAAATTTTTTTTTAGGGTATCTCCCTTACATGTAAAGTGGGGATGAATTTTTTTTTCTCGTCTATCCCATAGTGTGGGATGTCGTTGAATAGGTCTTTAAAAATATTTTGGGTGTGGGAACACCATTTTTAGATTCAAGAATCCGTTTGTGAAATATGATATTTTAAAGTGCTAAATTTTACTAGAGTCAAATGTCCCCCCCTCTGCCAGCTAAATGGTTGTTTATAAGATACGTGAATAAATTCACAGCAGTAGTATATATAAGGAATTTTATAGGAAAACTATCACGGCTAAGTAGGGTTCATAAGTTAAGGAGTTATAATATATCTGTTTTTTAGAAGTGAACTGCGAATAACCATGGAACTCAAAGTATATTCAATATTCATAAATAAAATGAAAGCACTATCCTAGGTCAGCAATAATAATTATGACTTGCAGCTACGGAACCCTACAGTTTTTTATTTTACTTTAGTATTTGTGTACATATATGTGTGTTGTTAATAATAATTATGTTTTATTACAAGCCAATATTGCTTAAACATGTTAAATTAATAATCACTTTGACGAAACACAGTGAAATTGCCCTCTAATCATAAGTATCACTATTTTATAAACTTTGCTCGCAGAAAATTAATGGTTAGTGAAAGAAAGTGTTTATATAAAGGCATGGTATGGCAAGAAAATACATGGAGCGAAGATTTTCTAAGTCACATCGCACAACCATACCAGCGAGTTTCAAAGTCCCAGAACCCCACGAGTTCTACAACAAAGCAACACCATTCGTGCAAAGAACTCTGCTATTTGTAGCCGACGAGAGTACAGGTCCCAAGCCAAGTTGTAGTGCGCCTAATGAAATTACAACTACTACTCAAGACATTTCCGAAGAAGCAACCGCATCAAAGTCAAGCGAGGAGCAAGAAAAATCGCCTAAAAAGAGCTCATTTTTCTTTTCCCCCTCGAAAAGTTGCAAGATTCATGGGCGCAGCTTTTTCCGGCTTCAGACGAGCCCAAAGAAGAAAAGCGAAAGTGAGGTAACTACGGGTAACAAGGCGGGCACGCCCGGGGGACTGATAAGCTATGCCCCCGGCTGGTCCCTCAAGGGCGAGCATCTTATGAAATGGCAGGACTCCGGGAAAACTACTATCGAGGTAATTGAAACCTTTTAAATTAATTATTTTAATTTAATCCCTGTACCGGCAATACTTATCATCTATGTAAGCATATTAAACATACTTAATACTAGCTGATGCCCGCGACTTCGTCCGCGTGGAAAAAGTTTTTAAAAATTGCCTTTTCGTTGCACTACGCCAGTATCTAGTCCGTACTACGTAGTATAGAGCTACAATAGCAACCCACAATCGACATTTTCTTCAGCCGGTACACAGCAGCATCAAGAATGAGGAATTGGTACCTAGAGTTCAATGATGTAGCCCAGTGGTGTAACAATGGGGGGAGGGTGATTCCTAAACCAAACCGAACGATTGTGAAATTAGGTGAATAGATTGATGTCATCTAAGAATACAAAGCTACTGCACGAAGTTTTTATAAAAGCAAAACGTAAATACTTACATACATATATACATACATACATACAAACATACATACATCCATACATACATACATACATAAATACATACATACATACATACATACATACATACATACATACATACATACATACATACATACATACATACATACATACATACATACATACATACATACATACATAGATACATAAATACATACATTCATACATACATACATACATACATACTTACATACATAATTGCCGCGTAATTAAAAGATAAATACGTGAAACGTAGCATGCGGAAATCCCGCGGGAACTGTTTGTTTCCCGGGATATAAAGTAGCTTTTGTCACTTTTCAGGTCCTCAACTATGCCTATCAAAAAACCCCGTCAATCTGTAAGTCCGTTGGCGCATAATTGAAGGATTAATATTTGAAAAGTAGCATACGAATATCCCGCGGGAACTGTTTGTTTTCCCGGCATTAAAAGTAGCCTTTGTCACTTTTCAAGTCCTCAACTATACCTATCCAATAAACCACGTCAATCTGTAACTCCGTTGGCGCATAATTGAAGGATAAATATGTGAAAGTAGCATACTAATATCCCGCAGGAACCGTTTGTTTTCCCGGGATAAAAAGTAGCCTTTGTCATTTTTCAGGCCCTTAACTTCACCTGTGCAAAAAAATCACGTCAATCTAAAACTCCATTGCGCGTATTTTGAAGGACAAATGCTTAAAAAATAGCGATGCTATCCCGCAGGAACTGTTTGCTTTTCCGGGATAAAAAGTAGCCTATGTGCTATTCCAGACTATAATCTATGTCTGTGCCAAATTTCAGCAAAATCGGTTCATTCGTTGTCGCGTTAAAGAGTAACAAACATCCATCCATCCAAACATCCATACATCCATCCTCACAAACTTTCGCATTTATAATATTAGTAGGAAGTAGGATGTAAGGATATCCGAAGTGTACGGTGTTTTTAACCGACTTCAAAAAAGGAGGAGGCTCTCAATTCAATCTATGTTCAGCGACCTACTCAAAGACGCCTGAACCGATTTGGAAAATTCTTTTTTGTTTCAAAGGGTTACTTCTTAGGTGGTCCCATTAAAATTTTATGGAAATCGGTCGAGTGGTTTTTAAAAATATATGAACAGTAAATTACTTATATACTTTGTACTGACGCGGGCGTTTGAAGTCGGTTTTTAAAAAGATTTTTTTATATTAAATTATCTAGATTTTCGACAACTAAGTGACGATTTCACCAAAGTCGAGTTACGTTTAACTGAGGAATAAATTGGGTGCTTTTTGTACTAAAAATCTGCCAAAATATCACATTTACACTCGGATAAGACTTATTTTACGTTGGCGGAATCGCCCCTCAGTAAGAAGATTAATATTAACAAGTCGATAGATAGTTCTAAATCACTTTTGGCTACACTTCGTCCGCGTACTGCTAGGATATAAAAATTCCACGGGAACCCTTTGTTTTCCGGGCTAAGCTTTGTCACTAACCAGACCCTCTGTTAAAAAATAAGTCGATCCATATAGCCCTGTTTCGGCGTGATTGAAGGAAAACAAGAGACACACTGGCATTTATAATAAGTAAGAATTAACATAACTGACAGACAAACAACGCACAGCGTAATCGCTAATTATGTTATAACATTTGAAATTGAGAGGCAGTATTCCCTGAATACCCTATACCCAGAGGTGGCGGTTACAGGGTTATGATATAACATTTATTAGAATTAAATCATAGCGGACGAATGTATTAATATAATTATTATTTTGATGAATGAATGCACAGACAAAAAAATATTTGTACCTACTTTAAAAGCCGCACTAGTACCTATTATCACATAAGATGATTAAATGCATGCTACATTTCATGTCTTTCAAGCGGAAAACGTATATCTTTAAACAGCGTTTCAGGCCATAGAAAAATAGGAATTTCGAATGGAAATCTGCTTTGACGGTGAGAGGGGCGTCAAGCGGGTGTATTTTTTTTAAAAGAAAATGAAAATTTCAATCTAAATGCGCCCCAGGTTGTACCGCCGCGCTGCAAAGGAATAAATAGCCTTGTGAGATAAAGAGAACTTCTTAAAATTGAATTCGAGTAGAAATATTTATTTGTTTCAAGGAAATACCTTAGAAACATTATTTAGATTAAAAGTTATAACAAGTCCTGTTGTCCAACTAAGTCCAACAATGTTTTCACTACATTTTTGTAAAAAAAATTTCCTAACTTGCTTGAGGCTGTGAGAAATCCTTTTATTATTATTATACGCTTAGTCCGTCTATTGTGTATTATATTATTTAAGTTGCATAAAATTTTACTTCAGTGGGTTCGCACATTTTGCTAAAAATAAAGATATTTATAGCCCCTTGAGGTTAAGCTACAATTAATTTCCAACAATAGACAACAATGCTATGTGGTAATATCCCATGCAACACCGAAACGCAATGACGCGTAAAGCGCTATTTTCCGCGTATTACCAAACAATTTGTCTCGCTGACTGATACAGAATAGATTAAGCCCAAATTGAACAGCAATTTCACTGGAAGCAATACATTATACAAGCTATAATGAAATGTGTGAAGTAAAATACGCTTGTTATTTAAATTTTTTGCATTTATATAGCTACGGTACAGTTTTGTATGGTTTATGTTAATACTCGCAATTTTCGACGTTTGTTGCGATTACTTGATTACGGTAGTAAATATCATTCGTCTATGCTTGATGTGTGTCCATCTACACGCAGAATGTATAATACACAAAACGTTTATTAATGATAAAGCTTTAGTTCTTAAATTACCATAATACCGTACAGGCACATTCTACTTCTTCGAGTGCCGACTCCTATCGGAGGTTGGCAATCATGACGGCTATCTGCACCTTGGACGCTGCTGCTCGGAACAAGGATTGGGTACTTTTTCTATACCATTGGCGTAGGTTTTTAAGCCACGATGTTCTTCTGCGACCCGGTGGTCTTCGGCCAGCTATTTTCCCTTGTATAATGAGCTGCAGGAGGTCATATTTGTTATTCCTGAGGATATGGCCAAAATACTCAAGCTTCCGCACTTTTATGGTCTTAATAATTTCAAGATCTTTGCCTAGCCTCTGCAGCACAGTCATGTTTTTGACACGCTGAACCCACGAAATTCTCAACATTCTTCTGTAAACCCACATTTCGAAAGCTTCGATCTTTTTACACAAAGTTTCCGTAAGTGTCCAGGCTTCGACTCCATATAAAAGAACGGAGAAAACGTAACAGCGTGCGACTCTTGTGCGCAATGGGAGGCTGAGATCACGATCGCAAAGTATCTTGTCCATTTTACGGAAAGCTGCCCGGGCTTGTTCAATTCTGCATTTGATCTCTATGCTGTAATCTACTTGATCATTGACTATAGTACCCAAATATTTGTATTGGCTTACCCTGTCTATGCTGGAGCTATTAATAAAAATGGACGATGAAGGTTCTGGTGCTCTACTAATTATCATGTATTTGGTCTTTTTACAATTTATGTTAATACCATATTCAGTGCTGGTTTTATGTACAGTGTTTACTAATGCTTGGAGTCCTGAGAGAGTATCAGCTATTAAAATCGTATCATCCGCATATCTCATGTTGTTAATTAACTGGCCATTCACCGTTATCCCCTCATTGATTTCATGTAATGCTTCGGAAAAGATTGACTCTGCATAAATATTAAATAATAAGGGGGAGAGTATGCATCCTTGTCTCACCCCCCTTAGTATTTCCATATAAGATGATAGTTAGCCTTCAACTTGAACGTTTGCTTCTTGCTGCCAATATAAATTTTTAATGATTTTAAGGTCACGAGAATCAATACCTATCACCTGCAACAATTCAATGAGTTTAACATGTCGGACTCTATCGAACGCTTTTTCATAGTCTAGGAAACATACGAAGAGATCACGATTCATATCCCAACAACGCTGGATTAACACTTGATAAGCAAATAGAGCATCTCTCGTTCCAAATCCCGATCTAAATCCAAATTGGGTGTTGGATATAATTGACTCGCATTTACTATATATTCTGCCATGTATTATCTTAAGAAAAACTTTTAATATATGGCTCATTAACGATATAGTGCGGTAGTCAGCACAATGTTTCGGATTATTTGTCTTTGGTAGAGTGACAAATGTTGATCTCAACCAATCCTGCGGTATGATACCTGTAGTATAGATGAGATTGAAGAAGTCTACGAGATAATCAAGGTTACATTCCTCTATTTCCTTAAGTAGCTCTACTGGAATTTCATCGGATCCTAAAGCTTTTCCTCTCTTTGATTGCCTGATTGCAAAACATACTTCGGGTTTCGTAATTGGAGGTCCAGTGTCAGTATTTGGGAAGTCCATATTGTCTCGTCTTTCATCGGAAAATAAGTCTCTTATGTATGTTTCCCATATCTTCAACTTTTCGCCAATAGTGTTCGCGAAGCGTCCTGTGCCGTCCTGAAGGACGGAATGTACTTTGACTTTGTGCTTGCACCCAACAATTGTTTGATTTTTCGATGTACATTAAAAGAATCATGTTTAGCATCATACTGCTCCAACTCCTCACACTCGCTTAATATCCACTTTTCTTTAGCCTCGATCATTTTCTTCTTTATAGTTTTTTGGAGTTTAAATTACTGCTCGGAATTTTTCCTTTGAATTTTCTTCTCTCTTGAATTAAGTCCAATATTTCTATTCCACTAGTTTTATAAGAGATATTACTGTAACCAAGACAATAAAGTTATTATTATTATTATTTCTCTATATATTATGACTCTCACACCCGCATACAAAATAAATAGATATAGGGCCAAAAAGTATTATAAACATAAATATATACACACAGATAAATAAACTTACATATAGATTACATAAATAAATACTTGTAGCGGGCGGAGGATTACGCCCCGGCAGGGGAGACCAGACGGTCGGGGGTCAGGGCGACAGGCTGAGAAACCGACGGACTATCCTAGCCGAGTCTAGCAACACCGCTTTCTGCATCTTGGCCGCGAGCGAACCGCCACGGAACCCCAGTCGCCTCAGATGGTGAGCGAGGCTGACTGGTGTAACGCTTTTGTTTAGAGGTACAGGTCTGAGTCAATTAGGCGTTACAAGTAGGTAGGGTTACGTTGGCACGGTAGGGTGTCAAGGTAACGATTTAGGTAGTCTAGCCAGGTAGTAAATGATGAGACTGGATGAGTAACAATAATATAATTAGTAACGGAGAATAAGTCTAAATTCTAAAAATTATTTACAGAAGTGCTAAATTAGGTTGGTTGGCTGAAGGCCTTATAATTTTAATATTACTTAGAACAGAAGGTTCTAGCTAATTATCACAAAGTAGAATTAATTTAGAAATAGATAAGATAGGTAAATGTAGGGGCTAACGGAACAGTCGGAGAGCTGGGTGGGGATCGTCGCCAGACACAGACAGCAATGGTGAGTTAGGTCTCAAGTGGCGTAGTAGTATTATAATCTTGGGAAATCACTATCCAGCCTTTGTAGTATTTAATTATGGTACTGCCCTGTCATCCCGGGTGGCTCAGCGCACTCGGCTCCTCTGGTAGTCCGGCAGTGCCGCGCGTAGGTGACAGCCGCAGGTAATAGTGCAGCACCAGGCGTCGCTCACACGTCGCAGGAAGTCCTTAGGTACTGTGCTTAGGTCTTGCGCATAGGTTCCGTGCTTAGACCCTGAGCTTAGAGTCCGTGTTAGCTGTTAGCTCCCTGGGCTTAGATCCCTGGAATCCAGTGAATTGCAGATGTAAGTATAGATTGGTCTCTCTCTCCACCGTTCCGTAGCTCTGAGTCCGCACTGATCTGTCCAATTTGTAGTTACAGCAGTGTCGCCTTGTACAGGGCAGTATAAGCAACCAGTGTGGACTCAAGTGGCAGTGAACAGATGTAAGGTTAGACTTATAGCTACAAATTGTGTCAATTAGGTACAATAAATGACATATCAGGTTGCTTAATTCATTAGAAGAATCGTTTCCCTTAGTCTAAAACGATATTACGCCTGAGGGGCTTATTTTTTTTATTAATTGTTAGAATGTAGGTCAAAGGTCATTGTTCAAATGTACATCTGCAAGGTTAAATCCTATATAAATGAGAAAATTGTAATTTATACACCGAAATATTAATAAAATCTACAAGCATGTTCAGATTAGCAGTAGAATTAAAGAAATTAACAAGAGATGTGTGTGGATTTAGTTTCACAATGGATAGGTACACGCTAACGTTTTTGACATTACAATAATTGCATAAATACCTTTAGAGGGTTGATGTTGTAATCGTACCACGTCGCAGTATCTTAGTTTTAATAATTAGTTTTGAACATTTAAGTTGAATTAAGGTTGATTTCAGATTGGTAAAATTTAGAATTTTGAAGAGTAGCACTACACACTCTTATTTTTTCCAAGGCGGCCGAGAAAGTGAGTCAAAATGTCATTTTTCCTCGAGCATAGAGTTGCCATTATTTTTTTCACAACATTTTCGGCTCTGGGTTCTGGGATTTCTTGAACCTTTTGCACGGAACTAGTAAGGATGCTTATTTGCAGTCGCAAGTTAAATAAATCACTACACTGGGATCAACCCATTCGCAGAAATAACGATTGGGATGGTTTCAGTGGACTCCACATGCCACATGCCAGTAACCTCGTGAGCCAGATCTAGATACTTTAGTTTTTTCTCTGTCTCCGCTCTCACGAGGTTCTCGTCATGTGGGATGGTGATGTCCACTAAAAACACCCTCGACTGTGCCCGGTCCATCAGCACGATGTCAGGCTTATTCGCCAGAATCGTCCTGTCCGTGATGATGGACCGGTCCCAATAGAGCCGGACTCCGTCACGCTCAAGCACCGGCACCGGTGTGTACCTATAGTACGGCACTCTCTCATCCAGGAGACCGTACTTCAGAGCAAGCTCTTGGTGAAGGATTTTGGCCGCTTGGTTGTGTCTGTGCAGATACTCAGTGTTAGCAAGAGCCGAACATCCCGAGAGCACTGAGTGACTCACCGGGATGGCGACACGCTCGACAGATGTCGTGAGTGCCATCCTTCAGGATGTACTTTCGGTAGTTCCGCGTCTTAACCACCTGATCTTGTATTGCACACACAAAACCTTCGGTTTCCCCAAAGAGGTCACCGAAGCGCAGCCATTACACGGACGCTTTTTTATCTACGTGCGGCTCATTAAGAGCTTTAAAAAAGCGTCCATGCAACTCCCTCTCCTTCCATACGGTCTCCCGGTCAGAGGTGCTTAGTACCACCGGTTTCTGCCACTCGAGTTTGGCCAAAGATAGGGGAGTGAGTCCTTTGTCACATTCTATAAAGTCTCTATGCATTGGACACTCCCTCTTCGTCTCAAAGTAGGTTCTGAGGCTGGATATCTCCCGATTATGCATGGTCTTGACGCTTAATACGCCTCGACCTCCACATTTTCGGGGTATATACAACCTCATAACAGACGATTTGGGGTGGTGCATGCGGTAGAGAGTCATAGTCGTGCGGACTTTTCTATCCAGTGCGTCTAGTTCGGTCTGAGTCCATCTGAGTACGCCAAAGGTGTACATGAGAACGGGCATGACCCAGCCGTTATATGCTCGGACCTTATTGGCGCCCGACAAATAGCTTTTACAAACTTTTGTCAGGCGGCCAAAAAAGACCTCGCAAACTGACTGTTTCACGTCCGCCTCCTTTACCCCCACGGATTGTGACATACCCAGATACCGGTATGACTCAGCTTCAGAGAGGGTCCTGATGTTAGATGGCTCGAGATTGATCTCGGCCGAATGAGTAACCTGTCCCCTCTCCACATGTAAGACCGCACACTTGTCTAGTCCAAGCTCCATCCTGATGGAGCTACTGAACTCAGTGGTGATATTCAGCAACTCCCTCAGGCGGGTGGCATTAGGTGCTAGCAGCTTGAGGTCATCCATGTAGAGAAGGTGAGGTACTTTTGTCCCTCCTCTCCGAAACTGAAAGCCTGTCCCTGATCTCTCCAGCAAAGAGCTGAGAGGGTTCAGCGACAGACAAAACCATAATGGACTCAGACAATCGCCCTGGAAGATACCCCGCCGTATCTTGATTCGGTCACCCGCAGCCGCTAACCGCTCGCCATGGAGACAAAGGATCGTACTCCATTGCCCCATACATTCTCCGAGGAAGTCTCGAACTGTTATTATTATTTCTGTAGTTGTCCAAACTTTATTTTTCTTACACTGAGATGGTTTTAACATATTTTTACCTATTTGAACAAATGCAGTTTTGAAATTATTCCAAGTGTTACAGGCACATTACATTACATTATTACATTACATTTATCATAGTAGTTCAGAAATACCATCTGAATAGCTCCTTAACTATTTAGATCGTGGTGTTAAAAACCTGTTTTCTAAAGTGAAATTAAGGCACGGTTTACAGATTGTACCTATAAAGTTAGACGAAATATGACAAGCAGTTTAGACTACTAAACTGTTTGTCATGAAACTGCATGTTTAAAGAAATAAACTTTTCGTACAAAATATTTCATTTCAGTCGCAATGGAAGGTAAAACAAAACGATGTAAAACACAAGGAGGTCTGTAGGTAGGTACTAATTCTGCTGTCAGCGAATGCTACAAGATTCGTTCGTCGTTTTGGCCACAATAATAATATCGAATTAGCCGGCTCGCCACCCCCGCCTTCTTTTTGCCTACGAGGCGGAAAAGTGAGGTAAGATTAGCAATGTAGATAGAATTTTATATAAGTAATAGGGGTTGTAATTTTCCGTTTATTGTTGGAACCCGTCGTAACTTTGTTCGCTTCGTTTGAGCGCGGAGCGCAACAATACTTTGCCATGAACGTTAACTTTTATCTACGATACAGTATCGTTTTTGGCTGACTGACTGACAGACTACACACATCTTTAAATCTCTAGGTGGACGCTTTTTTCTGGACCTAGAGATTTGATATCTGAAGGAACTAGTTCTTTAACTTGAATTTGAGTCAAGTCGCAAAACTGAATTGGCAATGGGTGGGCACATAGTTCGAAGAACTGTAGGCGATGGAGTGAAAACCTCGCACTGAAAAACACAGTATTGGCCCCTGAATATGTGAACCGATAACACCGAGTCGCAGGGAGCCGCCGGGTGGCACGAGTCCGAGACATGTGAAAATCCATACAAGTGACTTATGTCCAACAGGCAAACATGGTACGCCTATCAGGTTAGATTATCAGGAAGATTCCTTGAGTTATATCGAGGTGCAATGAGGCATTTCTTGAAATTCCGTTCCTAAAGGGGCGAAAAGAGTTCGTAAAGTTTATAATTAAGAAACGCTTAAATCGACGTAGGTAAGACCTAGGTACATTGTTTATCATGCTTTTACTTAATCATAAAATTCCTACCTATGATTTAAAAATAGCAGGTAGGCAGGGACAAATTCTTTTATCACAGAGGGTTCACATTTATTCGATCAAATTCTGGTCACTTGTCAATGTGAACGTTGGTTCAATACTCAAAGATACCCGCTATGAACTCCGAAAAACGTCTAAAACAAAAGACGAGTTGCCCGTAATAAATTTAACCAGCTTTGTTTGATCCTATTAAAACATTGTAGACAGAAATACCGCACGGCGTAAGTTTACCATTGTAAACCGAACAGACCAAAGCACATTTTGCAAAATTAACTCAAAGTGAATCCAATTCGGAAATACAGGGAAGGTACGTGAGGCTTTTGTGTGCTAGAATACTGTTTTAACGTAAATGTTTTATAGATCTTATCTATAAGCATATAAGGGTCATTTAGCGGAGAAATTAAGCAACCTGGTTTGTTTGTTTGACTCAAACAATTTTGAATATGTATGAGCAATTGAACCGGCATGTGTGTGACGCCTGCCATGAACCGGGATATCATGTGTAAAATGAAATCTTTGGTATCCAACGTTGTACGTAATTCCTGCCTGTATATTGGTGTAAAATTTGAGTGTCTCTTATGTCTACATAATACCCATTGGCAGCGCAAATATTTTATATGTATAAATTAATCTAATTAACCTTATGTTACGCAGGTTCCATTTTTAGCCCCAGACGCAAAAAGTGGTAAAACGTGTGTATCTGTGTGCCTGTCTGTAAATCTTACTTATAAAATTAATGTGGAAGTTTGGATGTTTGGATATTTGTTACTCCTTCAAGCCACTAAGACTGAACTGATTTCGCTTCGCTGATCGACTGAATGATTCACAGGTTTTTACTAGATACCTAAAGCTAGAAATGTTTTGCAAAAACAATACTATTTATTTAGAGTAATATCTTCCTTCGAACAATGCGTTTGTTGTGTTTATAAATGACCCATCATTTATTCACCCCATTTCACAAATATACCGCTATATTTTTTTCAAGATGTGTTCATGGGGTGATAGATGAGTAATACAGATATTGGTCTCGAATTGAGATTTATTTGCGAACATTTTCCTTGTAAATTTCTTTTCTGAGAAATAAAATATTTAATTTAAGGACTGACATAGTAAAAAAATTGTACACATTGAATAATGGGGTCGTTGCCTCTAGATCAACTGAATAGTTCAGCCGTTGAGAAAGATAAAATATTTGAACTGTTATAGAAGAAATTGCAGCTAAAAGAACTGACGAGGCTTGGTGAGCCCAGGCTGACGATCGCAAGCGAATCGCTGGACACAAGTGACACAAGATCGTGCGCTGTTGGACCAGTTACAATATTTGACTAATCGCAATGTGACCGATACATGTGACGATCTATAGATAATTAGGAACGAAGGTTTTTAAAATATACTCGTATTTGTGCCAGCTATAATGTAACCGGAGCAATCTAAGCTAGTTAATTATAAACATAGAAGCTTTATTTGCAGCCGAAGTAAACCTCCGAGCCTCTGTGATCCAACCTCAAGGCTCAAAGAACGCAGTCACTGTCACTAACAGAAGGCGAACATCGTCCCCTCCTTCCGTAGTATAGTCCTTCCGCCCTAACTACTTCCTTTGCATAATTAGCCGGATAATAAGCCCGCTCTGAAATATTTACTGAACAACAAAAAGTGGTGCGTTATGCTCGATCTTCATGGTCTGTTCATCGCGTCAAATGGCATGCTGAAATATGCCATCCTATCTTTATTTGGATAGAGCAACTGCCGAGTTCCTTTCTGACGGCTCTTCTCAGCAGAATCTGTTTCTGTTGGCCTATATGAAATATTTTTTATAGGACGTATACCTACGAGACGTATCGATCTGTTGCGATCTGCAGTAAAGCAGGATCTGATTTCCGAATCGGGTGGTAGAGTCTTGACTTTGATATTATATATCATAATGCTACAAAAATACTAACAATAAAGACTACCATTAGGTAGTCTTTATTGTTAGTATTTTTTATATATTAATATAGATATACCTATTGATTGCACTGGACAGTGGACACCCTAAGTGCTAAATTACAATTCAATGGGAATTTCCTGCCCAAGGTTGTGTTTACCAAGTATACCAAGTTCATTGTATGAAATTACTCGTTCACCGGTCACGATGAAGAATATTAATGAAATATCAAGTCCATTGATAGAGCTTTGGCACTCGACTGCGTCTTTGTTCATGAGGCTGTGCGTGTCGGATTCTAATGCAGCAATTTTTAATTGTGTTTGAGCTTTATTGGCACTTTTATAAGAACATAAGAAAAATCGCAGGGAGTCGTTGGATACAAGCAGGGCAAGTTTGCGGCATATGGAAATCTCTACAAGATATTATAAAATACTACAAGAGAGCGTCTATGCTTTATCAGATTTCCGTAAACATTACATAATCGGCTTAAATTAACCAACTATGATACGATTGTATTAATAATAATTATGTATAAAGCATATACGATAATAGCAATGTAGTGTGACAAGCTTTGTCAGTGACGTCAGCGACTCGACGATGTGCGGTCTTCGGGCAGCAGACATGGAATAAATTGCAGGCATGTTCGGATTGCGGACAGGTGAGCTTGTGGTCCTCCCAAAATTGCATTGGAATGCATCGCCATGTACGACTTAAAGGGTTCGACAGACGTGCAGCGGTACAAACGACTGTCAGTCGAATTTGAATCAATATGTTGATTGCAGAATTTGAGGCTTGAATATGTTGGAACTATTGGAACGAAGTTCCGTTTCGGACGGTTTGGCAGATCGAGGCTAGCCGAAAAAAGACGTGAGTGAGTCAGCTCCGACGCACGACTGGAGTTTACGCGCGCGTCGGGTCCGAGCGCGCCGCTCGTACCCGATCAGTACGCGCTCGGCTTCCCGAAGCGAAAGCTCTTTCGCACGAAAACCAACCTTATTTACTCAACGTTAGGGTAGAAATTTGCATCGTTGTGAAAAACGTAACGCGGGCATTCGACAACTCAAGCGAAAACCAACCTTATTTACTCAACGTTAGGGTAGAAATTTGCATCGTTGTGAAAACCGTAACGAGGTCATTGATAAGTTGATTTTACTGCTCGGATTTTTCTCATACCGGGCGCCTAAAATCGATTCTTAAGGAGTAAACTCCAAAAAAAGTGTAAGAATTTTCAGTCACGACACTAGTTGCCTTCGTTACATAACTTGGTGGCGTATCCGGTTAAACGAAGGAGTGAAACTTAGGGGTTCGAATCCTAACTTCAAATTATTATTTAGTATTTTATTTATTTTTATTATGGGCCAGCGTGGTGGAGTATGGCCTATATCCACAGACTAGTGCCTATAATCCTTCTCTGAGGGGAGACCTGAGCTCAGTAGTGAGCCGTTGATGGGTTGCTAATGATGAATGATGATTTGGTAAAAAATTCAAAAAATTTACACTTGTTCACGCATACTTTAGGCCGACTAATGTCTTTAGGAGTGGAACTATCGCTTCCGAGGTTCAAATCCTGACTTAGAATTTTATTTTAATTATTAATAATATATTATTAGAAGGAACTTCGTTCCAACCGAGTGTTCTACGACACTCAACTTCTTTATAATTAAAAATAATCGCCATTCTCTTTTATTTTGCCAATTTTAAAATAATTAGCAGCAAAGTAGGCGTGACATTTCAAATTCAAACCGCTGAACTAGTGTGATAAACCCTTTAGGGCTGGTTCCATTGTATCGCGGGAACGAACATCTTTTGTACATGCATTGAATTAATTTAAACTGACGTGTGCGCGTAATTTTTATCGAGTTATTTTAAACGTGGAATTAATCTTTTAGGTTCGTTCGATCCCTCGTGTTATTCAAACAAAAACTTTTATTTTTAATGTTGGTTGAATAATACGAGTACGTGCCGAATAATTTACTGAAAATGTAGTTATGTCCGATTATTATTATTGCTACTGTAATACTGTGGTCCCAATTTAAATGATTTAGGACCAATTTCACAATCGCCAAGTATAACATTTAACCGAGGAATATCATTGACGTTTTGACAGATTTTCAATACAAACAAAAACTAGGTAGGCAGGTACGTTACTTAACGATGGTCAATTTAATATTATGTTCATAAGTATAGGTAGGAATATTATGGCATGTGATAGGTTCATCTAACCATGAACCGTCAGCTAACTTATGATATCGTGGCAAAATTAAATGACTAACTTGAATTTATGTGATAACTTTTTTGAACTTTTTTTAACCGACTTCCAAAAAAAGAGATTCTCAATTCATTCGGTAGGACCTATAATTTATAATAATCTCTATGTCACTTTCAAACATAATCTTAGCTTAATATGTATTACTACTACCGTTTCACATCACACAAAAAGTATATTACGTTTATACCTACTTAGAGGGTAACAGGGACTTTGGCCTAAACGCTCGTATAAAATATGAGTAAAATATTCCCCTTTGTCATAAAAGAATAGCGAGTTTTAATGGATGCGCCAATTCGATATGAAAAAGTCCGTTCTCTCAAACAAACTGTTTATGAGGGGAAACCGCGAAAAATCCCTTGTTATTCTTGCATTATGAAAAAAAAACTTACGTAGAAAGGTTTTTATTTTCCCATTGTTTGCGAGCAATGAGATGACTGGGAAAAGTGTGTATTTAGTTTTACGGTTGACAATTTTATTTTAAGGAACAACTAAAGTAAAAGTGTCGGCCATTTATTCAGCATATTTTATTCGATGCGCCTGATGCAGCTGAATCTGGTTGCGGACGATACAGGAATTATTGCAGCTTTAAAAAAAATGTACTCCTTGTGGGTGGTACGACTGGTAAGATTCACTTTTAATGAAGTGTCCATTACTCTATTAGCAATAGTAAAAGTTAACGAGTAAGGAGCAAGCCACTTGCACTGTGTTTAAAATGATCACACCAAAATCATTTACGTGTAAAATGTTGCCGAGACCATATGGCTGGCACTGTCAAAAAGTTATCAGATCTCATGTAGAGTCAAGCTTCTAACTCTATAAGCCCTAACTTCACAAACTCTACACTTTAGTCAAAAAATGTGGCTGGGCCATTTCGCTACATTCACATGGGCGTAAGGTGAATTTATTCACTGTTCATTACTTTTCTGTTAAACAATTGTTCTTGTAGTAACGAAACGGGCAAGCCCTACTCGGCAACAATAGGTATATATGAATATGTTTTTGGTGGGATTTCACTTCTTTTTGTAAGTTGCATATGACAGTATTTTTTATTTTGTTTATTATTATTTATAACAAGGAGTCCCTATATCAATTTTCAGACCTCTAGCATCAAAATTGGCGGAAGTTTCATAGAACTTCCATCCCCTAGTTTAAGGGGTTGGGGGTAAAAGTTCCAAGTTTTAGGATTTTCTGTTGTTTGTGTATTAATACTAGCTTACAGCTAGGACTTCAGAAAGTACCCTAAGAATTTTGGTGATCATCAGTGAGACAGTCAGTGACAAAACTTTATATGTTTAAGAATTGACATCATATCCCGAGAATTTTGTTTACATATTTGGTATAATCCAAACCCAAGTTACGAGGGTTCAAAAAACGACGAAGCGCTTCGAGAAAAGGTAGGTAGTGCCCTTGCGCTTCGCTTGGGGACACTCCCGTGTTCCCAGATACATAATATGAACATTCGCAGCATGTTAATTTCTGTATAATGGTTTCTGCAAGAAATTGCGAAACTCAGTTGCCAGTGGATACTTCACATTACTACTCATTCGGTCTTGATTAAAATCTATCACCTAGACGTAACACGAGAGTGTCACGACCGCAAGAATGAACATTGTTCAATTCACATGAATGGCATTTATACTAGCGGCACGCTATGATGGCCGGTTTGACACATTACAATAGTGATGTGGAATGTCAATTTATTCTCGAACAAAAAACAATTAAGTTTTGTTTTTGTACCTGATTAAATAGGTTTACAGTTCTCTGCGTACGTTCGGTCATATCGACGAAATCCACAACAAAGGGCTTGAACAGAGTCCAAATTAACGAGCAAGGGTCAACAGTAATGCAGTATCAATATTTGAAATCCAAAGCCAGGTTAAAACTATATCACAATCGCATTGCACTGACATTTTATACTTTTCGAAGCAACGTCAATTCGAAATTGCTTTGTTTTGCATTGAGCATTGACGCGAGTTTGCCGGAGGTAGTAGTTGTGCTAGCCAGCGATCCTATGTGACGATCGTATTAGATTCCATTTTTAAAAATTTTCAATTTAGAAAACCAAATGCCAAGTTGTGGTATATATCATATAAAAATAAAAATTTTACCTTTTGTATGAAACAGCTGATATTTTTTTGCGATTTCAGAGGTTTGTCCACATAGTGAAAATTGTTCATATTCACAAGTACATTCACCCCTTAAATGGTGCAAACTGATTTTTCTACACTTGTATACATTTTAGAAATCAATTTAATAAATAAATTTTGAGTCCTAAACCTAAAACTACATTCGATAAAATTTATGAATCTCTGCACATCACTATCGTCAATAAAGTAATACAATTATTTCCTTCAAAGTCGTTATCAATTAATACGGAACTTCATGAGCGGACAAACGTCAAACCGGCCATCATAGCGTGCCGCTAGTTTAATTGCAGTGACAAATGAATATTAACTAGTCTCATTCACGAGCATGCAATCTGCATGTGTCGCTGTAATTAGTAGGTATGGGACATGTGGCTGAGGAGGTTTAGATCGCGGCTTTGCACGTTTGGGATCTGTTTGTTATTATTGAAAAGTTTTGGAACGTAAGTTCCTTATCGCGCGGTACGGAAGGGGGCTAGACGGAAAAAATTAAGGAACCGACACTCGACATATTTTTGAAACCGACACTTTTTTGTTGAATGTGAATTTTGCATTGTGGCGACTGCCGGAGCCACTAGGCTACGGAGACTCAATGTTGTACCGCGAAAATACCGAACACAATGTAATCGAAAGGAACTACGTTCCATCCGGGTGTCCCTTGACACCTCTCAAGTTTTTTATTTTAATAAGCCACTTTATATAAATGTGGTTAAGTAAAATATATGGGAGGAACGTGGTAGAGATAGCTTTGATATTCTACTTGCGATGTCGAACTTCCTACAAGAGAAATCAGAGGTGCGAGAGATGCAGAGATTCCTTGACTGTATTGATTTAAAGTCACAAATTCAGTACAATTGATTTTAACATGGATTTAGCGTTATTGAGCGTATCGTACATACCTAAACGTATAAGAATGCATACACGAAATTGAGCTCTAATTCAATGCTTTATGTTTATGGTTTATTTTACTTTGATTTGACGCTAATGCCATCAAATGAATACGATTTTAATCGGCAACTTTTAGACAATCGGGCAGCTGTGTGTGTGACAGCCGCAAACATCTCTGATTAATTAGGTGCGCCTGTTACTCTCTCGCTATTGGTTAAAATGCATTGATGCAGCACGAACGTCATAAATTAAGCCAATCAGAGGTGATTGTGATCGTCACACTGTAGTAATCGTATTTAAAAAATCCTACAGCTGTCTACCTTGCAGAAAATTTGACATCACAAGTATTGAACCCACGAATAAGTTTGACGTTCTGACAGGTTATTTACGGATAATTTCATACGTCACGCGGTTCAGGCGTCTTCGAATAATCGGTGAACATACATAAAAAAGAGAATCTCCTCCTTTATTGAAGTCTGTTAAAAATTGACAAAACGTCTTTATTGGTTGACTCTAAAAAATGTTTTCAATTAACAAAAATGCTAACAACGACAAAACAAACAAATTATATTTAAAACATATGCGGGGGTCTCCATACAACAAACCGCCCCATTGCCTAGAGTCTAGACTATATTATCGGAATCGCGTTTCGAGCGGTCCACTAACCCGTGTCAGTTACGAGGCGCGTCCGCGTTCATATAGATTTATGTCAGCTACTAATTAAATTATTGTTAATCGCAATGCGCGTTTTTAGCTTTTTAGCTGATGATTTGTGTACCGTATCTTCTGAAACACATACCCACTATGTCATTATTAAAGTTGAGTTACCTAACTAGCCTTTGTCTTGCCAAGTCATATTGTTGTCCATAAAAGAAGTAATTGTAGCAGAGATCGAAATGTATCTGCATTGCCAACTCATATTGGCTTATGAGAATGTCACCAGCTTTCCAATTGTTGTTCATGTCATCAGAATCTTCAGTGAAGTGAACGAAAGCTTGGAAGCTTTCGTGGACTGAACTGGAATTTTAACTTTCTTTGCTTCGCTTCGACCTAATGTTGGTTCATAGTAAGATAATCGCCTTTTTCTGTGACTTCATCCGCGCGTGGTGTGAGGTTTTCTAAAATAGTTTTCAAGAATCTTAACATGTAGCGGTCCTCAACTATACATTTACATATGCAGAATTTTGAGTGGATACTTTGTTCAGCTACGTGATTGAAGGACTAACCAACAAACAAACACACTTTCGCATTTAAAATATTAGTCAGGATTCGATGTAAGTACTAAAATTACATCTCAAATTGTGAAGTTGTGAATGCTCTCGTTAATCATTTGACTTTGTAATAACCATTATTTTTCTTCTTGACACATAAATAAATTATTGAAAATGTTGTTTTATTGCATTTTTATTTGCTGTAACGCGTTAAATTCATTTTTGCTTTTTCTTCAGTCAAAAAGATTTGTCATTCTTATAAGTTTTCGGCTAACACCGGGCCAGGGTTATCTACATAGGAGTACGTAATAAAACCCGCACATAAGCACAAGTCACTTATAACTTGTAGCTTTGTTGACAACGAACTATGTGACTTGAACGAAGCCATGCAAACTAATGTATTATGCTGATTCAAACTGAAAAGTAAAAGGCGTTTGATGCAGGTTTGAAGAGCAAAAGAAGAGCGGACAAGGTTCACCTAGCTAAGCTGCAATCTAGGTAGAGCTTACCCGCAGTGCATTTTGCTTAGTTTAGCTTTGTAATTAAGAAGTTAAGTTCACGGTGTAGCTTACACAGTATACCTAGGTAGTATAAGTATAGTTAGATATCAATTGCAAATACGCCGTCCTGTCTGGATAAACCTGGTTTGGCGGCGGTTATAATGGCGGATATATTAGCGAAGATCATAAAACATAAATAGAAAACCATGGACCTAAAAACCAACGTTAGTATTCATATCACGCTTCATTAACTGTTCATTACGATTTGTGGCAGTTAATTGACTTACCGTTGAATGCCGTGCCTAGAATTAATGATCATTAATCTTTGTATCAGAGCAAAAAATTCTATAACGTACCTAAAAATGTATCTTTTAAATTTTTATGAATCAGCATTCGGATAACTGTATCGAAGTGGTTTATAGCAGACTAAATAGTTAAAGATCTTTTGTTGACTGTTATTGTAACTATTGAAAATCTATGAAAACATAAATTTATTTGTGGTTTAGGTACGCGTTAAGTACTGGTAAGTACGATGGTGAAGTTGACACTAAAATATAAATTAATGTTCCATAAGTTAGTAAGTACAACTCTACCTGCTTGGGAAAATCTCATGAAAATTGATTCAGCTGTGCTGAAGATTACTCCATACACATAGACAGATAGACAAACATTGTCAAAAACCTAATTATTAGAAAAATTTCTTCTGTTCCATTCTGTACATTAATAAAATTAATTAATCTAATAAGCGCCTGGTTCGTAGAAATTCACCGATCCTGAAAATATATTCAACTACTCAAACCCTTAAAATCATAAACCTACGATTTGTTACCTTGCGCGCACATTACATTGATTTAAATTGACCATAGAACAGCAAACATAATACATCAACCGTCGAAAAGCGTCGCGCCTCCAATGATTACAAAATTTGCAAAGCAAACAATAAATTAAACATACGTAATAGATATTTCAGTCTATCTCTTTAACTCTTGTTACATTACCGAAAGAGTTGTATCATAATATAGTAAAGATCCGAAGAGAGGTCGTCCTTCACCCATCTGTTTACCAGATGAAAAGTATTTTTTATCAATTGTATGGCAATTGTATTGCCTATTAAAATATGTTCAAGGTAAGTTCGTATTGATCGTATTTTAATAGGCAATACAATTATTGCAATTTGTTTTTTTATAGATAATATTCGATAAAATATACTTTTCACCTGGTAAACAGATGGGTGAAGGATGACCTCTCTTCGGGATCTTGTACTATTGATAACAAAGTACAAGCAAGTTATCAGTTTACAACCAAGATGCCAAGATGCGCTTAGCGCGTTCTACATGTTGTATCATACAGGATTTTTAGTTTGGAGATTTTGAAGTTTGTTGTTCCTTGAATAACACAATCGTATTAACTACCCTATTTTATGAGAGGTCCCCTTATAAACGATTTCGCGGAACATCAATGGCTCTAGAAATAGCATCGCAACTCTCTGGCACGTTACGCCTACAACATTTACCATCTTAATTGTTTCGAGCACACGAAATTATTTTGATTTATAACATTCTGATTGGTGCAAGTCGATTATGAAGGGTCTTTGAGGGACGTTAAATTGAATGAAATGAAATATAAATTAGGTGCGTTGTAAAGTGGAACGGGGCGAAGAATACAATCGGATGTATTGTGGGACAATAAGACTAATAAAATCGAATACAGAAGTAGGTTACTCCATTGAAACGCACAATAGGTGAGACGTAGATTTACATTTTGTTTGTTATTGTATATCTTCTATTGATCGTTGGAAGGATTCGTGTAAATGTATAAGGTACAACAAAGTAGGTACCTACCTATGTTAAGTTTTGTCCTTCTCTTATAATAATTATTATTATTGATTAAACGAGCAGGCGACCCATCTGTACTTTTAGTGCAAGTTTTGAAGTTAAAGTTAACTCTGTGTAAATCTGTTATAATATAGATATGGATGGGAAAGAAAAGAAAGAAATATAAGAAAGAAAACACAGAAAAAACTAGATACAAAAGTATAATTTCGTCTGTGACACCACCCAGAAAGGGTGTACAGCTCAGCACTATGCCCTGCGTCATATGCAAAAAATGCATACAATGCCAGGCGCTGATTTTCAGCTGTGACCCAGGTGACGTCACAGTTACAAGTTACAACAGTAAATTCAATCTATGGCAAAGTTCGAAGGGAAGCAGTAAGTAAGCAGTAGTATCGAATATAATCACATTATTATTAAATAATATAAAAGTATTATCACCAGTGTTAAGGAGGAAGCTTTATACACATATAATATTCGACCGAGCGAAGCGAAGGTCTTTGAGTTAACTAGGGCGATTTGCACTTGTCCGTCCGTCCGTCCGTCCGTCCGTCCGTCTGTCAGAGCCTTATAACTTTTGAATTACTGAACGTAATTACTTCAAATTTAGATATAATATGTAAACCGATGGCCTCCAGCCGAAAATGGCTTAAAAAGTTATAAAAATCTTTATTTCAGGGGGGCTCTCATAGAAGCGAATGCGAAGTAAAAAAAAAAATATCGCGTTACATAAAATTGTTACGTATCATTTTAAAGATAATTTTGAACTGAGTACAAAAATAATTTTTTTTTAATTTTTCCCTTAAAATTGACGAAATGGGGGGCTTTCAAAGTGGCGATTTTATACGCTCGCTTGAAGACGCTCTCTAGAAAAATCCGCTATGGATTTTCAAACTGATTTTATGTTTTTAGGTCACTTATATCCTGTACTTGAACAACAAATACTAAAATTATATGAATATTATAAAGAAACGAGATTATTTAATTTTTAATGGGCGTCAGTAATTCATATAGCATCAACATAGCTTCACAATAATGCTAATAGATGGCGCAGTCAGTAACTATTCCCATGGAACTACGAGTTAAATTCAATGTTTGATAAATAATTCAATGTTTTCACTAACGTTCCCTAACCTTTACGGGCTACCTATAAGTTAGGTGATTGATGTTTTCTGTCAACTTATTTATCACGATCCTGTACGGGACACCTAAAAGGATATTGGGACGGATGTTAGGACTTAGGATTGTATTTAGGAGCTACCTACGTTAAGAGACTCCTACTTAGGGGATGATTTAGGTATGTTTGGTGAAAACGGGCATAATAATAATGTCAGTTTTGGTTATCATGTATCGATTGAATGAATAATCATGGGATACCGTTACCGCGAGGTCTCAGTTCGGGGCGAACCACTAGTATATACATATAATATAGGTAAACATCTATATTTATAAAAGAAAGTGGTGTTAGTTACACTATTTATAACTCAAGAACAGATGAACCGATTTGGCTGAAAATTGGTGGAGAGGTAGCTTAGAACCAGAAGACGGACATAGGATACTTTTTATCCCGTTCGACCGCGTTTCCGTCAAGTCACTATAAAACGTGGTATAACAAAAACGCATCTGACATGGAATAACAAAACGCAAATGACAGTGGAATAACAAAACGTAAATGACAGCTTTGTCTTTGGTTAAGTATGGTAAAAAATTTGACAATTATAAAAAGTGTGATAATAAAGCATTACTGATATTATAAATGCGAAAGTGTGTTTGTTTGTTGGTTTGTCCTTCAATCACGCCGCAACAGAATAGCGGATTGATGCGATTTTTTGCATGGGTATAGTAATGGATGTAGTAGTGGTTCCTCAGACCGGGAGAGCTACTTTTTATCTCGGATAATGAAAGAGTTCCCGCGGGATTTTAAAAGAAGATTTTTAAAAACTAAATCCATGCGGACGAAGTCGCAGGCATCAGCTAGTATTTTATATAATATAGTTGAAATATAGTTAAAACTTGAAACTTACACATAATTTGAGTTATATTCTGTACTTGAACAACAAATACTAAGATTAGATAAATATTATAAAGAAACGAAATTATTTGAGTTTTAATGGGCATCAATGTTTTTAACAAAACTTCACTATACTGTTACTAGATGGCGCTGTCTTTAATATTGTAAATATTCCACGAAAGCAGATGAAGATTGACGTCATCAGATTCGGCGCGTTTTAATTACAATATACACACATCAAAAGTGTCTAGGGATCAAGCATTTTTATGCGGATTTCTTGAGATTGAGATGTGGCTTTGTAATAAATTTATGATTTTATAAATTTATATGGATCCTTTTTGGTACATTTCATAATTTGAATCAGGAACTGTCTGTGATTGATTTTTGTGAATGTGATTTTCATCTTTTACTGAACAAATTCGAGTAAAAGATGAAAATCAGCTGTCAATATTTTCCCTATAAAAACATATGTTTTTTACAACGCATTGAAGACATTATTAGTGCTACTGTTTCCCTACTACTGATTAAAACCAACGTTATTATGGAGCGGCGACGTCATTTAAGCAGGGAAGAAATGCTCAGAGCCGTGGGAATGATAGAAGCTGGTTCCCGGCAACGTACTGTGGCTTTAGCTCTGAATACAAGTCAGAGTGTTATCAGTCGACTTTGGACACGTTACCGAAGCACTGGTACCGTGGCTGAGCGCCATGGAGGACGGTATCGCTGCACCACACGGAGACAAGACCGATACATTCAAATCTTAACTCGAAGAGCTCCAACAATAACCGCCATGATGTTGGCCGTGAGGCTTCATCACTCTTCAGGGAACTTAATTAGCGACCAAACAGTCAGAAACCGCTTGCATGAAGTGAACCTTCATTCCCGAAGACCGCTACGGGTACCACCTATAGCAATGCACAATCGTAGGATTCGATATCAATGGGCTCTTGAACACAGAAATTGGGCAGAAGAACAATGGCGTTTCGTGTGCTTTTCTGATGAGTCTCGTTTTGGTATGAGACCGGATACAAGACGTATACGACACTGGAGAACCCCTGGACGCCAACAGCGATTAAAATCCTGCCAGGAAGTCCATCCTTATAGTGGTGGAACCATCATGGTATGGGCGGGTATTTGGATCGGCGGAAGAACTGAGTTGATTTGGATCAGAGGCAACCTCAACGCTCAAATTTATGCTGAGACGATTGTATCAGACGTCATCGTTCCTCTACAAGTGCAAATCGGTCCCTTATTTCAGTTAATGCATGATAATGCACGACCGCACACCGCAAGAGTTGTAAGACAGACTCTCGCCGCAGCTAACATCAATGTCCTGCCCTGGCCTGCTCAGTCGCCAGACTTGAACCCGATTGAGCATGCATGGGATATGCTACAGAGAAGAGCTCTGCCGAATATGGAGGGTATCCAGTGGCAAGAAGACCTTTTTTTGTTGTTGCAACGAACATGGGCGGCCATTCCACAGCGTGATTTGGATGAACTCATTTTGAGTATGCCAAACCGATGTTCTTGTGTTGTTAGTGTTCGCGGTAGAAACACGGATTATTAATTGTTTAAGTTACCCAATAAAATTTTAAAGAAAACTGTTATTTCAGTCTTTTTTTCGAACTTCAGTGTTAGTGGTTCAAATGTCAAAAATCCCTTTATTAGGAAAATGGCAAATTTCTTTATTAATGCAAAGGTGACTTGGTTTATCGTTACTGTGACAAACGAAAACACTTTATTTGATGAATCCTTAAAGAAAATTTTAATTAATATCAATCAGGAGAAAAGTTATTGCAAAAATATATGTTGATCCCTAGACACTTTTGATGTGTGTAATATAGTTAAAACTACCTTATGGGAATTATGGGATACCGCGAGGTCTCAGTTCGGGGCGAACCACTAGTATAATATAGTGCAATAATTTTTAAAAGAAAACAAAATTGTTCAACATAACATATAAAATGAAATAACTGATAATATATCTACCGCTAAATTTTCAAATTCGTTTTGTTTCAGTAGTAAAAACGATTTTAACTTTTTAACAAATACTTAATAGTATTTCTACTCCGGGAATCGGGAATCGGAAAGAACTCTTTCATTCCTTTTCCATCCATACTAAATCATAGATTTACGCACAGTTGAAGTTAACCTGAAACTTACACTAGACCCTCAGATGTTGCGCGATTACCGCCGATCATAAACATTAATTGTACCTAGTACCTACCAAAGGAACTGCCTTGAAGACTTTGTGTATTCACCACGCACCTCTAACTTTTTAATTATTTGTGAGGTACTATTATACCACTTTAACGGTGAAGAAAAATATCGCCATCAAACTTGCTTGCCTGAGAGTTCTCCATAATTTTCTCAGAGGTGTGTGAAATCTTCTCATTCTGGAAACCCGCTTATGGTTTGATATTATGAAAGAAGATAATGACGAATTACGTTTATCTACTAAATTAAGCGCATGTAAAAATAAATTGTTATCAGTGAACTTTAAATTGTACGATATGTAAATGTAATGAAATCGCAACATATTACTAGTGGTTCGCCCCGAACTGAGACCTCGCGGTAACGGTTTCCCATAATTACTTATTCATTCAATAGATACATGACGATCAAAATTGACATTATTATTATGCCCGTTTTCACCAACCATACCTAAATCATCCCCTTTGTAGAAGTGTCTTTACGTAGGTAGCCCCTAAATACAATCCTAACATCCCAATGTCATTTTCACCTGTAGTTGTCCCGTAGAGGTTCGTAATAACAAAGTTGACAGAAAGTGTCAACTAACTTAACATAGGTAGCCCGTAAAGGTTTGGGAACTGTAGTAAAATCCTCAAGGCCTCAATAAAACTTAGGTATAGTTTTTGGAACATTCAAATTAAATTATTTGTACACAGCGTCATATATCGACACGATCAGAAAACATGTAAAAACAAACTGCAACGTGAAGTTTATTGATGTTTGTTATATGACTAAATAATAATTTTAATTGAATAATATGTTATTATATGTATTAGTACTTGTCATACAAAATAATAATGATTTACATATAGCTACATTTGCTATATGAGATGAGAGCGCCATCTATTGACATCATTGTGAAGTTCTGTTAAAAATACTGCTGCTCATTAAAAGTTAAATAATTTAGTTTCCTTATTACATTTATCTAATTTTAGTATTTGTTGTTCAAGTACATGATATTACGCTAATAATTATAAAAATTTCAATCCGAAACTTTCAACGGTTAATCCGTTGTGAGGTCAAATATAATCTCCACTTTGAAAGCCCCCCATTTCGTCAGTTTTAGGAAAAAAATTAAAAAAAAAATACTTTTGTACTCTGTTCCAAATTATCTTTAAAATGAGGTACTGCAACCCTATGAAACGCAAAAAAAATTATTTTACTTCGCATTCGCTTCTATGAGAGCCCCCCTGAAATAAAGATTTTTATAACTTTTTAAGCCATTTTCGGCTGGAGGCCATCGGTTTACATATTATATCTAAAATTGAAGTAATTACGTTCAGTAATTCAGACGTTATAAGGCTCTGACAGACGGACGGACGGACGGACGGACGGACAAGTGCAAATTCACTCAAGTAGACTCAAAGACCTTCGCTTCGCTCGGTCGATTATCTTGGCACGGTGTTCATGCAGCCATCATAATTTAGCGTCATTTGATACCGTATTAATGCGATATTAATGTCCCGTGTTGGCCTAATTGAAGTTGTAATCGAGATTTGTGATCATCCTCAGTGTCAATGTACGGGCGAAATTTATTAACATATTCGTTGTAAGTATTAACAACCCAACATGATTGATGAGAATTAAGAATGATGTAGCGTTCCTTTATTTTTCCTAATCCTTAAAATGTTAAAACAAAACTAGTAGACGTGTATATCAGAACTATACAAAGAGCAACGCTGTGAGACAAAATATCTGTCTTGCTAAATACAAACCTAGTTTAATTCAATCTAGTTGAGTCATTGTCTGACTCACAAACGGCTTATTAAAAGCTAGCAAACTATCGCCTGTATTTCAGTAATTTTTTGGAAAACATTCTGTCAGGTTTTCTTTAGAGGTCTAATTCTTGAAACGGAAACGCACAGAATTTGTTCATTTTGTATTTTGAACCTGTGTGTGTGAGGACATTTATCAAATTTCAGGGTCCAGTATAAAATTGTGCACGACCTTATTTAACTCAATCTGTGCAAACTGCAATGCAAGAGGCAAGCGCTATCCCACGGTTGAGCTCCTTTAAAAGCAAAAAATATCAGCTGTGCTGTGATGCACTAAAATTAGCTGTACTGTGATGCGCTTTAACTAAGACGATGCGAGCCATGTTTCTATTACATTTGTAACAGGAAAATGATCTGTTATTAGTTTCGGATGCTGGATAGCACGATTCATAGTGACGTGTAGGTATTACATGCATTTTCAGTCGTTATTTTACTATCGAGAATAGCTTCTAGAGTTTAATTCAGACTAGTTGAGTCACAGTTGACTCACCCACTGTTTACTCGGAACCGAGCGACCTATCGCCCGTTCTTCCAGACGGGAATAAGTGAAAAAATAAATTCACTCGCAGCCAACACGTGTCTGGAAGAAAGAATGGATTAAAGATAGAGCGTAGAGACTATTGAGTTTTATTGTGCGAATGGAATTAGCTTGCTGGAACCTATATTTCTTATTTCTTAGGAGATTTATAAAAGCAGTGGCGATCTGTATCGATCCCTATAAACTAACTGTCTGCTTGTACCGTGACTTTCTGACTAATAGACAAGTGACACAGCTCATCTACGACGCGCGAAGTAGAGATTTGAAGGGAAAATATAGGTACCAAAGATGTTTGATGAAATATTTTCAAAACCTAAAACTATTACGCGGATAAAGTCGTTGGTGTTTTTCAAAATAATATTCTGCGATATCTTTACTACATTGATTGAGATTTGTTCTGAATTAAATTTTTTCTATCTAATATTTTATTCTATAGTTGTATAAGACACGTCTTTATTTTCCTCTTCTGGCGGAGCACTAAATCAAATTATTCTATTACTCTTAAACTCTAAGGGTATTGGGTTTCAGATTTTATTAAAACTTGACCATTATATTTCGATATCGCTTTACTCCTTCCATCATTGTAATTGGTTTGGCAACGTGAGTCAGAATCACAATTCGAATATTTTACAATATTATTTTTCCCGTTCCTATGGGAAGATTCCATTGCTAAAATCGGAATGTTTTGTGTATGACTGTCCCATAACGGTTAATATTTTAGCAGTGATTAAATGCTTAAGGAACAATGCGTAACTTTATAGGTATAGGATTGTGGGCCCAGTCACGAGTCTAGCACTTTCTTACGTACCAAAAAAAAATCGGCCAAGTGCGAGTCGGGCCTCGCTCTTTTAGGGTTCCGTACATATGACCAAATCACTTTTATAGTCTAACTAGAGTACTAAATTAGCATATGGGGAAAAATGTGCGTTTGTTTTGGCCACAATTACTTATAAACCGCATCATAAATCGGTGTTTTGAGTATTTGTTGTTTAAATACACTATATAGTACATAATATACAGAAATTTCAAATTCCTAAGTAGTTTAGTTTTTGAGATAGACCCCGTACCAAAGTGTTCTAAAACCGGAAACTTTGACGTCCCCCGATTTCTTCATTTTTGTAACTAAAAAATAATAAAAAATATATTTGAACTCTACTTAATGAGTCCTAGACAATGACACCCCACATGCCAGGGTAAAAAAATTAAATTTTATTTCGACTCCTTTTCCACGTATGGGAGGAGTCCCCTTTATTTTAAAATATAATTTAATTTTTATTATTTGTTGTTATAGCGGCAATAAAAATACACACTCTGTGAAAATTTCAACTTTCTAACTATTACAGTTTACGAGATAAAGCCCGCTGACAGACGGACGGACAGACGGACAGCGGAGGCTTAGTAATAGGGTCCCGTTGGCACCCTTTGGGTACGGAACCGTAATTAAGATCCAAATAATCTCAACATTTTATTAAAAGGTAGCATAACTCGTAATGAATCAAACAAAAAGTTAGAGTAGTTCCTTCTTTGTGCGTGAGGATTTAGTTTTTAAAATCCAGCGGGTACTCTTTTATTTTCCGGGGTAAAAAGTAGCCTAGGTATGTCGCTCTCCAGGTCCTCAAGCAAAAAACCACTTCGATCCGTATTTCTGTTGCAGCGTGATTGGAGGATGAACCAAACAAACAAATACACTCACGTATTTATTGTATTAGTAAGGGTGTGTTCATTGTAATGTTTTAAATACAGTTGACCACTATGAAAGTATCAAGAATTTTTTAATTTCTATTTTTAAATTACCACCCTGCGTACTGGAGTCAGAAACATAAACAGGTACCTTAATTTATCCGTCATAAACGCAGCGCAGTCATTTGATTGCCACATATAAACTATAAACGAACTAGAATCAAACAAATATTGTGAGGTATGTAGCTATAAACCCAGTTACATACATGCGCATATAAATCTTGATAGAAGTTCAATCGCAACGCAAGTAACCGACTAGGGTAATAAAAATCGTATTTATCATAAAAAGTTGCACAGATTAACTCTCAAACCGTCATAAATAAAAAAATAAGACCAAGTATTTATATTTGTGGCTCTACTTCACTCAACTAGTCTTGATGATTCGCGTTATAAATAAAACTATTCAATTCAAATAGATGAAAGAAACTAGAGATATACATACCCTACACAAATGTTTGTGAACGAGCTTTGATCTATTGCTTTCAACCGGTAAACGTCCATTCATTACTCAAGCAGTAAGCACAAATTCCAATAACAATCAAGACTGGACAAATCTAATTTATCTAGAGCAACGTAGTGTTCATTGAAGTGGATTTACGGTGGACAATAATAATATTATATTTCTGAAACAGTAAGAGTAGTTCATACTTACATGCCTGCCATAATGTTCGCAATGGTGTGTGAATGTGAAGTCTGCAAATCTTTGGGCCAGTGTGGTTGACTATGGTCCTTACCCTTCTACTATTCTCTGAGAGCTGACCTGCGGACCTTGATAGGTCGCTGATGATGTTGATAGTGATGACTTTGATGCCTATTGTAAAGCTAAGAATAATACCTAAATATCAAGACTGCTTAATCTGTACCACGAAGTAAGGCAGACTTCGGGGGCATTAGTAAAGCGTCCATTGATGTACGCTGGATGTTGTCGAAAATAGTTTACTGAAACTGCACATCTTTACGCACATAATAATAAAAAACTAATACGGCAAAAAAGAATATGAAGACTTCTGCATTTAATCGTGCTATTCATAGAAGCAGAGATATGCCACACATGTGTGAATTTACATGCTCACTATATATACACAAATAAAGAAAATTAGGATGTCTTTCTGTGAAGAAATATGATTAGTTTTTTTTTCAAGTTAAGTTTAGTCAAGTTGAACTTGACTAATACTCTCCTCTCCCGTCCAAATAAGCAGGAAGCTTGTGCATACGACAGTGAAACGGGTGGGGGATTGAAACGTTGACCTTCCAGTTTTAAGTCCGCACCTTTAACTTTTATCTTTGTAGGGTTCCAAAGTAGGTATAACAAAACACTCTTATAGATTCTCTAGCCCGCGTCTGTGCGTTTGTGTGCCATAAACTCATAACTACGAGTATTTTATTCATAAACTATTAAAACTGCTTAGTTCAAATTTGAACACACTAAGAAAAACTTTTTATCATTTCTAATTTTCTGAAACAACTAACAACAATTTCCTTTCTGCAACAGAAGTAGGTAGTTTTCTTTTATCATTCTGATACAACGAGGTCGCGGGCAATAAGCAGTAGGGTATAAAACAAAGAAGAAATTATTATGACGTAGGGCGATATTACCTAACGACTCTAAGCGTAGCGAATTAGTATGAAAATAGTTTCCTGCACCTAGATTTCCGTACCTGTGATGTGAAAATAGGGCACGTAAAATCATTTGTACCGCCTGCCACTACTCTGATATACGAGTATATTCTTAGTACAGTACCTAGTAACTATAAGGTGATTCATCTGCAATATTAAAGTAGAACAAGGAAATAGTTTTAATTTTTTTTAAAATAATATGGGGATAGTATTTAGCTTTTAATTAGGTAACATGCGTTTTAACGTGATACTAGATTTTAAACGTGATTTAGTCCGTGTGGATTCAGGTTATCATATGGGAGCCTAATTTTTAAGGATAAAAGGTTTATAGCCTATGCACTAACTTTTGCCCGCGTTTTAGTCCGCGTGGAAATAATTTATTTGAAAAATCCCGTGTTAATCCTTGGAGTTTTCCGGGATTTAAGGTTTTTATAAGATAGCATTCTTGCCGTAAAAGGTATATAAGTATTTTAATTTTCACAGCATTTGTAGGTATTGCATTTGTAGGTAATAGATAATATAAAAATAAAATAAAGTTAAAATTTAAAGTTACCCCATACAATAAATTTTTGTTTTTGAACGATCTTAAAAATAGCTCGTATTAAATCTTGTACGATGGTATGGAACCCTTGGAGTGCGGGTCCGACTCGCACTTGGTCGGTTTTTATTTCGTGCTGTTTCCAAACGCGTAGTCACGCGTCTCTCTCCTATACAAAAGATCTAAAAACGGTAGGTCAAGTGCCGGTTTCCCGGAGGTGAGGTCTCGACAAAGGCCTCGGATTTTTTAATTAATAAATCCGTGACCGAGGGGTGCAAGGGTGTGAGAGCGGCACACTCTCACGTGGAGACAGCGCAGGCAATTAAATTTCAACATCGACTATATTTGAACCGGGAAAATGTTCAAAAGAAAAATACTGAACGTGCTTTGGTGAAAATATTACGATATCTTAAAATACAGAGTAACATAATTTTTTTTATAATTCAAAATTAAAATATAAGCAAAATCATACTGTGAAAAAATATACCTAAAACAAAAATATATTGGAATATAAAAATAGGAATGGGAATTGGGAATACATGACGTCATAGGCCTCGCTCATTAATCCGCATTGAAAATTTTAACTGACTTTTTATTATGTACTTAAACTTCTGCATTGATGTATTAGTTTTGATCTGCATTTATTTTTTATAGCGTAATATTATACATATTATGAACTTAGAAACTTTTCCTTCTTTGATAAATCATGTACCCTTTACTATACTTATTTAGTTGGTAAGTAAACATAACGAAGGTAACCTTATCGAGTTCATTACCCTAATCCATTACATTGATATATTAAATATTATGTTCTTATTAATAGACACCACTTAAAATGAACAATGGCTTATTTTTAATTTACGTGTAGGTGTACAAAGATGCAATCAATCAAAATGCAAATAGTAAGATACACCTAAACCTCTTACAATGGAGCAATCAGAACCGCATCTCCATTAATTAAAAGCCGCTCAATTAATATAGAACAAGAGAATATACTCCAATTTTCTTTTGCCTATAGTGTGCTATAGTGCAACCCGTCCCGTTCTGGAGTGCTTTTATATTAGACCTTTCGCGGGCTTTGAGCTTCCCACTTGGCGCTTAGTCAGAAAAGCGCGCGCGCACGGAACACGCGTGCCTCGACCGCGACTTTAATTACGAATGTCACGTCTAGTCGCGAGTGTATTCAGTGTAAGTGGTTTTATATCTGAGCGACATTAAACAAAATGTTAGAAATACAATGCCAATTTCACCTTCGACGATTAACGTTTAGGAGGAATTAATTCGACGCTCCGACAGTTTATGTATTGAAAATCTGCCAAAACGTCAAATCTATTCCTCGGTTAAACGTTATTTGTCAGTGCTGAATTGGCACTTAAATAATTTGTTAATTTTCATCAGCATTTTGGTACACGATTGGCAACATACCTAACATTTCTGTTGGAGAAATCATAAAAGATTTAAGCTTTCAAGTTAAAACGTGAGAATTGAAAACGGAGTTTTATATGAGAAAATCGAAACCCATCCCTGGACTCTGACCGTCCGTGTACAATGACAGATTTACATGACTGACCTCTGTGGAACTAGCACGTTGGATAGGCAGTTATAAGCGACGTCAAAAAGCAACGAATATCGCCAATAAAGGTCCAAAGACAGCGCAAAGATAAAAATGCGGACTTAAAACCGAAAATTTGATGCTTCAATTCTCTCCTATTTCACTGTTGTAACCACTCCTAACACGAGCTTAATGCTTATTTGGAGAAGAAGTAGTTATTAGTCATTATCAGCAAATCTTTCAAAAAAAAATTGGTGCTGACTGCTGAGAAAGAGACCTTTGAAAAACCATTGGAAATGTCTAATTTAATTCCCAGAATGTTTGGGTTGGCGCTTTGAATCAGTACAATATCGGCTATCATTAATTAGATATAACCAGTCGAGAATACAAGTATAGAGTTGAGTGCAGATTTATTTCAACATCATAAGTTGTTTATTGGTTTGTCCTTTGATCGCGCAGCAACGGAGCAACGGATTGACGTGATTTTTTGCATGGGTATACTCGTACACGAGGACTCGGAGAGTGAAATTTATCTCGGAACAACAGAGGGTTCTCGCGGACTTTTTATTAGCCTACTTAATTCTATGCGAACGAAGTTTTTCTAATTTCTATAAGAGAATAACCTTTAGGCATGAAGTAATAATTTATTACGTTTGCAATAAATATCGTTCCTTCAATAAATTTAAGAAACGTAAGAAACAAGTTTCGTAAAATAAAGTATACACTATAAAGGATCGCAGAGTACAATTTCCAATCAAACGCTCATAAAGGTCTTTAAATAAATTACAAACGGAAGGTCGTGAGTGCATTCGGACGATTTATTGTAACGACTTTCGTGATCTTCTCTTTGTAATGCAGCGCGATTCGGAAAGATTTTCGGCTTCTCGGTACCTGTAAATTATTATCGAGTTCGATCTAAAGGTTAATTTAATTCTGTACACATTGAAATAATTCATTCATCTTATTTTTTTTAAGAATGTACTTAGCTCTTTAGGCTCTTTACAAATGACAGCTATACCAGTCGCAGTATCTCGCTGCACGCGGGGTAATAAAAAGTGGGAGCACAGTTAAGCATATTCGGCGCTCACTCGCACTTATGGGTATTATGGCAACGCGTAGTGAAGCTCAATGCGAGTATCGATACAAAAATCGGTAAATATTTACAAAATTAAAATCAAAAATATTATGTTATATACATATTACGTCAATATGTCTTATTTTTTTTGTATGTTTGTATATTTATTAGGTACAAATAATAATGATAGTGCAGCAGTGATAGCCTAGTGGTTAGGACTGTGGTCTCCTATTCGGGGGGTCGCAGGTTCGATCCCGGGTACGCACCTCTGACTTTTCGGAGTCAAGTGCGTTTAAGCAATTAAATATCACTTGCTTCAACGGTGAAGGAAAACATCGTGAGGAAACCTGCACATCTGAGAGTTCGTCATAATGTTCTTGAAGGTGTGTGAAGTCCGCCAATTCGCATTGTGCCAGCGTGGTGGACTATGGCCTATAACCCTTCTCTGAAAGGAGACCTGCGCTCAGTAGTGAGCCGTTGATGGGTTGCTGACGAATAATGATAGTAGTATAACTTTGTGAGTAAGTAATAATATGCAAAATAAAAACATACGAGTTAAGTATAAATAACATAAAGTTGTATATTTTGGAGTTTTGTCGTAGTATTCTATTCTGCTGGTAAATCTGAGTCAATTATTGGTACATGCTGATTGGCTGATTTTATGGCGTTCTTGTTGCAACAATGCATTATAACCAATAGCAAGAGAGTGTCAGACACCCAAAGGTAGGTAGCGACCATTTTTACATAATCCTACAGCTGAAATTTGTCATATTCTTTATTTTGACAGATTATTGTAACTCCTCTGTTACATTTTTCTGGTTTCTTATTATCTAAAGTTCGACAAAAGTAAATTCTTTAGAGATTATTGAAAAGAAGACGAAATTAGATGTAGACAAAGCAATATTTTGACGAAAATCAGGTTAATTACTTTAGTAAATGATTATAGCATCCGTTCGGGCGGACTGCGATATATTGGAAACGGAGGTAAACGGTTGACAAACGCAGTAGCGGCGATCATTTACCTACATCGGGACTATTTATAAAAGTCAGCGGAAATGCCCCGGACACCGATTGCATCGTGGTATTCTTTTCCTATGAAAAACATTTTTTTTTAAAGTTTTCTTTCATGTTTTAATAATTTTAGTTTCTTTACAAAGAGGAAAATATCGGGTTTGCCCTGACGTCGCATCTCGCAAGAGTTTATGGTACATGTAAATGAGTAGAAATAGAATTACGTAAGAATATTTTACAAGGACTTGTTTATTCAATTTAAATTTCAACTCCTTAAATGCTACTTTGTGTTGCACACGGATAAGATATCTGTTACTTTTCCTATATTATTATTCTTTATTATTTATTCAATGGTGTTGCAAAAACCTACTTACGTAGGTATACACAGTCATGTCGCTGACAAAAAACATTACGAGCAGTAAAAAGTATCTTTCATCTCTGCCTACTACTACTACTACTACGTAGCATACTAATATAATATCATTTATGTCGAAATATAAAGTGCGATGTTTGTGTGTGTGAAAAATTTCATAGTGAATTACGATTAAAATAATTCAATATAATATGGTCAAGACTCAGGAAAGGACGCTATCTATGACTCTGTTAAAAAATTACGTAGATGCTATTTTACTGAATCCCTTTCGGTCAGAGTGTAATCGAGTTCGCCGGGCAAACCTATAATTACTGCAAGTCAAGTCGGCAGCACTGGCACGGATAAGTCACGGTGAAACTGCACTACGCCCACGTTACAGTGAATGCACATCTGTGTCCCACATACGTTGGACGTGCTATTTACGACGAGTATGGACTATGGAAACACACCAAAACCGAAAATTCCAAACATCAATAACTTAATATAAAAAATTCTTTTTAACCGACTTCAAAAAAGGAGGAGGTTATCAATTCGTCGGAATCTTTTTTTTTTTAATGTATGTTCACCGATTACTCGAAGAAGCCTGAAGCGATTTGGAAAATACTTTTTTGGTTGACAGGGTATACTTCCCAGGTGGTCCCATATAAATTTCATCGAAATCAGTTTAGCGGTATTAGTTTTATTAATATTTCTAAGCTTGTAAAAAACTAAAGGTGATATCCGTACCAACATTGTTAATGCAAAATTGTTTCTTTGATGGTTTGTCCTTCAATCTCAACAGACAGAGCAGACAACAGAGCTAAGGACCAACGTAGTATTTGCATGGGGTTAGTTGAGGAGCGGGAGTGTCATATAGTCGTACTTAAAACAAGTGTAAATTAAAAAAATATTTTTAAAAAACAAGCTTTTTGTAACTGGCTACATCATCAGATCCTGGATATCATCTAGTACCGGAGTACTTGTCAAGATGAATCTAACGAGCCCAAACTCAATGGTGTTACATTACGTCGTTTTAATTCAGAGTTTCCAAAATCAACTTCCGCCTCCATCATCAGACCCTGAATATCATCTAGCCCCTGAGTACTTGTCAAAACGAATCTCGAGCCCATATTCGATTCGGTTACGTCGTTTTATTACAGAGTTCCGATAGCCATCTTTGATCCATCATCAGATCAGCTCCATGTCCCAATAATATTGCATTGTCATCCAATTTACTTAAACTTACATGCAAAATTTCAGCTCAATCGGTAACCGGAAAGTGGTTCTAATCCATCTTGCGAAATTTAACCTAAACATACATTACCTACATACATACATACATACGAGTACATTGCAAGTTAGATAAAAGCTTGTAAAAACAGTTCTCTCGTGACTGTTGGATTGAAGCATCGATGTATGAATGGATTGAAGGGTTGAATGGTATAAGCTTTGTCCGCATGCAGATCTATAATATGCATTATGTTTTAAAAAAATCGTACGGGAATTCTTCGTTTTCCCGTTATATATATAGCTTAGGAAACTCTTCGGGTCCTCAACTAAAAATAAATCGATCCAATGCCCAAAAACAAGTCGATCAGTTTTTCCGTTGCTGCGTGATTCAAAGACAAACCAACAAACAAACACACTTTCGCAACTATAGTATAAACAAGGAGTAAGGACTAAGGATTGTTTATGTTCATGAGTTTAGGCCCAAATTAGACGGTGTATTGTTCATCGTTCATCGTTGCGAAAATTTTTGCGAAAATGAATCGTCTTAATTCGTCCTAAGGGTGAATTTTCTACGGTTAATTTGTCGAGATTTTTGCTTTCATTTTCGAGGGTCATCGGTGAGCCATCCGTTTAAATTCGCCCTTAGGGAAAAGGGCCTTAGGGTTCATTTTCGCAAAAAATATTCGCAAAAATGAACGATGAACGAGGCACCGTCTAATTTCAGCCTAATATTGACTCCCTTTTAGGATAGAACTTCCTTTCCAACTGACTACAAGTTTCGTCAAGTATAAAAACGTAGGTTCTGGGAAGTGAATCTATTTGAACTATATCTTTGGTGCTTTTACTACCTACTTTAAATGCGGATGATCACAAACTCACTGATAACGTCATTATCAATGTCCATAAATGGGCAAACCATAACAAACCCGGATGATTGACACCTTGTTTGGACTGTCAATACGTAAACAAAGGGTTGCCTTCTAAGTTAAATCTCAACAATGGACCCACAAAGGGCTCTCTCTTGTTGTTATAATTAACGCGATACAAAGCTGCTTCTGTTATTGCTTTTAGTGTAGTTATTCGCGTATTTTGCAACCATGTTTTATGTTATACAAGTAGGTCGTTACATTAACGAATAGGTTCTTGAGAAAAGGAATGACAATTCAGTTAGTAGGTACGTGGAGCTTCTTTCCTTAACTGCAATTAGCTCAGATATTTGGCAATCTTCATGTACTCGTATTTCTTATTTAAATGGTTTTATAGGTGGTATAGAGATCGATCTCTCTATTAAAAATAGTTTTTTTCCTTTTGCATTCCATGCCTTTCATCAGACTGTTTTCTGTGAATAAATGAAAAATCAATAATTCAATATAAAGAATTCTTTTTAAAAAACCGACTTCAAACGTCTGCGCCACTACAAAGTAAGTATTCAATTTATTGTTGATATTTTAAAAACCGCTCTCGCTAACCATCTTCGAGTAACAAACCTAAAAGAAGATTCCGACGAATTGAGAACCTCCTTTTTTGAAGTCGGTTAAAAATGGGTACATGAAGCCAGGCAAGTGACGTCACATGCTTATAAATATAAGTGGGTATAATAATTATACTCACATGACAAATTCTAATCTATTTCTCCGTTACTTCTTGACGGATTTTAATTTTTTCTTCAAATATGTTTTGATCTATATTATTTAATTTTACATGTTCAGTAATATTATGATTTCACTATAAAACTTCTTCATTTGATAAATAGCTGGTACCTACTCCCTTTATTAATAATATGTTAAAAATAGGGTAGTACAGTCGTAACTAAAGTACGTCTGGCGCTCGTGACGTATGTAATAATGTATCGCAATAAAACTTGATAACCGTCACATAAATCCTTTTATGTCCAGTTTCACACTATCGCATGTATCTACAAACCTTTTAGTAACGTTTTTATTTCTTTGTGAGTAATTTTTTATGACACGTTTACATTTTTGCGTGTCGATTATTATTATTATTTGATCGCTTTTTTAAAAATTACTTCATCATCGTCATCGTTTTAACCCATCGTCGGCCCACTACTGCAGAGTACGGGTAAAGTAAAGGTAAAGCCATAGTCCACCATGTTGGCTTAGTGCGAATTAGCAGACTTAACACACCTTTGAGAATGTTATGGAGAACTCTGAATCATACAAGTTTCCTCACCATATTTTCCTCACCGTTTCATTTACCCTTAATCTGAAAAGGTCAATTTTACTACTTCAAGCTTCTTATTATTTATTCACGCGAGTTCAGATGTTCAGGTGCAAACATCTCATTTTGCTTTTGCCCACGCAATCGTCTTCATGAAAATATAGCTTAGAACATGTTTTTAACAGGTGATGAAAGCTAAGATATCTACTACAACGCGTCGCTTGCGTAGAGATGGTTTTATCACTAAAAGCGATCTACTCACTAATGTGCGAAACTTTGTGACACTCCAATGTGATTCCAAAAACACATACACATTCAGAAATCCAAACATTTTACAACTTTCACATTCCTTCTATCTCTATAATCCGAACTATATTATAAATGCGAAATGTGTTTGTTTGTTTTGTATGGATAATATACCTGAGGACCTGGAGATTTGCCTACATAGGTTTTGTATCCCGAAAAAACATTTTTTTTAAAACCTAAGCCCAAGTCGCGGGCAAAAGCTAGTTCAACATAATATCAGAAAGATTAAGAAGTAAGATTGGACGCTAATAAGATTTGAAGCTTATTAAAATTTTATTGCTTACGTAGTTTGTAAACGTACTCTTAAATAGTCGTGTTTAGCGATTGTCACAAGTTCGTTGCTCCGGCGCACCTTCCGCAGTTATAAATACGCGGTGTCGAAGTTTTGACACGGGTAAACAAACACCGCGGATCGGATGTGTGTAACGCACCTTTTTACGAGCTTTGCGCATCATTACGCCATTTTAGCGTTAATTCTAAATAGGTTAACTTAAAAATATCTGCGTTTGCGCATGACCTTATTTTTTTAAATAGAAATGATGAAACTCTTTTCAGAAAACAGGGTGCCGGCGTGAGCCAGCAAACGTATTGATTCATAAAGTTTCATGAATGCAATAAATAAATTTTATTTGAATTAACATTTAAGACTGCAAGTATTTAGATATTCGCAGTTGCTTATAACTTTTATGTTATACATAATGTTAGCTATCATATTCATCATTCCCATCATTTCCCCTTCCAAATACACGTAGGAGTAAATAAACTTGTGTTAGGAGTTGGTGAGACTTTGATGCAATATACGGGTGCGGTTTAAACCGTCGACCTTCCGATTTTTCAATCCTTTACTATTGCGCTATTAAGCTATTACTATTATTTATAGTATCCATACTCTTTGCTATTACTGTGACTAATTCTGTTAAATACCACGGGTAAGTATCGAAATTAACACGTCTATCTCGTGCAATCCCTTTCATAAAATGTTTCTTGCAGAAAAGGATAAATACGAACCATTTAAGACTATGAAAGGCAATAAGTACGGTTTTTAAAAATCGAAATCATATTCAAGTATATCATAACTTCGGAGCTAGAAAATGTTGTCACTCCGAACGATGACTGTTTTAAGACGTCTCGAGCGAAGTTCAAAGAGGTGCTAGAAACGGCTTGCGTCCTCTTTTGCTCTCCTTTGACACTTCTTTTTTTGAGGCCATTTTCAACCTGTAACTCTATACATGTACCTACTGTATCATTGATGTCGACTAGTATACACATACTAGCTTTATCCTGCGCCTTCGTCCGCGTGTAGTAAGTGTTCTAAAAATCCCGGGGGAACCCTTTTTTTCGGAATAAAATTAGTATGTATAGGCCTCTGTCGAGATCCTCAAATATCTATGGTCAAGTATATAACTATACAAAAAATGTGCTGAACTTCATGAGATTTGCATCCAACATTTCATCCCCCATTTTACCCCTTTTGGGTTGAGTTTTCGTGAAATCTTTTCTTAGCTGAAGCCTTTGTTCTAGAAAGAATCTACCTTCCTTTCAAGTTAATAACCTAAATGTCGATTTTCATATCTCTGACTTTAAAAACTTTCACCTTCAAACCCCCATTTCACCCCAGAGAGTGGTTGCAGAGTTTCATGTTTAGTGTTGTTCTCGTTACATAAACCAACTCAAAAGCCTATGTCTCCTTTAATCTAGTAACAAATACTTATTCATAAAGTTTTGCAATCTAATAGCAAAAGTTGCGTAGACTTGTAAAGTTCTAACAATAAATCGTTGGCGAAACACTGGAAAATATCTCGAATCCTACGCAGATCATTAAATATCATTAATTCCTTAACATATTATAGGCCCTAACAACACAAAGTTAGGTCGTGGGAGAGCAAGACCTTTGAAAGTTCCTAATAATGCTTGATAATATAAAATATGAGTATCTTTGAGCTTCGATCGCAAAGGCGAGATTATCCATAGATATGTATATGCGAGTGATTTACGAGCTGGTAATTTTATCGTTGCAGTCTTCTCTAATTTATAATCTCTCTAATTTATTTATGAGATCTCCAATTTATCTGTAATCGGTTTATTAATTTCAAGCAATGGTGCCCAATATTTTGGCCCATAAAATGTTATCAAACCTGAAGTCTGACGCATGTACTTATCTAAAAAGTCAAACACCAAAGGGGTTCATCAATTAAAAAAAAACGTTTATCTTATATTTTAAGTATCAGAGGCAGAACAGCCTAAACTGCTATACACAATACTAGCTTTTGCTCGCGACTTCGTCCTTGAATAGGATTAGGTTTTCCAATGGTTTTCCGGAATAAAAAGTACCAACCTACTGCTCACTGATTAGGCAGTGATAATATAGGCTCTATGGGCTATGCCAATCTCAAAATACTCAACTACAACCATACAAAAAATGATTTCGATCCATTGCTCCGTTGCTGCGTGATTGAAGGAAAAACCAACAAACAGACTTTCCCATTTATAGTATTCGTATTGCTTTGTTTTTCGTCGTTCGTTTAAATGATAAAGCTCTCACGGTAGAATTACAATATAATATTAGATACGAGTATATTAGTTTGCTATGCTTATGACCTAGTATGTTATACTTACTATGTATTAATTATATTAAGTACAATAATATCTGCCGAGGAAAATTGATAGTTCTTGAAAAATTTTTAGAAAAGGAAAGGAAGTAACGTTAGTTATTAAATAATATATAAAAATTCTTTTAAAAATACCGACTTAAAACCACACTGAATAGTATAAAATAATTTCAGTTTGTACACGTAAGTTGAAGTCGGGCGGGCCTAAATAGAAACGATGAAACGAATGCGCCACGCTAGCCAAAATTTTAGTTTGTAGGTCCAGGCAATATACTTAATAATACTTGGTACAGGTATGTTACGCGCAAATCCACACACTGTTACTTTTGTACTGTGATTCTACTTATAATATTATAGCGCGCTTCTTGAAAGCCAACTGTTATTATTTGACTTAAAAAAGGTACATTGTATTTCAAAACAAACCCACTTGAAACCTTTCTTTAAGCTTATACCTCGTCTAGGCGTGCCTTCCAACCTCGTAAGCAAATGTACCAATTAGAAACAAAGTAACTAATAAACATAATAATATAATATTACTTCACACCCACTAAACGGTACCAGTCATTGTTTCAAGCTCAAAATCTACTATATCATTTCAATATAATCGGTGCTACGGCGCCTACATGAAAATTATGCATTAATTATACATAACAGACATCGTGATGTTGAATTTGAATTAGAATCTATAGACGGCATCTTGCAACAGCAACATCTTGTTAGCAGCATCGAAAACTAACAATATAGTATACAAGTCTATACCTTGTAAATACTGTAGTAACCTAGCTACATCAACATTTAAATAGTCCACATACATACCTACAAATTACGATAACTTACACACACACCTTAGTAAGTCGCGACTCGCGTCAGTCACGCGTAAAAAACAAAATAATATGGTATTATTAGATTAATTGAAATCGGTTAAGATTTGAGGGAGATATGGAGCGACATCGACATCGCGTCGAATTGAGAACCTCCTCTTTTTGTATTTTTTGAAGTCGGTTAATAATAGTGTGCTTTTAACGTCGATGCAAGATTATAGTACGAGATCCGAACATAACATCGACCTTCACCCATCTGTTTACCGAATGAAACATTTTTTTTATAAAATTCCATACATAGACAAATACGTCTTGTATGTATTGCCTATCAAAATATGTTCATGACTATCATTTATTAAAAAAATAATAATTAAATTTTTTTAGCGAGTTTCACCCACTTGTTTACCAATCAAAATATATATCAAAAAAAAGATTATTTAATAACAAACGCGATGGTATAGTATTGCCTGCAATAAACCGTTCATGAAACACTATTGCCAGGATTTAAAGTTTAAAAATCAAAGCAAGTAAAGTTGCGCAAGAGAGAAATCCGAGCTTATGTAGTGTAATAAAGAAGGATAGAGCATAGTGGCTGCGAGCGACGCCTTCGTTGAAACTCGCTAAAAAAAATATTTAGTTAATATTTTTTTAATAAATGATAGTCATGAACATATTTTGATAGGCAATACATACAAGACGTATTTGTCTATGTATGGAATTTTATAAAAAAAATGTTTCATTCGGTAAACAGATGGGTGAAGGTCGATGTTATGTTCGGATCTTAGACTATTAGTAGGTCTCTTCCAAATTCAAATTCAACCAGTGGCTCCTCTTGACACGTCAAGACTCTACAGTATACGACCAGTATTCATAAATGTGGTAAACTACGGATTTATATCTAAGTATTATTATCAACCAAAAACTTAGTTTAGTTAGTTGTCTAGGCGTTAATAAAATTTTTCAAATCAGATTGATTTTATATCTTACAAACCTAAATTTAATTCTAAAATTAAAACTAAAATAAAAACTAATTAAAATCTAAAACCCCATCCAAGCCACCGCAGTGTGGCATAGTACCCAAGATGCTGGCAGCATTACCTCTTTGGATGGCCAGGCTAATCCTTTGGCCAAGGTAGCTGCCAGCTCTTGGATCCCCGGTAGACTCGATCACCTTTTTTGATATCTCTAAAAAAAGTGCGCGAGCCTCCGGGCCCCACGGCCCCAGGGTCTCTACACCAAAAGGCGCAAATATGAAACCACTGTCAAGTTTCTCATATTTGCGCCTCTTAGCCTGTTCGGCGCTAGTAGCCGCTGCACCCGCCACAGAGGAGGTCGCATGGATGTGGGAAGCAGCTAGAGTATCTACACAGGTGGCATCCCACACAAGCGACCTCCCTGTCCTCCAAGGAACAAACGTCATACCATCAGGTCTCTTGCCATCACTACGTGCCAAACCAATAGGTTCTAATACAGCTGGCACGTGAGCAGTAGCAAGAGACCTGCGGATGATGTCGTTGAGGGCATTGTGGCGGGAGAAACGACCAGCGCTCTTCGAACAGGAGAGCCCGTGATGACCGTAAGCGTCGACGTGGTCACCGCAGTGGCAACGGTGAGGCTGGGTTATTTTGGCGCCAAGCCTAAGACCAACTACCACTGCAAGAGTGGCGTGGTTTAAAAGAGTGCCCAGATTAGCAGAAGGGATAGCATGGAGCCAGTGTCCGGATTCTTTCGCAGAGACAGCGAGAAGACGAGCACGGTCTTTGGAATTTGCTTGCATTAACATTGCGTCAAAAGTTTTTTTGCAAATAATGTCATCCCACTGTCTCTGGGAAGGAAGAGAAACCGGCAATTGATTTGGGCTAATCGCTGACCAACCATTTCTTGCCTCTGCCAAGTACGACACCTCAATTGATCCCAAAGACTGGGATATAATTTTTTCAAAGAGAGTGTTTGTACTATAAGCAGAGGAAAGAAAAGCTGGCAGAGAGACACTAGAAATTTTGCGGATTCCCAGACCTCCATACCTGATCGGAAGAGAAGCCTGGGCCCATACTTGATCATCTATCGGACAATTTAAGATTTCAGATAGAATATTTTGTATAAAATTATCCAAATTTTCCAATAAATTATTAAATTTCCAAAGAGGTGAACATCTAACGAAATAAGTAAATTTTGGAACAAATAAGCAGAATCGAATGATGGTCATTACCATATGAGGATTAATATCTAACAGATGATGGGAAGTGTTTTTGAATTTAGAAATTAAGTCAGTAAAAAATTGAGGAACTGAGGCCTCTAAAACAGGTGCTCCTAAGAGGCGAAGTGACTCATCGTTTAAAATTTTAATACCCGGAGCTAAAATATTGAATTTATTTAATATGTGCAGTTTGGATTCGGCCGAAAAAGAATTTGGAATATAAATTTCACATTTATCAAAATTAAGTTCCAAGCCAATAGTTTTAAATTTTGATATAATTATTTCTAAATCCTTCAAAACCGAACTCACTTCGCCGCCCAAGGTTCCATCATCCAAATACCAAACATTGAATTTGGAATTTAGAACCGAAATTATAGGGTGTGTTTTTATATATATATATAAAGTGCCGCTTGGCTGGCCCGCTGCCTGTCGCAGGGTGGATGTGGTTCCGTGTACTCTGTAATAAAATATACTAAATATATATGTTATACTAGGCTCACCCCCAACTTATTGTTCCGCTCTTCGCGGCACCGCGATCAATGTTCAATCCAGCACTTTTTTCTTTCTTTATTCTTTTCTAGCACGTTTTCATAATATTAACCCCGCACCGCAAAATATCATTACATATTATAATTCTTTTTTATTTGTCATAATGTAATGTCAAGAATGTTTTTATGTTATGTGTGTAGTGTGCCAGTATTATTGACGCCCGAAAGAGGTTTTAACAAATATTAAACATACTCCCGCCCGAGAAAGGCTAAAGCCTTTATCTACTGTACATAATAATAATATAATAGTTTAATAAACAAGCACACCATAATATTATAGGCACATCTACAAAACCCCAGCTACTATTGATACACAACCAATATCAAACCAAATCCGCATTACAATGAAAATCCGCAAGTAAAATAAAAATTATTCCACAATCAAAATAAAATCCGCATGTTTTGCTTTATGAAAAACCTAACCTAATTAATCTATGCTAACTATTTTAACTAACCTAAGAATAAAAAATTAAACCGAATCCTCTTGGGGCACCGGTAATTTACATATTTTAACAACCGGCCTAGTCAGAATTCCTGAACTAGTTTTAATTTTGACCACCCTAATCACGCCATCTTTACCAGGGAGTAATTCCGCAATTCTCCCTAATTTCCATTTTAATGACGGCAAATTGTCGTCTTTTATAAGCACCAACTCTCCTGTCTTGGGCGCGTCAGTTAAAACGTTCCATTTGTTTCGACGTTGCAGGGTATGTAGGTACTGATCACTCCATAACCTCCAAAATCTTTGGGATAAAGCCTGGACCAATTTAAACCGGTTCAACTGCGTCCTAGGAGCTTCATCTAAGATATATTCCGGAACGCTTAGTAATGGCCGGCCAATTAAAAAATGGCTTGGCGTTAAAACCTCAAAGTTTTGAGGATCATCCGACAATGGACACAAAGGTCTTGAATTTAATACCGCTTCTATTCTAGTAAAAACAGTTGTCAACTCCTCAAACGTTAACACCTGCTCACCTATGACTCGCTGAAGCAAAGCTTTAGCTGACTTCACCGCTGCTTCAAATAATCCGCCAAAATGAGGTGCAGAAGGCGCATTAAAATGCCAAACGATTCCTTTTTTGGATGCATCATTAATAACATGCTCCTGTATTTCCTGCCTAGCGAGAAACCTTTGAACCTCATTTAAATGCCTGTTAGTCCCTATATAATTTGTTCCGCAATCAGACCGTATGATACTTGGCAAACCCCGCCGTGACGTAAATCTTGACAGTGCGGCAAGAAAACCGTCTGTCGTCAGATCACTTACCACTTCTAGATGCACCGCTTTTGAAGCGGAACACACAAACACGCAAAGATATGCCTTTAGAATTTTAGCGTTCCGCAATCGAGACGATTTAATAGCAAACGGCCCCGCATAGTCCGTTTGCACTGTATGAAAAACCCCTGTTGCCTTTACCCTATCTCTAGGTAAATCCGCTATAATTGGTTCCGAAGAGTTTGCTTTTGCTTTAAAGCAAGCAATACATTTGAAAACGCGACTACGTATTACTTGCCGCGCCGACATGATCCAAAATTGTTTCTGCAATATGGCTTGTAAAGCAGTACAACCGACATGGCAATATATTTTATGAGCCTGGTCAACCACCAAATGCGATAAATTATGGTTTTTAGGCAAAATTAAAGGATGTTTTGCACCAAACTCCAAACTAGAGTTTTTAAGACGTCCCCCAACCCGCAATAACCCTTTAGAATCAATAAAGGGTAAAAGACGCCGTAACCGTGTGGTAATTGGTTTATTCCGTTTCAAAAATTCGATATCCGCAGCAAATTCAACTGTTTGCACCATACGCACAAGTTGCTCCATAGCGGCATTGCGTTCATTTACCGATAATGGCCCAATTAATTTTTCCCCAACATTTTTCGCATTTCGAATAAACCGCATACAATAAGCTACTACCGACTGTAGCTTAGACAGAGAACTAAACCGCGTAAATATGTCGTCAAAATCCGCAGTACCTACATGAGCGGCTGCTACCCTTTTACGGATGCCAGGAATAATTTTTACTTTATCCATAATATTTTCTGGCCATGCTTCTTCCTTCAAAAGCCATTGTGGTCCCCACCACAGCTTATGATTTAGTAACTCCGATGCCCGACAGCCACGACTCGCAATATCTGCCGGATTATACTCCGATGGTATATGCCGCCATGTTATATCTAATCCGCAGTTTATAATAGCTGATACTCGATTTCCTTCAAAAACCTGTAATTCGTGAGGCGATATCTGTAACCATGACAATACGATAGTGCTATCTGACCAACAAACAATCCTTTCAATGTCAACTTTCTCCTTAATTGCCTCATATACGTATTTTATAAGACGTATTAAAAGAGCTGCTCCTTGTAATTCCAACTTGGGAATTGTAAGCTTCGACCTTGCAGGGGCCACTCGTGACTTTGCCATCATTAACGAAACATTGCAAGGATCTTGGCCTTCCGTTCTTAAATATACTACCGCACCATACCCGGCCTCTGAAGCATCCGAAAAACCATGCAAAGAGCAATGTTTGTTTATTTGTTCAAAAACAAATCGTTCTATTTTAATCTTATTAATATTCCGCAAATGCTGAATTATACTATTCCATTCCGCAATAATATCCGCGGGTGGCTCTTCATCCCACGAAATCCGCAATCTTCAAAGTTTTTGCATTAATACCTTCCCCTGAAAAACCACAGGCGATACCCAACCCAATGGATCAAAAGTCCTCGCCAACGACGATAGCATGTTACGCTTTGTACATGGATTTTTCTCCTTTAAATTTGTATGATACGCAAATGAATCGCTGGTTGGGTCCCATTCAATACCCAATATTTTATAAAATCCAACATCATCCGCATCCTCAAATACTCTTGGTTTTTCTAAATTTTCTTTCGGTAAATCTTCTAACAACCGTGTATTATTGGAAACCCATTTACTTAATTCAAACCCGCCAGAAAGAAGTACCTCGGTTAGTTCAGCCTTTAAACTTTTGATATCTTCAAAGGAATCCGCTCCGCCAAGTATATCGTCCATATATACAGATGTTTTCAAAACCTCAGCAGCAGCTGGATACCGCGACAAACTTTCCTCTGCTAGCTGCCTTAGAGTGCGAATGGCCAGGTAAGGGCTAGATTTCATCCCATATGTGACCGTACTTAATTTATATATTTGTAGAGGTTCATTAACCGACTCCCGCCAAAATATCAGCTGATATTTTCGATCGTCTTCGTGTACCATGATTTGTCTGAACATCATCTTGATGTCAGTAGTAAATACATATTTAAACAATCGAAACCGGCATATTATTTCCATTATATCTAATTGCAATTTTGGCCCCGCATGTAAAATATCATTAATTGACAATCCATTATCTGTAGAAGCACTAGCATCAAAAACAACTCTAATTTTATCCGAATTAGCCTTAAAAATACCATGATGTGGTATAAAATATCCATCAGGTACATAGTCATCCGGTTTTCCGTCACAGATAGACATATGTCCCATATCCGCGTAGTCTTGCATAAACTTAATATATTTCTCCCGCAATAACTCGTTTGACATTAACCGCTTTTCCATTGCATAAAACCGCTTTTTTGCTAGGGGTACTGAATTTCCCAGTTCTGGCTTATTTGTTAAAAATGGTAGCCGCACAACAAATCTACCAGTATCATCACGCTGATAAGTGTCCTCAAAGAACTTTTGACACTGTAAGCCTTTTGGGTCCGCAACAACTTTATCTGGGATATCTTCTAATTCCCAGAATTTTTCTAAAATTTCATCCGTAGAAATTTCTTTATTAAAAAATGTTTGTGAAAAATAAACCGCATCGTCTACTGGATGCTGAACCGCAAAATTAACTGGACCTACTAACACATGCCCAAAGACCGTGTTAACCGCAGTAGGCAAATTTTCATTAATTTTAATTATTCCGTGTAACATAATATCTCCTAAGACATCTGCTCCAATCAAAATATCTACAGGCCTACTTACATAAAACAAATCATCCGCTAGATGCAGATTGCTAAAATAATCCGCTAAGTTCTTCGGCAAACTAAAATTCGGCAAGTTTTGTGTTATTTTATTTAAAACCGTGGCGGTGAACACTAGCCTAGGATTTTCCATAAACCTAGGTGCAATAGTCAGATATACCCCACCGTTACATCCGCTTACCCGTGATCCGCTTAACCCCGTAAACGTCATTATACCCGAGTGAAATCTACGCAGTCCTAAACGCCCAGCGCATTCCTCGGATATAAATGATGTCTGACTGCCGCCATCTAACAGCACACGAGCTTCCCTAAATTGCCCGCAGTTATCCAAAACCCGTACTATAGCTGTTGATAGCAAGACCGTCCTCTGATAAAACTTAGACCCCTGCGCATAAGAAGTCAAGGTTGTTCCACTAATTCCGCCCCCTGCAGTATTAGCACTGTTTGTGCCATCTCCCGCCGCATTCATGTAAAAATTTGCAACCGTATTTTGTGAAGCCCTCCCCCCATCTGTATTAGGTATAACCGATCTAGAAGTGACACCTCCATCCCTGTCTCTACCTCTAGGAACAGTAGGCATTGACGGTTGAGGTGTATCGAAATGCAGCAAAAAATGATGTTTCATAGATTTACATTTAAAACAGCTCCAAGAAAGCATACACCGAGCAATATTATGATGATTAAGACATCTAAAGCATAAATAATTCTCCTGTACGAATTCTTTACGAGCTCTAGGATTCATGGAAATAAACTTCTCACACTTAGCCAAAGCATGACTTCCTATCTTACAGCATTTACACTCCCTACTTAACTTATTATCCCCCTGATACACCACATGAACCCTAGTTGAAGGAACATTTTGTCGACCGCTATAATTATCTCCGCTGGACTCCAAAATCCTAACCTCATTTTCTAAAAATTTTATTAAGTCCTGGAAATCCGGAAGCTCTTTGTCTATATGCCGCTCTTCAAATAATTTCTTTAAATATCCGTCTAATTTTTGGAAATTTATAAAAAATAATAAGTATGACCACTGGGCTACTGGAAATTCCAACTTCTCGAGTGCCTTCGTACTTTCGAGAAGCGTGTTCAAAAAATCTTTTAAGTTTTTTAAATTCCGATTAACATGAGATGTTCCTAATAAATTGTGTAAAATTCTATCCGCTAAAAGTCTCTTGTTTTTATACCGCGCTTTTAATAAATCAAGTGCAATTGAGTAATTATCCCCTACCACCGATAAATGCTGTACTAAGCTTTTAGGCTCTCCGCTTAATGAACCTAGTAAATAATATAACTTCTCTGTGTTAGACAGAGAAGTATCCTTCCCCACCAAAGACTCAAATAAATCAAAAAACGACGGGAACTCTTCGATTTTCCCGGAAAATTTGGGCAATTGCACTTTTGGCAAAAAAGCACGTTTATGTTGGCTTTCGCAACTTCCCGCCCTCACAGATTCAAATTCATCCGGAGACCGCCTACCACTATCTGGAAAAATTTCTAGATATTTCCGCTTAATATCATAATATTTTATGTTATAAGCCTTATATTTCTCAGCATTATCCGCCATAACCGCAGCGTTATCTTCATCCATAACCGCCTGCATCTCTAAAAAGCAAGAGGTGAATTCTTGGTAAATATTTTCCAGATCGGAATATCTAACCTTGAATTCATTTCTTTCATTCTCATTACTTAGTGCTTTCTGAGAAATATCGTAAATAATATCTAAATTAATAACCGCAACCTCATACCGCATTTTAACCATACGGCTCGCTTGAGTACCTTTGGGAGCCATTTTAATTTAATAAAAACCGTTATCTAAAATAAAAAATAAATAAACCGCAAAATATATTTTATAGTGTGTTGATGCCTTAATTAAATTTCAAAAAGCAAGACATCCGCATTCGAATTCATTTCAAATTCAAATTCAAACAAAATATAAGTTGAAGTAAATAGGTATGTCAAATAGCAGAAATAAAATAGCATGTGCCAAATGTCAAATCAAATCACGAAAATAAAATTGAAATAAATCATATGAACTAAATCTCCAATTTCCAAACCATAAAATGGTTGTAATATTATATAATATGGCCAACCTCGGCCGTAATAATACTAACACAATGTAGCTGTTGTGTATGCTGTATGTTGTGTAATGTACCAATAAATATAATAACCGCTAATAAACTAAATGTACCCCTACCGTAATATATTTTATAACGAGTGAGCTTAGTAGTATAGTTAATATTACCCCGCAATAATACGATACCTTACTCCCCGCTGGAGTAGGTATTGGTTTAATCTTGTATCAGAGATTCTTTACCCGCTGCAAAGAACCCTGACCAAGAACCGCGCTGAGTTACTCTGTCAGAACCACACCAACACAACCACAGGCAGCGGAATCTATAGCTCGAAGGACCAAATGTTTTTTATATATATATAAAGTGCCGCTTGGCTGGCCCGCTGCCTGTCGCAGGGTGGATGTGGTTCCGTGTACTCTGTAATAAAATATACTAAATATATATGTTATACTAGGCTCACCCCCAACTTATTGTTCCGCTCTTCGCGGCACCGCGATCAATGTTCAATCCAGCACTTTTTTCTTTCTTTATTCTTTTCTAGCACGTTTTCATTACATAATATTAACCCCGCACCGCAAAATATCATTACATATTATAATTCTTTTTTATTTGTCATTATGTAATGTCAAGAATGTTTTTATGTTATGTGTGTAGTGTGCCAGTATTATTGACGCCCGAAAGAGGTTTTAACAAATATTAAACAGGGTGTATGGCTAAACTAAAAATAACTGGTCCAAGCGGATCCCCCTGCTGACAGCCGACAGCGGAGCTCAGAACATTCTTTTTGTGTACGAGCTTTGAAGGTTCCCGGTAGCACTGCGCCAAGTATGGGAAAAACTGTGGAAATTTATTTTTTACTTCTGAGAGGAGGACCCCCCGATCCACTGAATTGAAGGCATTCTTCACATCAATTTTAAGGAGTACCTCCTCCCGGGAGTTAAGGAGGAATGTGCGAGCAGCGTGAACAGCTGCTTCGCATCCCCCCTTTACCCCAAAGCCTAACTGAATTGGGACAAAATTAGAAGATATTAAAGGAAGAATTTTTTTACAGCAAATTTTGGAAACGACGCGCCGAATCGTTGAACCCACTGCTATGGGACGAATACCACCATCCTTTTTTTTTAGGGCACATAAATTTGCTCCATATAAGGTTTTAGTTATTTCATGGGGTACTCGTCCAGATAGCATCAGGTTCACCAGATCAGTGATCGATTTCAGAAGGGTACCACCTACGTCAACGTTTGCACCACAAACTAAGTCTTTAAAGTGCTGTGGTGACAAACCATCGAGCCCTGCAGCGGAACCACTTCTGAAAGACATCAGAGCTCCCAGCACGTCATTTGTAGTGGCCTGAAAAATAAAATCGCTATTTGTCGGTGGGTCTGGAAAAGAGGAATCAGGAGAAGGGGATGGGTGTTTAGAACGCAGTGCTTCCAGAGTCTCCGCTGTATCAGGGGCAATTGTGTCACTGGAGAATAAAAGTCGAGCCGCTCCCTTAAGGTCGCCGTAGTATATCTTACATAATTTATATTTGTGTACCTACATTATTTGATGGCTTACTTAATGGCTTGTATAACACCACACTGTGACTTCGACGTTGACAAACGCCATTGCAGTACAAATAGGATGCGCCAGCGATATCGGCATAGTTTAATTTCAGGCTTAAGAGATTCCTTTAATCGTATAAAACCTACTAATCATAACTTAATTTTTACAAACGTAGATATGTCTCATCTAAGCGTGAACCAAAGTGAAAAATTCATTCCATTCTTCATAATCAGTTCAGAAAGAAAAAAAATCTAACACAAACGAGTTTTCAGTTTCTCTTATTTACGCACTTATTTATAAACGTCTAAACGTTTACTTCTTAGAAAGCGCTCTCAGACGTTATTAGTCAAGCCCGCGTGTCTTCTACGGGAGGTCTATTCTGACATCGTTCCATATCGCACGGTCCGTGACGCAGTCCCGTCTCGCTCGTGGGCGTAGGCGCCGATCGCTAGAGTAAATATTCCGAGAAGAGTTTATCGTACAAACGTATCCATTCATTCATGAACCATGACGCACTGTACAATTGTACCTTTGTGATTTAGTTCGTCCACAGTTCTAAGAGCAGGACGGGTCACGGCACCTTGGTCTGCGGTTTGTGTCAATGTCTGAACAAACTTTGAACTTCTCTGCACTGATAAATAAGGCTAATCTAGCGTAGCGAGTTTTAAACTCATTTTAATGTAAACGGCAATTGCAATCACAGTTTTGTATTTTCTGTGTTTTCGTTTGAACAGTTTAATGAACTTTCTGTGAAAAAATATTAAAATATTTAACTCAAAAAAAATTAATGTCAAACAAACAAACAAAACAAACAAATATTTATTAATCCGAAAAACTTATTACATAGCGAATAAAAATGGATACTAACTAGAATCATGAGATTCTGTATTAAAGCTATCACTTGACATCTCTTTGTGGTTGAAGGTTCATTAAAAGATGTAATTATGTTATAACATTGTTAAACTTAAACACTTGATTATGTCGCTCAGAAATTAAACATCAATGTCATCGATCCAGTTAATATCATAAAAAATAAATTCATACAAATTGTGAATATCAGTGGAAATAATGCGGTGATAAAATGATACCCACTTGCATTCGAGCCCCCCGATCCATCCAAGGCTCTACTGATGACGTCACACGGCAGACACGCTCCATTGTGCAGGTAATGTTCCATTAAGTACATTAAAATAACTCACAACTTTACCCATTAAACTCTTTTAAATTTTATTTCAGAAGATTGTTTATACTGCATGTTACAATAAAATATGTACTAAGTTGTATATAATGTAAATTACGAGGAGGTATATTACATTAAGGAAACGCGAGCTATTCCAGAAACGAATGTATTATTCGATATTATCGATGATTTAGATAATTGGCTCGAACGTTCAGTTACTATTTTATCGTTCCGTTTATGTAAAAGTAATCAAATAGCCATTTTCGAGGCTTACGATACATTTTTATTGTTAAAATCCTAGGTGATATTAAAATGTAAAAGTATGTTTGTTTGTTGGTTTGTTGGTTTCCTTTCAATCACGCCGCAACAGAGCTATTGATCTTTGATTTTTTGCGTGCATACAGTTGACGATCTGAGTGACATAATTTTTTTTCCCGGAAAATTTTCCTACCGGATTTAAATCCACGCGGAAGAAGTCGTGGCCAAGTTCTCAATGTTGCATCAAACTGTTTAGTATATACTCATTATATATTTTGTACTACATATTTAAATTACTTTATTTACAACTGTTGTCAATCTAATGTTAATAAATTAAAATGTAAGATAAAATATTACACCAGGGAAATAATAAATTTGAATTTTCCTACAATGTTCTTTAAGTTTCGGGTGAATTTCATTGACTTCGCTCCGAATGTTGACTAACATATCTAATATTTACATTGGCAGTACTCCAACTCCTGTAGCACTATGGGTAGGTTCTAAATAACAGTTTAGTGGTAAAATATTATGTCCTAGAATATACGAACTGACCAGTTTATTATGGCGGGTCATGGAAGGGTGGTTTTACCTGCATCTGATCCGAATCCGAATGGACTCCATTTCCGGAGGTCTGGTCTGAATCCCACGCACGCACTTCTAACTTTTTGAAAATTATGTGCGATTTGAGTAATCAAAATAATATATCACTTGCTTTATCAGTGAAGGAAAACATCGTGAGGGAACCCGCTTGCTTGAAAAATCTCCATAATGTTCTGAAAGGCGTGTTAAGTCTGTCAGTAAGCACTTGCCCAGCATGGTGAACTAAGACCTACACCCTTCTCATTCTGAGAGGAGACCTGTGACCAGATGTGGGGCGGTGGGTTGAGATTATTGATTTATATGGATAGTATAGGTACTAAGTATAAGTGTTTAGTTGTCCAATAAAAGAGTGCTTGCTTTTGCCTGTAACTTCTGCGTGGAGTAAGATTTTCAAAAATCTCGCGGAAATCCTCTGTTTTTCCGTGATAAAAAGCAGCCTTTGTCACTCTCCAAGTTCTCAACTATATCCGTTCCGATCCGTTGCTCTGTTCCTGAATGATTGAAGAACAAACCAACAAACAAAGACACTTTCGCATATAAACTATTATAGTAGGTAAGAATTGGTTTGACTTGTAAGTTATAAATACAGTAAGGCCAGTTTGAATTAGTAAAACAAACAATGAGCTGACCACAACTAGCAAGCCTTCCTTCCGCTCCTTATTCAAAGGATATGGTATCGATCAACATTAGTCCACAATGTGGTTACAATTTACAAGTCAATCGGCCAAGTTTGAAAACAAAATATTGTGATTTCAGTGGTGTAGAGTAAGCAAACCATCCGCCTATGTACAGAGAGATGTCATAATACTAGAAGAGCAAACTTCTTACATTCGGCATCAAAAAAGCGTCGAAAAACTTTTGAATATTTTATGATTATAACGACTAATAGCTAGCTAGCTTTTGCCCGCAGCTTCGCTCATGTTAGGTTCAAATTTTACCCCTTTAGGGGTTGAGTTTTGAAAAATTCTTTCTTAGCGGAAGCGTACGTCATAATATTATGTTAAGCTATCTATACGCCCAGCCCGATTCGTCCAGTGGTTTGAGCTGTGAGTTGATAGATCAATCAGTCAGTCAACACTTTTTACTTTTGTTTAGGTATAAAGAGAAGAATATATACATCTGTCTCTTTTAAGAACTAAATTGGCGAAACAATAATCAGATACGACTTAGCTATATTTGGCCCAACCCAGGAATCGGAACTAGGATTCCGTTATCCGAAGTCAAACATGCTAGGTTCCTAAGATGTAGGTAGACAGCAAAATAAATAGGCACTGAGACGCGGAATCGGCCAACAACTTGAGGTCATTTAGCGCGGTATTGGATCATTTGCATGCTCTAGTAAGACACCATCTCTCTGCCTGTGGATATTAAAAGCTTGCGACCTCATTTCTGTTCCGGATTTACGTTTAGGACGACCATTGAGCTAGGGTTTCGACTTTTGATCTAAATTCGTTTTCATGGGTAACACGAATCGATGGGTCCCTAACATTACGTTAGGTTATTATCTAACCATTAAATAACATTGAACGTATCATCAATACATCCCACAATTACTTCTTAGTTAGGTAAGTACCTGTATTTTTTCAGTAGATATAAGAATAAATAAAATCGTTTTGGACACTGATTAAAGTCGGTATCAAGATTAAAAAAAAATACAAAATTATTTATTTCACGTAGGCCAACCTGTGGCTCTTATGACAAGTCATGACTCTACTACCGGTTCGGAAAGCGGATTCCGCTGAGAAGAGCCGGCAAGAAACTCAGCAGTTGCTCTTTTCATTGTAATAAGTTTTTATACTATCTTGTGGGCAACTGGATACCAAGCCGATTTAACCTATGCAACTTTGTTAGAATAAAATATAATATTTCCACAATGAGGGGAAGTTCCAAAAAAAAAAAAAAGTACTACATTTCAATTCGTGTTAAGACGGGCAGACACATCAGATATCCCACAATAATGACGAGACAATTTTGTTATGCCCTATTTGTTTCTATGGGCGCCCGCCTCGAATAAAGTTTTTCTAAAACTTATTAGGTACACTATTATTTTGGTAATTGGAAGTAATTATTTATCTTCATTTATTCAGGACATAGGTGGCTCTGACAGTAAAAAAAATACAAGTTAGGCAAATACCAACACTTGCGGTCCATGTGTCTGTTATTCACATAAAATAATTGAAGAACGACAAAACCGATTATGGATGCGTGGCGGAAGGAAGTTGAAAGTTAATCTGTCAGTAGAGTCTCGATCGGTTCCTAATTGCTTCTAAACTATTCGTAGATGAAATCTGAATAACGCAACACCAGCTGATGATCGTTCTAATTTCCTATCCACCGTCTTTAAAGTCTAACGCGAAAATGTTCAATGCGGCTTAGGTAGGAATAGGTAGACGTGTATGGATTTAATCACTTAGGTTTAAGAAGCCCAGGGTACAGAGTAAACGTATAATTATTACCTAAATATATATTATCTTACATTCGATTGGGCCCAGAGACTCATAATAGGTTAGCTGACACCCACGAATCCGCGTGCGTAGATTTAGGTTTTTTTGAAAACTTTCTTTAAAAAGTTGCCTATGTCCGTCTCGAGGATACAAGCTATCTATGCCGACTTTCGTGAAATTCAATTAAGACGGTTAGGCTATGAAAAGGTATCAGAGGGACAGAGTGAGTCACTTTAACATTTAAAGTATTAGTATGTATTGGACCAGTAAAATTATTCGTTTGGAATTTATTAGTAGGTATACTAGATGATGCCCGCGACTTCGTCCGCGTGGATTAAGGTTTTTGATTCCCGCGAACTCTTTAATTTTCCGGAATAAAATATAGCCTATGTGATAATCCTGGGTATGAGCTATCTCCATTTCAAATTTCAGCTAAATCGGTTCATTCGTTGTGGCGTGAAAGAGTAACAAACATCCATCCATCCATACATCTTCACAAACTTTCGCATTTTAATATTATTAGTAGGATGTAGGATAGGACGAATTATATTATAATATTATGTAATGTAATGTAGTTTTCATAAGCAAGGTACTCAAATCACTAACTAGTCTCTAGCCTTTGTGAATCTCGTGAGTGCGGTCAAATCATATGCAAACAGTTTATTGCTAACATCGCCATTAGTTTAGATTGACCCAATTGTTGATGATAGAATAATTTCTATAATTGTTGTTCAAATTTGTCTATTAAGTGCCTTGTCATTTGGGTATGATTTTGTCTTCATTGAACTAATAAAATGAAATCACCGTACCCTAGGTATCCATTTCAGTGGCATTGACTTGATAAAGACTGAACCTGCAGCCCTAGACAAACAGCATTCGATTCGGAGCGATTCGATACCTTGATTCGCCATCGCTTTATCGAAAGCGAAGTTGGACAGCTAGACAAAGTTACCTGCGATTAGCGATCGCCTAGTCCATTAATCTTTTCGATAAAAATTAACTTTTGTCTATGGTCTGAGCGTTATGAAACGTCAAATTCCTAAGAGTAATTTTTTATGTTATTCGTTTTGAGTTGTATTTCACGGATATTCAGTGTGAATGTAAAGTTTATGTAAATTAATTTATAACTACTTACTCGTAATATTCAGAGGTAAGTAACAAAGTGATTTTGTGTGTTTTAAAAACAATTAAGTTAACCTAACCTAGATTTCAGCTAGGCAAGTAAAGATTTCGATTTTCCATAAATACAACTAAATAACGTACTAATATTGTAAAATGATTGTTTTCTGAGCAGTTTTCGGCTCTTTTAGAATTTATGGAAAGGTAAAATATGAATAATTGTTCAATACATATTAAGTTTACGAAAGTTTAAACGCTATAGGTACAGTCGACTGTCGACCGAATGGTACTCGTAATGTAAGCAATGACGTGAATGAACAATAATAACATTTTAACGCAATTAAAGGGCTCTTTGTTAACTCATATTTCAGCCACGGTGACTTGTCTGAGCGTCAGCCCTCAGTCTGGTGCAGGTGGCATTAGAGCCGATCGTTTGTGGCAGGAGTTATCAAACAAATCTCCTTAACTCAGTTGGCGGTGGGGTACATTAGACACCACACAAAGGGAAAAAGGTATGTATTGGTGTACTTTGAGCTTGATACATATTTTATGGCTTAAATTTCAAATAGTTATTACTTAAATTGAAACTGCTAATAGAGGACAGGCTCTAAAAGCTTTAGAGACAATGCTGTTAGGAATTATTGGTGTATTGGCGGTGAAGGGATATGAGGAGACAGAAGAGAAAGGTTTTGATGTTAGAAAAATAAGTTTGATTGTATTAAATACCATATTATAGTAAGTAATATAAAAAAATTATGGATGTATGTTGATTGGAGACCACACAACTCTGTAAGAGAACAACTCACTCTCATAATAGTAAAAATGATTATTTATTACCATAATATTATAAAACTAGTAGGTACTATAACTTATAATATTATTAGCTTATTATCTTTATATTTTTCAGCAACCCCCAGCTGCATGTAGAACCAATGATGGTGTTGAAGATGGTAGGTAGGTATATGTTATGTATGGCATAATGTTAGTTTTATAATTTAACAAAATAAGTTAATGGACACTGTTCCCTGTTAGTATTCTTAGGTGTTCACTCTAATATTTCAAAGTAGTGTAGTAGTAGTATTTCAAAGTATAGTGGTATAAATATAATCTGTACATTATACATTAACAGCTACATTTTGAAACATTTTTGCTTTGAACTGCTGAGTTTCTTGCCGGCTCTTTCTTCTCAAAAGAATTAGCTTTCCGAACTGGTGGTAGATTCTTGACTTAAATAAATAATTTTGAACTTCTTTGTCAACCGATAGACATCCACTGCTGGACAAAGTTCTGGTCAAAGGGAATTTTGTACAGACAAAAAAAAATTTGTAAAAAATACAAAATTCTATTTAAGGTTTCTGAATCATACATTGATTTTTTATAACTGTGTATTGATGAAAGATATTTTGCTTTGCAGGAAGGGATGTTATCTCACCGCAATCGCCTTCATCACCAGTCACCACCACTTCCCACACTCTAATAATAATTCCCTCAGCGAGGAATATAGGCGGACTACAATAGAACGAACGTGTTGAATAACTTAGCAGATATTGCTGAATGATTCCTTCTGCACTATCTACAAAGTAGAGGTAGCACTGAATAGTTGTAAGGATGCAGTCTAAGGTGAAAGCTGACTAACTTGGAAGAGGATGGTAATTTAATCCTCAAATGAATTACCAGAATTCTAAATCGCTTGGCAGAACGCCTTTGTTGGTCGGGCGGTAACCAGCCACGGCCGAAGCCTCCCAAAACTGATAGACCTGATTTATTTACTACTAGATGATGCCCGCGACTTCGTCCGCGTGGATTAAGGTTTTTAATTCCCGCGGGAACTCTGCAATTTCCCGGGATAAATAGTAGCCTATGTGTTAATCCTGGGTATGAGCTATCACTATTCCAAATTTCAGCTAAGTTGGTTCAATCGTTGTGGCGTGAAAGAGTAACAAACATCCATCCATCCATCCATCCTCACAAACTTTCGCATTTATTAAATTAAGTAGGATATAAGTTGATTTTGGACCAATCATTGTAATATTCTTATTACTTCATGAAAGTGATAACATTATTTCTGTTTATAGTTTAAAGGATTTCTGTAGATATAATTGTCTACCTAAGGATAATGTTATATTTACTGAATTTTTTTATTTTTAACTTTTAGAAACAAACTTAGATTTTTTTAAATACCTGAGCTAATCTACAACTAGTTAGTCAATAAAGTTTTATTAAGAGTCACCATTTTTGTTTTTTATGTATGTATATTTTATTAGTGTTATAGTTTTAAGTTCTATAAGTGAGCAATGTGTTCCTTAGAGAATAAATTCTTTAAAATTAAACGTAGATATTAAGGCGAACTCTGGTAAACATAATCTCTAAAGTTAAGTAAATTGCGCACTATCCACTACCATTGAAAGAGTTAGAGCATTGTAATTATATTTTTTGTTTTGTTTTCATTGTACTTTTTTATTAACTCTGAAATTTTACTTTTTTTACTTCAGAGATTGTTTGCCAGAATAAACCCCATTGTATAAAAATTTTATGTAGATTCCTTGCTTACTTATTTTTTTTTGATACTTAAATTATTTCTGAGTTTAGGACAAAAGTATTTTTTTTTCCACTGTAAAAGTTATACTTTTTAGGGTTCCGTACCCAAAGGGTGCCAACGAGACCCTATTACTAAGCCTCCGCTGTCCGTCCGTCCGTCCGTCCGTCTATCAGCGGGCTTTATCTCGTAAACCGTAATAGATAGACAGTTGAAATTTTCACATATTGTGTATTTCTATTGCCGCTATAACAACAAATAATAAAAATAAAATTAAATTGAAAAATAAAGGGGGCTCCCATACATGGAAAAGGAGTCGAAATAAAATTTTATTTTTTTACCCCGGCATGTGGGGTATCATTGTCTAGAGCTCATTAAGTAAAGTTCAAATATTTATTTTTTTTATTTTTTAGCTAGAATAATGAAGAAATGGGGGGCTGTCAAAGTTTTCGGTTTTAGACCAATTTTGTTAGGGGGTCTCTCTCAAAAACTAAACTAGTTAGGAATTTGAAATTTTGGTATATTATGTACTATATAGTGTATTTAAACAGCAAATACTGAAAACACTGATTTATAATGCGGTTTGTAAGTTGTGACCAAAACAAACGAGCATTTTTTCCCCATCATATGCTAATTTAGTACTATCTAAGAACTAAGATATCTAAATAGGTATGTATCTAATTTAAAAATAGTGATTTGGTCATATGTACGGAACCCTAAAAGAGCGAGGCCCGACTCGCACTTGGCCGATTTTTTTTAATAACACTACACCCTAATTTGATTTAAATTCTGTGTTTTTTATAGTTTACTAGCTGACCCCGCGAACTTCGTACCGCCAGCAAAAATATTTAGTGGTTGGTCACCCTTATCATTTAGGGGTATGAAAAATAGATGTTGGCCGATTCTCATATCTACCCGATATGCACACAAAATTTCATAATAATCGGTCCAGCCGTTTCGGAGGAGTACGGGAACGAACATTGTGACACGAGAATTTTATATATTAGAAGATAACAAAAATTATTATTTTTTCAACGAATAAAAGTATTGAAAACCATAAAATGTCTTCCAATTTCTATACCCATAACACCCAATGCCGTATACAAAAAATAGAAAATGCAATTAAAATCCCAGAAATGTTAATTTAATTAATTTGAAAAATTACAATTTTTATTTTTGTAAGCAATTTAGTTTTTAGTGATCATCTGGGTTGTCCTATATTACTCTTATTACATAATATAGTGCAAGCATTTTTTCACAAAGCTGCAAACTCATCTGCACAAAAAAGTTAAGATTTATATAAAAATCTAGTCATTCAAAATTCAAAATAATATAAGTAGGTACCTACCTTAAATTATTTTATATTATCTGTGGTAGCCTAAGTATGTCAAACTCTCTAAACATTTCTGTGGTGGTGTTGTGTGATGTGGGTTGTTACATTCTCTCAAATATGGTTGAGCGAAGCAATGGCTGGATCATGCGTCATGCTCGTGAACGGGTGTCACCAGCGGGAATGGGGCTACTTTCTGTCTGCCCGTCTTTACATGTGTTGAATTATAATTAGGTATCATCATCATCATTAGCAACCCATCAACGGCTCACTACTGAGCGCAGGTCTCCCTCTCAGAGAAGGGTTATAGGCCATAGTCCACCACGCTGACCCAATGCGAATTGGCGGACTTCACACACCTTCGAGAACATTATGAAGAACTCTCAGATGTGCAGGTTTCCTCACGATGTTTTCCTTCACCGGTGAAGCTAGTGATATTTAATTGCTTAAACGCACTTGACTCCGAAAAGTCAGCGGTGCGTACCCGGGATCGAACCTGCGACCCCCCGAATAGGAGACCACAGTCACTGCTAATTAGGTATGCTTTTGTGGAACTCATTGTGGAAAAACTGCATAAATAGCATAGTATCTATAGAATTGTAAACTTGTTTTGAAAAAAGCAACCGCCGAGTTTCTTGCTGTTCTTCTCGGCAGGAAGGGCATTCCGAACCAGTGGTACCGACGATTCAAAAGCACTTGTAAAAAAGTTTATTTGAATGAAAAACATTTCTATTCTATTCTATATCATAAATGCAAGTGTGTTTTTTGTTGGTTTGTCCTTCAATCACGCCATAACGGAGCTACGTACTGACATGATTTTTAGCCTGGGTAGTATAGTTGAGGACTTGGAGAGTGACATAGGCTACTTTTTATCCCGGAAGATCAAAGTTCCCGAAGGATTTTAAAAACTGAATCCACGCGGACGAATTCACGGGCATCAACTAATATAAGTAACTTAATGTTATGAATGTAACGAAAATAGTTTATTTGATGATTATATGCCTAAATCTATGATAGATTCATAGATTTAGGCATATATATTATCAATTGTTAAAACTATTTTAAATAAAATATAATACTATACATTTTATAATCTACCTACTAATTAAATGGTTGAAATTGATCTTCCTTAAACAAACAAACAAACGAAAACAACCGACAAAGTTACAAAATAAATAATAATGCAAAAAGCCAACAAAAATTACAAAATTCGTAAAAACACGACTAAAATAAACAAAAGAATCCACTAATCAATGCTATTTCTTTCGCTTTCTACAGGGTCTTAGCGCTCGCTAGGGTTTCCATTAAATTTTTCGACAGCTATCGATGACGCTTGTCAAAAATGTCACTTTGTCTAGCAATTGTCGACACATCCTATGGAATTAGTCTTTCGACAGATGTCGATTCTTTTGATGGAATCGATTAAATTAACATTGTCTAGCAAATTTCGATTCGATTCTATTAGACCACGTGACATATCGATTGCTAATGTCAATCCCATACATTTTTGGACTTTTCTACTAGCGACATCGCTAATAGAATGTCCCTTTGTCTAGGCCTGCTGAACGTTTAAAATGGATAGGTGTATAGTACTTACCTAGCAGTAAATATTTATTACACGTCGAGCTCCAGAAAGAGTCAGTCATCCAGCCTTGGCTTCGTATAGCGTTGCCTCGGTCACTTATACCTTTTAAAATTTTTGTCGCTTAGTGCGACTGAGACGATGCTCAATGAAGCCAAAGCTAATCATTATTGAATTCAAGATTCAAGGACGAATGTTGAATGTTCATCCGTTTTCACAGGACGCACGATTGAGACCAAAAGCTCTTCGAGTACGACAAAAACCCGATAAATTTTATAATAGATGTACCTAATATAGGTATGTTTCGGCAAAAGCCTCAGGATATGGAATGTATGTTTTTCATTAAAATGAATTACAATATATTGCAGCAACTAGCAGCACCCAGTAGTGTCGCCCCTCTATCAAAACAAACAAAACCCATAAGGCCTGTAGCAGGCCTCCGCCGCGATATACCAGCTAAATATGTATACCGAAACTACTGAAGCTCCTACATGACTTGTCCGTGGAATGACACAAGCGATTTTTAACGCAGACTTGACTATGTAACTATCCCTTATCGGAGATGACCGGACCTTCTCTGGAAGACCGAAGAGCGCTTGCCAAGAAAATGCCTAAAAAAAAAAAAGAAAAAAGAAAATATATAACTAGTCGAAAAAAAGGAAGCCGGCACGTATCAGGAACAAGGAAACAAGCGCTTGGTCCTAGGGATGTTAACCACGCACCTACATAGCGCTACATTCATAGTCAAATCTCCGATTTTGTACAGGCAGTTTTGTTTTTTTGGTAGCTGTGGGGGCTGTCTAAAATGATTGCTACAGTGTGATGATTGCAATAACTTCTGGTTACCAACTGACTAAAAGTTATTCCATTGATCGTATTCGTTGTCAAAGTAAAATACTCCTTGATTGTATTGATTTGAAGTCACAAATTAAGTACAACCGATTTTAATATAGAGCGTCATGGAGCGGATCGTACATACCTAAATGTATAAGAGTATAAGCATATACGAAATTTAGCTCTAATTCAATGCTGTTATGGTTTATTTTACTTTGACGCTAGTGTCATCGAATACGATCAATGGAATTAATTACTTTACACAATCGCACCTCAGATTCTTTCTCCCGCATTTGGTTAAAATGCATTGATTGAAGACCGCCATAAATTCAGCCAGTCCGAGGCGATTATTCCACTGTAGAAATTATTTTTAGGCAATCCCATTGCAGGTACAACGGTATGCCGGAGTTTCAGCGGTTTCGCTACTTCGGTTACGCAGCGTAGATGTGCTAAAGGACTACGCAATTCTAAATTCATGTATCATCGAAATTGTTAACGCCACGCGTAACAACCAGCGATGCGTGTTTGTTTGTTCTGAGCAAACCCAATTTTTGCTAACAATGTAGCGGAGTATAAAGTCGATCGTCCTGAAACGGGAGCCCAAAATAAACAAACGGACCCATTGGCCATTGTTCAGTATCATGTATTCCCCGAGAGAATTACTAATATTCACGCATGTTATTGTGTAATGTGTTCGTGCTGAATATTCAGTACCTACTACTCTTATATAATTAGGCCGCGCGGATAGTGGATAGACCATTGACATTTTTTAAAACTTGTCACGTTTTTAACGAGTATCATTTAGACTGCGTCATCATTTACAAATGAGGCAGGAGCTCTGGGCAGGGGTAAAGATTTGAATTAACGAGCCTTTTCGCGAAACATGCTCTTTCGTTACAATAGTTTAACATAGTAAACAGATATATTTTGAGGAAGAAAAAATTGTGTAGGCTATTTTAATAGTTGAACTACATTGTGCAACTTTCAGATTTGTCATAAAAATAATACTTTTTGAGTAAAAAAATTTCAATTACTCACTTTGACATGAAAAACCATAGAAAAACTACTTGTGGCGTTACAATAAGCGTGAAGTTTCTACTGGTTTAAATCAGAAAAATAATTCCTTTTTGAAAAGTAAAGGAATCAAACTTTATTAAGCAATTTTTATTTATGACATAAATCATTTCAATAATTAATGAAAAATATAATAAAAAATCTTCGATACAAATTAGTATGAAAGCGAGCTCAGGCCGTCATTTTCTCATTCAGCCGCTGGCTTTCGAAGAGGATCCACGTTGCTCGTCGCGCGCTCTGGCAAAAATAATTTTACGAGCGAAATAGTGTATTATAGAGGCACGTACAGTGGGACCTGAATCGAGGACGAAGATTTCTAATAATATTCTAAAAGTACCTAGTCAGTAATTTATTTAAATTCCTAGGTAGCGCAGCAATAGTGCTTAGTCTCAGTAGTGTGGAGTCTTATTACTGGGGGGACCTGGGTTTGATTTCTGGAAGGGGCAATTTAAATCAATTAATTTTTTTTATTCGATGACAAAATAGTCCGTCACTGCGATCTCACATGATGGTAAGTGACCATGCAGTCTAAGATGGTACGTGCTAACTTGGAAGGGGTATGGCAGTGTGCATTCAAGCCATACCCCTTATCTGTTTCTACACGCTGTCGTGCCGGAACGCTAAAGCACTTGGCGGCACGTCTTTGACGGTAGGGTGGTACCTAACTGGTAACTAGCCATGGCCAAAGCCTTCCACCAGAGATAATTCAGAAATTATAAATTCCTTAATCGACCCCACCGGGAATCGAACCCGAAACCTCCCAGTTTTAAGACCAGAGCGCTCACCACTGCGGAGGTCGTCAAAATTATATTATGTAAGTAGGTACATAATATTTATTTAAATTCCTAGCGCTCAGTGATGAGGGTCTTATTAGAGCTCTGTTGCGGCGTGATTGAAAGACGAACCAACAAACACACTTTCGCATTTATAATGATTCGGATCGAATCACAACCATACAATACGACACAGGGATCGTATTGAATAGTCGACCGAGCGAAGCGAAGGTCTTTGAGTTAACTAGGGCGATTTGCACTTGTCCGTCCGTCCGTCCGTCCGTCCGTCCGTCTGTCAGAGCCTTATAACTTTTGAATTACTGAACGTAATTACTTCAAATTTAGATATAATATGTAAACCGATGGCCTCCAGCCGAAAATGGCTTAAAAAGTTATAAAAATCTTTATTTCAGGGGGGCTCTCATAGAAGCGAATGCGAAGTAAAAAAAAAAAAATCGCGTTACATAAAATTGTTACGTATCATTTTAAAGATAATTTTGAACTGAGTACAAAAATATTTTTTTTTTTTAATTTTTCCCTTAAAATTGACGAAATGGGGGGCTTTCAAAGTGGCGATTTTATACGCTCGCTTGAAGACGCTCTCTAGAAAAATCCGCTATGGATTTTCTGTACTTGAACAACAAATACTAAAATTATATGAATATTATAAAGAAACGAGATTATTTAATTTTTAATGGGCGTCAGTAATTCATATAGCATCAACATAGCTTCACAATAATGCTAATAGATGGCGCAGTCAGTAACTATTCCCATGGAACTACGAGTTAAATTCAATGTTTGATAAATAATTCAATGTTTTCACTAACGTTCCCTAACCTTTACGGGCTACCTATAAGTTAGGTGATTGATGTTTTCTGTCAACTTATTTATCACGATCCTGTACGGGACACCTAAAAGGATATTGGGACGGATGTTAGGACTTAGGATTGTATTTAGGAGCTACCTACGTTAAGAGACTCCTACTTAGGGGATGATTTAGGTATGTTTGGTGAAAACGGGCATAATAATAATGTCAGTTTTGGTTATCATGTATCGATTGAATGAATAATCATGGGATACCGTTACCGCGAGGTCTCAGTTCGGGGCGAACCACTAGTTTCGAATAGAAAGAAAGAGGAAATGGATGCCAAAATTAAAAAAGTCACCGCCATATTGGAATTCTTTGTTATTAGACCGATTTCGTTCAAAATCGATATTTAGGCTTCCCTGGGGTCAAGAAAGAGGAAATGATTGCCAAAATTTTAAAAGTTCCAGCCATATTGAAATTCTTCGTTATTGGACCAATTTCGTTCAAAATCGATATTTAGGCTTCTCTGGGGTCAAGAAAGAGGAAATAGTTGCCAAAATTTTAAAAGTCCCCGCCATATTGAAATTCTTTGTTATTAGACCGATTTCGTTCAAAATCGATATTTAGGCTTCCCTGGGGTCAAGAAAGAGGAAATGATTGCCAAAATTTTAAAAAGTTCCAGCCATATTGAAATTCTTCGTTATTAGACCGATTTCATTCAAAATCGATATTTAGGCTTCTCTGGGGTCAAGAAAGAGGAAATAGTTGCCAAAATTTTAAAAGTCCCCGCCATATTGAAATTCTTTGTTATTAGACCGATTTAGTTCAAAATCGATATTTAGGCTTCTCTGGGGTCAATAAAGAGGAAATGATTGCCAAAATTTTAAAAGTTCCCGCCACATTGAAATTCTTCGTTATTGGACCGATTTCGTTCAAAATCGATATTTAGGCTTCTCTGGGGTCAAGAAAGAGGAAATAGTTGCCAAAATTTTAAAAGTCCCCACCATATTGAAATTCTTTGTTATTAGACCGATTTCATTCAAAATCGATATTTAGGCTTCTCTGGGTTCAAGAAAGAGGAAATGGTTGCCAAAATTTTCCCCGCCATATTTAAATTCTTTCTTATTGGACAGATTTCGTTCAAAATCAATATTTAGGCTATTCTGGGGTCAAGAAAGAGGAAATGGTTGCCAAAATTTTAAAAGTCCCCGCCATATTGAAATTCTATGTTATTGTACAGGTTTCGTTCAAAATCGATATCTAAGGTGCCCTAGGGTCAAGAAAGAGGAAACGGCTGTCAAAATTTTAAAAAGTTCCCGCCATATTGAAATTTTTCGTTATTGGACCGATTTCGTTCAAAATCGATATTTAGGCTTCCCTGGGGTCAAGAAAGAGGAAATGATTGCCAAAATTTTAAAAAGTTCCAGCCATATTGAAATTCTTCGTTATTAGACCGATTTCATTCAAAATCGATATTTAGGCTTCTCTGGGGTCAAGAAAGAGGAAATAGTTGCCAAAATTTTAAAAGTCCCCGCCATATTGAAATTCTTTGTTATTAGACCGATTTAGTTCAAAATCGATATTTAGGCTTCTCTGGGGTCAATAAAGAGGAAATGATTGCCAAAATTTTAAAAGTTCCCGCCACATTGAAATTCTTCGTTATTGGACCGATTTCGTTCAAAATCGATATTTAGGCTTCTCTGGGGTCAAGAAAGAGGAAATAGTTGCCAAAATTTTAAAAGTCCCCACCATATTGAAATTCTTTGTTATTAGACCGATTTCATTCAAAATCGATATTTAGGCTTCTCTGGGTTCAAGAAAGAGGAAATGGTTGCCAAAATTTTCCCCGCCATATTTAAATTCTTTCTTATTGGACAGATTTCGTTCAAAATCAATATTTAGGCTATTCTGGGGTCAAGAAAGAGGAAATGGTTGCCAAAATTTTAAAAGTCCCCGCCATATTGAAATTCTATGTTATTGTACAGGTTTCGTTCAAAATCGATATCTAAGGTGCCCTAGGGTCAAGAAAGAGGAAACGGCTGTCAAAATTTTAAAAAGTTCCCGCCATATTGAAATTTTTCGTTATTGGACCGATTTCGTTCAAAATCGATATTTAGGCTTCTCTGGGGTCAAGAAAGAGGAAATAGTTGCCAAAATTTTAAAAGTCCCCGCCATATTGAAATTCTTTGTTATTAGACCGATTTCGTTCAAAATCGATATTTAGGCTTCTCTGGGTTCAAGAAAGAGGAAATGGTTGCCAAAATTTTCCCCGCCATATTTAAATTCTTTGTTATTGGACAGATTTCGTTCAAAATCAATATTTAGGCTATTCTGGGGTCAAGAAAGAGGAAATGGTTGCCAAAATTTTAAAAGTCCCCGCCATATTGAAATTCTATGTTATTGTACAGGTTTCGTTCAAAATCGATATCTAAGGTGCCCTAGGGTCAAGAAAGAGGAAATGGCTGTCAAAATTTTAAAAAGTCCCCGCCATATTGAAATTCTTTGTTATTAGACCGATTTCGTTCAAATCGATATTTAGGCTTCTCTGTGGTCAAGAAAGAGGAAATTGTTGCCAAAATTTTAAAACGTCCCCGCCATATTGTAATTCTTTGTTATTGGACCGATTTCGTTCAAAATCGATATTTAGGGTTCCCTAGGGTCAAGAAAGAGGAAATAGTTTCCAAAATTTTAAAAAGTCCCCTCCATATTTAAATTCTTTGTTATTGGACCGATTTCCTTCAAAATTGATATTTGGGCTTCTCTAGGTTCAAGAAAGAGGAATCTTGGAAAATTTTTGGAATCCATTTCCTCTTTCTTGACCCCAGAGAAGCCTAAATATCGATTTTGAACGAAATTGGTTCAGTAACAAAGAATTTCAATATGGCGGTAAATTTTATAAATTTTGGAATACATTCCCTATTTCTTGACCCCAGGGAAGTCTTAATATCGATTTTGAACGAAATCGGTCAAATAACAAAGAATTTCAATATGGTGGTGAATTTTAAAAATTTTGGCATCCATTTCCTCTTTGTTGACTCCAGAGAAGCCTAAATATCGATTTTGAACGAAATCGGTCGAATAACAAAGAATTTCCATATGGCGGTGACTTTTTAAAATTTTGGCATCCATTTCCTCTTTCTTGACCCTAGGGAACATTAAATATCGATTTTTAACGAAATCGGTCCAATAACATAAAATTTCAATATGGCGGGGGCTTTTTAAAATTTTGGCAACCATTTCCTCTTTCTTGACCCCAGAGAAGCCTAAATATCGAATTTGAACGAAATCGGTACAATAACAAATAATTTCAATGTGGCGGGGACTTTTTAAAATTTTGGCAACCATTTTCTCTTTCTTGGCCTCAGAGAAGCCTAAATATCGATTTTGAACGAAATCGGCCCAATAACAACGAATTTCAATATGGCGGGGACTTTTTAAAATTTTGGCAACCATTTCCTCTTTCTTAAACCCACAGAAGCCTAAAGTCAGAGGTGCATAGCCGGAATCGAAACCACGACCCCCCGAATAGGAGCTATGCTATCACTGCTATTATACTAGCTTGTATGTATACTACATAATAATAATAATAATGTACCTAGCCCTATAACATAATAAATTAATTTGAAGTCATAAAAATTAGGTACCTACCTACTAGTACCTAATTTTTATGACTTCAAATTAATTTATTTTATTTTATTTATTTGTTAAAGTGCTAGATTTTGTATTTTATTTAATGATGTAACATTTTTGACATTCCTAAGCGCTTTTGTAACCTCAATCGAAGAAATAAACAATACAAATACAAATACAAAATACGTCCTCCCGACCGAATCCGATCACGGCGGTCAACCTCCTCACAGAGATTAACGCGGCCGGGAGATATTGCGCAAACACAGGTTCACTCTCTATTCCCTCACTCTCATAGTCCGATGGGACGGAAAATCCGACACGACCGGAGAGAGATCAGGCGCAGGAGCAGGACCGACAGCTTTACGTGCTCTCCGAGGCACGGGGCCCGGGGGTGACACCGCCAACATCCTAACTCCGGGCTAGTACAGAGAATTTCTTGGCAAAAAACCCCAATACTTAATTTATTATCCCGACAGGAATCGAACCCACGAACCTCGTCATCTGCTTTTGAACACGCTAATAACTACTTGACCAACGAGGCAATAGGCTATTTGACTACTTTTAGAAAATCATCTTAAATTGTTAATAATGCTATGCTGAAGCTAACGAAACATATATTTCGGCATAATTTTCATTATTTTTCATAAAAATCGAGAAATAAATTCAAAAAAATAAATTGCCGCCGAAACGTTCCATTTGCTCTCATGACGTAACAGTTCACATTTCAAACAATGACAATTTTATAATATGTGTTTAGGCCGCGTGTCGCATACTATTTGGTATTTAATAAAATAGTAACGATGAAAAACAGACGAAATTAGCCTATTACGCCGCACAAACACGTCGAAATGTATTGACAAAATGAGAATTCCATAGGTGGTTTGGACTGTGACGTCATTCGAGATCACGGAACGTTTTCGATCACGTGACCATGGCCAGAATTATAGCAATTTTCGACCGAGCGAAGCGAAGGTCTTTGAGTTAACTAGGGCGATTTGCACTTGTCCGTCCGTCCGTCCGTCCGTCCGTCCGTCTGTCAGAGCCTTATAACTTTTGAATTACTGAACGTAATTACTTCAAATTTAGATATAATATGTAAACCGATGGCCTCCAGCCGAAAATGGCTTAAAAAGTTATAAAAATCTTTATTTCAGGGGGGCTCTCATAGAAGCGAATGCGAAGTAAAAAAAAAAAAATCACGTTACATAAAATTGTTACGTATCATTTTAAAGATAATTTTGAACTGAGTACAAAAATATTTTTTTTTTTAATTTTTCCCTTAAAATTGACGAAATGGGGGGCTTTCAAAGTGGCGATTTTATACGCTCGCTTGAAGACGCTCTCTAGAAAAATCCGCTATGGATTTTCAAACTGATTTTATGTTTTTAGGTCACTTATATCCTGTACTTGAACAACAAATACTAAAATTATATGAATATTATAAAGAAACGAGATTATTTAATTTTTAATGGGCGTCAGTAATTCATATAGCATCAACATAGCTTCACAATAATGCTAATAGATGGCGCAGTCAGTAACTATTCCCATGGAACTACGAGTTAAATTCAATGTTTGATAAATAATTCAATGTTTTCACTAACGTTCCCTAACCTTTACGGGCTACCTATAAGTTAGGTGATTGATGTTTTCTGTCAACTTATTTATCACGATCCTGTACGGGACACCTAAAAGGATATTGGGACGGATGTTAGGACTTAGGATTGTATTTAGGAGCTACCTACGTTAAGAGACTCCTACTTAGGGGATGATTTAGGTATGTTTGGTGAAAACGGGCATAATAATAATGTCAGTTTTGGTTATCATGTATCGATTGAATGAATAATCATGGGATACCGTTACCGCGAGGTCTCAGTTCGGGGCGAACCACTAGTATTTAATGTTTTCTAATTAAATAAAGCTTTATTTTTTAGTTTTGTCGTATGGAATAATGTTTTTAGATAATAATCCACCACACCAGTTGAAACGATATTTTTATTATAGTCAAATACCCTATTGTATATACTTAGGTACATACTATTTTTAAACTTGCTTCCTACTATCTTATTACTAGTTGATGCCGTGCCGACTTCGTCCGCGTGGATTTAGTTTTTAAATAACCTCGGGAAATGTAATTTTCCGGGATAAAAAGTAGCCTAAATGAGTTTTTTGACTAAAATTAATAAATTAGTAATTTGTAATTAATAAATTGTAAATTAACTCATCATTTTATTTATCGGTAAGTAGTTAGTTTTGCGAAATCTCATAAACTGACAATAATTTTAAACATCAATTTGTTTATGCCGCATAGATTGTATCGGTTTCCCACTGTACCTGTATACAGGTGTGCGTGAGCGCGCGCGGATCACGCCGATCAATGTGTGTGTGCGCGAAAATACCTACAATCGACAACGGCCGGCGCCACAAAGGACCCTTAAGGTGAAACTGTACCAGTTCTGAATACGGAAATACAACTTTTTTTGTGGGTACGACAATACATATACTGTCAACATTTCAGTTTTCAGTACGCACCCCTTGGGCTATTGAGTCAACAAGTCACTTTGTCTGCGTGGATTTAGTTTTTAAAATCCCTCGGAAACTCTTTGATTTTCCGGGCTACAAAGTAGCCTATGCCATTGTCCAGGTCCTCAACTAAACCCATGCTAAAAATGACGTCAACCCGTAACTCTGTTGCGGCGTGATTGAAGGACAAACCAACAAACAAACACACTTTTGCATTTATAATATTAGTATGATACATAGGTATAGATAGTGTCGTGTCGTGTGATGCGGGTTGTTACGTTCCCTCAAATATGGTTGAGCGAAGCAACGGCTGGGTCATGTGTCATGCTCGTGAACGGGTGCCACCGGCGGGAATGGGGCTACTTTATGTCTGCCCATCTTAAGATAGAAGTTAGTCGGTATGCATTTTTGGAATTTCCCTCATTGTGGAAACACTGCATATATAGCATAGTATTTATTGTATCGTACTTAAACTTGCTTTGAAAAGAGCAATCGCCGAGTTTCTTGCTGGTTCTTCTCGGCAGGAAGGGCATTCTGAACCATTCTGGGTAGAGCCTGACGATTCAAAAGCAAAAAAATATTTCCATTCTATTCTATTCTATTCTAGAAAAATCGTACTTGTAGATACTTCGTAACACTCATAATGGAAGAAATGCCCAGTGGAATTAATATCGATTTTCAACTTTGTAACAATAAATATTGTAACACGATTACGCCGCAGCCTGAGAGCCGGCGTAATGTCGATCGCCTCATATCGCGTTATTGCGAAAGGCTTTCAGGCAGCTGAGCTTGTAACAGAATGTGTTTGCAGCACATTTATAGCTTAAAAGTGCAACTGATACAAGTTCAAACGACTTCCTACTCTATCCTCGACTACTTTCAATTAGTAGTAGTAAGTGCGTGTAGGCATGAACATACGCAGGTGTGTAGGTTTCATGTACTGAGTTATGAGTACCTTTATTATACAACTTAATGATAGTAAAATCTTCGAAACTTCATCCTACTAATACCATATTATATAGAAAGTTTGTGAGAATGGATGGATGGGTATTCGTTACTCTTACATGCAAAAATTATATTTGACGGATTTTGATGAAATTTCACAATGTAATAGCTTATACATCAGAATAGTATAATAAGCTATATTTTATCTCGGGAAAATAAAGAATTCCCGTGGGAATCAAAAACCGCTCGGATGAAATCGCGGGAATCAGCTAGTTAAGTATTATTAATTTATTTATAAAAATGTTCAAATTCGAATGAAATGTAAGAAAAAAAATAGAAGTATTCATTAAATTATAATAAATTTTTCATAAGAATGGACATATCGATGCATCAAGATCCGATAAAAATGTTCATCTCAATAGATTTATTACGCACGAAAGATTTCGAAGAGCATTGAATAAACATCCGTGTGAGATGATAGGCAGATAAAAACCATGAATTGAAACGGATCTTATCTGCCTGTAATACCTTCGGAGTATCCGTATTATGATCGTTCTATTAAAATGTTCGATTAAGCGATAAAATATCGGTCGTTATGATAATACGTTCCGACGAGTTCCATGAGATGCGTGTGTAGAGTTTGAAAGGGTTTGTTTCATCTTGGGCCAGTTACTTGTACGCTATACCAAAAAATAATATTATAAAATCATAGAAATTAAATAAAAATATGCTTTTTTGCAGTTTTACAGTGAATAAGAGGTATAGATATAAAATTGATAATTGTAGAATAGCAACTCTCGGAGTGCATCCATCTGCTTTTGTTGTGTATGTTTGTACTGACATTACGTCATCTTAATGTCATTTCAATTGTCAATTGCTGTCAATTAAGGTTATTTTTATGTCAAACGTCATCATGACTAGTGTAGGTACGTGTCATTATCAAAAAGGACGCCATGTCGTTGCGCTTTTATTTTGCAAAATAATTTCGCATTGTACCTCATAAAAAGGACTTTTCCTGAGAAATAAAGAAAAAATAATCACTATTTCATGATTCCGAACATTTTGAAAGACCGTACAAATACCTGACCCAGGTTCCATATATATTTGAAACAACCCCTTTGGAACCCTATTTACTTATTCACATTTTACATGTAATTTTTAGTACCCTTATACTGAAAAGCTTCTTAATTTGTCTAGGTGTGACACAAATCCCTCTTTTTACGTAAAACGTTATTTATGTAAATTACCTGTTAAAGTAAAGCTTATTACACGAAATTATAAGAGTGAATGGCATATTAGGTACCTACGTAAGTCAGTCTTAGTTCCTGAATGGGTAAAATTTTGGTTATGAAACTAATAAGTATCATTTAAGAGATCTCGTAACTAACATACCAGAATTGATTTTATCATCTAATAATAATACATCTAGGTATTGCACTATTGTACCTAAGCACCCTAGCACTCTTACAATGGTTGTAAACACTTTCAAAGTTTCGAGGCGAAAGCAGAATTTCTTCAACCATGAGATTTGCGGTGAAATCCCGCAATGCTACTGTTCTGTTATAACCGCTATTTAAAACTCATGCGGTTTTTCGAAAATAACCACTTACTTACTATACCAAGGGCTAGTTGTACATTGGGCGATTAAAATAAGGTTTCCATTAAGTTTGTATCCATCAAAAAAACTACTTTGGATTGCACAAATCGGTTTTTCTCCATGTTTATACGTTAATAATTGTCCATTGGTACAAAATTAAACCTAACCGGTCAGGTTAGGTTAAGTTTGGGTTTATAATAAATTCATAACCCATAGTGACTTAATTCGGATTTCTGTGGTTTTTAACTTCTTCTAGCGAATAGCGGCTATGCAGGGCTTCTTGCAGTCCCTATATAACGTTAACCGTTGCCGATTTGTTGTGATTGCCACTAATATCTACTCGTACTGTTCCGTCTAACAGATTGTCGCTGCCAGTAAGAGCAGCATCTTCATGCCCTGAATGTTCCTCGCCTCATCTGGGTGCTCAATGTATTTCCCTAAGTTGAGTCTGGAATTATGCATTAGTGCATGTATTTAGTGTGTGTTTTGAGCAATAGCAAAGGAAGTTTAAAGGAGTTCTGGGGAGCTTTCCGGAACTTAACTATAACCATAATTTAATCACCTGAAGTGCAACTGACCCTGAGTCAAATGTACAACGCTTATCAAGTCCCGAACAAAATAACACAATATTACTTCATTAAAACTTTCGACAAAATTACCCATCCTTTAGTATAATCCCGTGGTAAACATGACATACCGATCGCTGCCGCTAATGATTTCAACATAAAAGCGCTCATAAAGCAAAATACTAATGGACTGGATGCAATCTTTATATCAATATCAATTCAAATTAGCCGCCATCGAGACTTCGAAGTCAATTAACGAGAGAGATGAGTGAGCGAATTGCTTCACAGAAGGTCTGAGTGCCTCCTGAGTCGAGAGGCGACGCAGTGGCGCGTCTTCAGCACTTGTCCTCATTCTCCTGCAAATTGACGCGAATATGGCTTAATCCTTTTAAGAATAATTCTCTTCACTACATTACCACATTACAGTTATTTAAGCGTCGAGATCATAGAGACTGCAGATCTCGAGGAGGCGCCATTTTATTTTCCAAATAGACAATTTAGTTTAAAAATCGTGAAGGAACGTAATTCATTGTGTTTGTGTGGTGTGTGGATTTTTGTGACATTTTCTATTTTTGTTGTACGTTAAGAAATAACATAAGTAATTTATTTGTGTTCTTTCATTTTCAACCGACTTCAAAAAAGGAGGAGGTTCTCAATTCGTCGTAGATATTTTTTATGTAAGTATGTTCACCGATTACTACTCGAAGACACCTAAACCAATTTGGAAAAAAAACTTTTTTTTTGTTTGAAAGGGTATAACTTCCCAGGTGGTCTCATTTCAATTTTATCGAAATCGGTCGAGCGGTTTTTAAGAAACCAACAATAGAATAGAATAGAATAAAAATGTTTTTATTCACTATGAAGAATATAGAATAGAAATGTTTTTTATTCACAAACTTTTTTACAAGTGCTTTTGAATCGTCGATGAGTCTACCACTGGTTCGGAATGCCCTTCCTGCCGAGAAGAACCAGCAAGAAACTCGGAGGTTGCTCTTTTCAAAACAAGTTTACAATTCAATAGAATAGTTATACAGTTTAATTACCACCTACTGCCTCATGAATCGCTGGAACGAATTATATCCACGCTTTTTTATCATTTTTATAGTCTAATTGCATAATATGCTTTTTTAATAAATTATATACTTTGTAGTAGCGCGGGCGTTTGAAGTCGGTTTTTTAAAAAGATTTTTTTATATTTAATTATGTTTTTTAAAATAATTATACGCCAAATTTTTAATATTTCTCTTTCCCTTAAGCGTGAAGCTAGGAATGAGAACGACGGCATTAGATGAGTGGAATGTGAACAGACCTTTCGATTTTCAAACCGTTACCCACATTGACACTCAAATTACCTGTAGTGCCACTTTACTGAATGACTCCTGGTTGAGAAGTATCACGGGACATGTAGTGAGTCGCATACCTCACTGCATGTAAGGATGACCTCACGCGTAGTAAAATCTTTCACGCCATTGATACACAATGTGCCATGAATTATCCCCTCGAGTGCTGGCGATAACGGCGCCATAAAATAAAGATCATTTTTCTTCCATGATTCAGACATTCCGAACAATAGAATATGGAGACCCATGGATGAAGCCCACCGCACTTATGAGCAGTCTGTAAGAAGTATTGCGTACGTCAGAAAGATTTTCCTCACCAAACATTTCTGTTTATTTATATGTGGCGGATATTAGCCCGGGTGCATTTTATCAGAAAGCCTTCTAGCCCCGCTCATAACTAGACAACATCACAATTTTGCCAGATATCATAGGTCGCCGAATATCCGAGAATAAAAGTTAAAACAAGTTGTCAAACAGCATTTGAGTATCTGTTTTTGGAACGAAGTTCCTTATCGCATCGATGGGGGCTAGGCGAAAAAAGTGTAAGAATTTTCCGTCACGACTCCCTTTCTAACATGTGGCGAGAGATGACATAATTATAATTTATTAAAAGTTAGCCCTTGACTGCGATCTCACTTGATGGCAATTGACGATGCAGTCAAGATGGTAACGGGCTAATTTGGAAGTTGTATGACAGTGTAAATTAAACCTACCCTATAAACTAATAGTTATACCCATAACTATTAGTTTCTGTACCTATGCCTTAGCGACACGTCTTTATGGTGAGGTGAGACTAGCTTCGGCCACAGACTCTCACCTGACTAGACTAGACCACAGACAATTCAAAAATTAAAAACTCCTAATTTTCCCCTGCCGAGAATCAAACTCGTGACCTCCCGATTTATAAAACCACAACTACGCCAGTTGGGTTGTCAAATATTTATACAAGGATGAGGATCAAGGATTTACAAACTTTCTATAAAATTCTCATGCAAATATTTACATGAGACCTGTCGTTAAACTTTATGTAGCAATTTCGCATCTTACGAGCATCGCCTTATCTACCGCTCTTTGTGAGTCAACTTATCTTGCGAAGTACGGTCAATACCTACTTCCCAAGCTTAGTCAGCCTGTTGTCTGGATCAAAATGATAATGCTTTCCGTGTAAAACCCGTAGCCATCTGTATCGATTCAAGCGTAATTCCTCAAATAGGAGCAGCCTCGATATAATGGGATTTTGTAAACTAACTATCAAACGTCAAAATGCGCGCATAGTATAAAATAGTTAACTGTGTGTGTTTTGTAATTTAATCGATAATTTATAATGTTTGTCGTGTGGACGTGTATTTTTGTTATTTTGGAAGACATTCGATTCTACAATTGATTACAAATAAGACATAATTTAATTTTAATTTTGGCAACATACCAACAGTACTGCAACGAATTTTTTTAATTAAACATTGTAAAAGTCCTATAATAAAGTAGATATAACTGCAAAATGGGTCAGATAATATTATGATTCTTATCGATATGACACAAATGATTAGATTACGATTACTGCAGCGCTTAATCTTACACAAAATATAAATACAAAACTAATTGAAATGAAAGGTTTACATCAAATACAACACGATATTTTTAACATGACATTGGTATGTTTACACCTAAGTTTGTTATTAATATCATGAAACTAAATGCCAATTTCACAACCACCAAGTAACGTTTAGCGTTTTACCGAGAATAAAGACGTTTTGAATTCTACAAAACTGTCAAATCGTCAAATTTATTCATCAGCACATTACTTGGCGATGGTGAAATCGGGTCTCCTCTCTTATTAAAAATCAATGATAAGTTTATACACCTAGGCCAGAACCCAATAAAAATAGAGCCTTCGTGCTAGTTTGAAAAAAAGGGAAGAGTTTATTTTAGCCCTGCCAGCAGCATTTCTTCCTCGGGAAGAAAACAAAGGTCGTTAATCTATTGTATTCTTATCCCACAGATCTACACAGACTGGGCCAACCACTACTTGGAGCGGGCGCGCTCGCGTCGCCGGGCGGGGACCTCGGGCGGAGGCCTAGCCAGGGACTGCGCAGATGGGCTGCTCCTGGCCGACGTGCTGGAAGGTGTCACAGGGCAGAAGGTTCCGCGAGCTCACCGAAAACCAAGGAACCCACAACAAATGGTAAGTCATATCTCGATTTTAGATATCGTGTGGCGATCATTTCAAGAGACCTATGTCCAGTGAACGTCTTTCGCTTGAGATGATGATGAATAGTGTAAACGATGATGAGTAGCGCAAAACTTAGTTTTAGGAAGAAAGTTACACGAGTATGTATAAAAGACACCTCTTGTATATTGAACAATGTTGAGTAGGTTTAAAAAAATGTGAAATAAAAGTGACAATCGTGTAAACAAATAAAAGTGAAAACGTGGTACACATATACGTGGTATACATGCTTTACTACATATTAATATACATGTAGTAAAGCATGTATATTAAATTTGATTATGTTGTGGAATGAAGAATATAATTATTATTCATAAAGAAAAGTAGGTAGTATCTTCTCTATTCCCAAAAAAAACAGATAGGATAAGTACCTATTTTCAAGCGCTAAATTATTGATTACTACCTACTTTTTTCAAGGCGTAGTTAATTCTGAAGAAAATAAAAGTGCAATGCTTTCCAACTAATCTAAGCAAGTAACTATTCCACATAGTCTATCTATGAATAGGTCAGCGAAGTAACTTTCTATGTCTTTGCATAACAATAGGTTTAGAAAAATGGCATAAATTGAAATAGGAGATCGAAAAAGGCAGAGTAAGTGCGAGGGAATTAATGTTATGATTTAACTTAACCATCTCGTAGCAAATCTAATATTCTACGTGACGAATATATATTATTTCTCTATGTATATCCAGAAAATATACGTATTAGGCAAGAATATCATATTATGGCATTAGAGAGAGCTTTTATTTGAAAGACATCTCACACCAATTCAGAAAATCGCAATCAAAAAATGTAATTTAAAATAATTGTAATCGCCTAACACTCGTGTGTAGAACATGAAAAGCATTTTACATAAAAGCTCTTTCTTATCGAATTTCCTGTTTTGAGCTCTGTTTGTATATTCAGCGATACGTTTGAATTTCAATCTAAACGACTTGCAATTGCAAAACAGTGAAACTGCGGGGCTTGAAACATGCACTGATGTGAATTTCAAATGTGACTGGTTTGACTGTATGACGTAGGTACATACCCATATCATTTGAATGTTTGTCTTCATGAGCTTTATCGTAGACTTTTTTCAAATTTGAAAATGGACTCGTTTAGCCACCTAAAATTTTTGGCATATTCAACTCAATGATTATCATAATTAATGTATTTAAGTGTGCGTGAATGAAATGTATTCCATCGTTATACCTAAAACAAAAGTTTTATTGCATCCTTACCTCTAATGCCAAATCACCGTCAAATGGCAACTTCTTTATCACGTACTCTATGAATTTTATTGAAACTTTGTTAAGTTAGCGCTTATCTTAATAAAAACCGCTTGTTTACAAATCTTTTCTTCAGAATCCAATCTACAGTACAGCTGATGGAGATGGCTTTACCATTCAATACATGCTACGTACTTCTTCTATGTTTGGCTTTGTTTCTGTTTTCGATGTATCACATGAATTTCTCGATTTTAATACTGCATTCTGCTACCAACTACATAATATTTATTGTCTTTGTCAAGTAATTCATTGTTCTCTAAAAACTAGGATATTACGTCCACAACTTTGTCCGATGTGGATGTTTGTTGTTTGGTTTTATTTCCTTTGATATCCGCTACCTACCATCCAAATTCCCGACAAAATTGTTTCACCGGTTTCCATGATAAACCCCGGCCCCGATAAACAGACGGACAGAGACTAAAAATTAAAAAAAAATTAGATTTTGTTAACGGAATACCAACGAACTAGAACCATACGTGCGTAATAAAAGTCAGCTATGACAGTTATTCTTTTTCATTTGAAAATTAGATGAAGATAGTTATCGTTATTTTTAAATCCACATTAGAAATATTTCAAGAAGTATAATTTATAAGTCATGCAGACGTCAAAATACCATACTCCCGAATATCCTGTTTCGTTTATTATTTAATCCAGACCAAAATGAAAGCGGCCCGGGAATATTTGGTTAGCTCAAAATAGCTATCGGCTCACAAATCATTTGGGCAGGTACATATCTGGGCCCTATATGGGGTGAACATATGGTAACTGAGATTTTACGATCTAGCCCAACCACGCATAACATATACAGCTTTAGATGTATAAAAATAAGGGTTGAAATCGTTTGAAGTGTTACCATGTGTTTTCGATATCTGTGTCAGTGTGGATACGTTTATGGGATAGGTAGCCCACAAACCCAAATCATGTAGTGTACCGAGGTGCTTCCGGCATGCGTCTGTATTTGAGAAAGTGGTGATAAGATTTATTGGTTTTGGTACGTAAAACGTACGTATGGTGGATAATGGATTCTAATGATCACGATTTTTTCAAACAAAAAATGCGTTAAATTATTCCTTGTCACCGTAAAAGGTAGATAAAAAGGTGATACTCCATACAATACAAGCGACCTATGTCTAGCAGAGGAAGTATAAAAGTTGATAAAGAAGAAAGATAAAAATTACAATTTAAAGCCCACTTGCAGCAAACTGCCCTGTTATATCACACCAAGTTGTCATCTCGAGTCCTGCTTGCTCCTGTTAATTTGAAAACAAACTTGAAAACGTCAAATATTGGTTTTTACAAGACTATGTGGGTACGCCAGTTCAGGCGTACTACGAGTATGAATTGCCGAAAGCTAGTACGCAGACGGTATCATCTAGTAGGTGCGAAGCGAGTACCAATATTAAATTTATGTTAATTTATTAACAGACATTAAGATCCGTAGCAGAACCAAAGTTACCGACATAGCTTGCATCTAGTTGCGAAGCTAAAGTGGTAATGGGTGGGGCACATAGTTCGAAGACCGATGATTGTTGAGGTTCCAAGGTACTGGCGTGGCAATATCGCACCGGTAAGACCTGCAGACCGCCCACAAAGTCGATCGACGACATCGGACAAGTCGTAGATACTCCATACAATACAAGGGACCTATGTCTAGCAGAGGAAGTATAAAAGTTGATAAAGAAGAAAGATAAAAATTACAATTTAAAGCCCACTTGCAGCAGTATGCCCTGTTATATCACACCAAGTTGTCATTTCGAGTCCTGTTTGCTCCTGTTAAGTGCCGATTTCATCAAAGTCGAGTGACGTTTATCCGAGGAATAATTTGGGCGTTCCGACAGTTTTTGTATTGAAAATACTCTAAAAATATCAAATTTACGCAGATAAGCCTTTTTTTATTATATATAAGGATTATTTTATGTTGGTGATATCGGTTGGGAAAAATATGTAAATAAATCCCTGCGCACAGCACCTAAAACCCACACACTAATCCCATTCAAATTTCGTTTTATTATTCGTACCTACAAACAATAACAATTCAGTCTTTATTAAAGTGACCGTGAAGTTGTCTAACAAAGTTAATTCAAGAGTCAATTATTCATGTGTAAGATATATTGCTCCTACGGTTTCATCCCACAGATTACACAATAACCAAAACCACTTTCAATGTAGAGTCGAACGATGATTAATTAGGTCTCGAATTGATGACGAATTCCCTGTGCACAGGAGCTAAGATTGTTAATAAACCACAATAAATTGTGATCCCAGCCTTGTGCGAGTATACTTGATTAGGTATACTAAAGGTATACCAAGAACTATAAACTCAAAGCAGTATTATTGTTATTTAACAATTATTTCTACTGGATACGAGCAAGTTTAGTTACTTTAAAAATGCTTAGTCCTATAACTAGTAAAATCATCCTGAGCTTTTCGGACAGATTGAACCTTTGAGTAATAAACATTGAACGCATCAGAAACCTACTAAAAGAATTAAGGTCTCACCAGTAACAGTAAAAATCTCAATATTTTGGAAAATATGCGATATCAACCTATATATTTTAAATAAAATAAATACGATCAATAGATCTAGTTGCATTAGAAATTGCGAAATTGATTCTACAACAACATACAATACGTATTACTTTTTATATATCTATTTTTAGGTCAACTATAGGTGAACGTACTCATAATAGTCAATTCCCAGTAGTTCCCATGGTATATTTGACCAAAACAACACATGCCATTAAGAATGAGTAACAAACCTAAGAACAAGAGTTAACGCAAACAACAAGTTGACATGTTGTTTAAACTGGCATTGAACTTTATCGTAAGTGTACTCATAATATTACGTACAGTCATACAAAAAAGTGAACTAGTACATTAAATTAATTTCTTACACTTCCTTATGACATGTTAAGAATTGATACGATTTTTAGTAAGCCATAAAAATAACTATTGCAAACTATAATGAAACTAACTTTAATTTATTTTTAAATGTAATTCCAGCCTTTAATTTTAACTAGCTATAATTTTTTTCATTTCATTTAAACTCTCACAATATTTTAATTTTTGTAAATTTTCATAGCTTATAATATTCTGTTTATATTTATGTATAATAATAATTTAATTATTTGCTTGTTTCGGGGCCAACTTAGTTACACTTGATCGATATACGACAGTGAATTTTATCCACCTCACATGATAAATGTGAAATGGGTCTTCTTTTTATTTTCTCAACCCTTGAACTGATCTTGACGGGTGCAAACATAAAATTCACCTTGGAGACGAACACAAGCTACTTTGTCGGAAAAACAAAGAGTTTCCACGAAATTTTCAAAAGTCTAAATTTCCCGAAGTCGTTGCGTCGAAAGCTAGTCAGAAGTAAAATTAACAGGACAAATCATATTATGTTCATATCTTACTAGGATAATAATGAAAGGTTTTCACGTGTTATTGTTTTCTTATGTAGAGTTATACCTACAGTCTAGCAAATAGTCACGACTTTCTCATTTCGGTTGTCTAGACATATCAGATAGTCTCAAATTAGCAGGTCCCACTTGAGTTGAAATATTGTTTAATGGTACTAGATAATGCTACTACTGTGTAAGTCGAATCTCTAAACTAGAATGCATACCTACAGTGCTATGCTTTTTACAGCGAAATTATGAATAGTATTATGTATAGTTATACCTAGTTACTTTTAGATTTGCCAATTTTGCTTTGAGATCTGAAAAAATATATTTTATGAATTTCATTTCTTAAAGACGATTTTCTTTAGTAATGTACGAAAGTAAGTTCGTGTACTATCAAATATTTGAGTGAATAAAATACGACCTATTAAAATAGTGAGCAATCAGTATAATTTATGGCTAGGTGTTAGGCCTATAATATTTACACGGGTTGATCGGAAGTTGGGCATTGTTCAACCGAGTGTTGAACGATATGGGCCAGTGTTTTTAGTAATGCTTACTTAGGGCTGTCTACAAAAAGGAATTCTAACTACAAAATCTCAACTATTATAATACTAGGTAATATTTAACCTATTATTTAGTTTTTGAGCTTAAGTGCTTGCGTGTTTTGTGCACCACTCAAAGTGATTCGCAAATTGAAATCTTTCGCAAATTGAAAGCATTGTCATCTTTTAAACTCAAAACGGCTCAAAAAATCAAACCAATCCTTATAACCCGAGATAAATCTTCACCTGAAACGAGTTTGAAAGCGCGAAGTTAACAGAGGAATATCTAAGTTCAACACTTTTTTTACAAATCTAAATCGATATTATTTAGTTTTATTTAAAGAGTATTTTTACTAAAATGAATTCAATTTCACGTTAACCATCAGATGGGAAAATAAACCCAAGAGTAAATCTAATTAATGACTAAAGAAAGGACTATTGACGAAGTGATAATAGTATTTTTTAGTGAAATAACCCGTTAAAAAATTAATTAGTAACTCAAAAGCGTCAATTAAGATGGTCTTTTCAACACGAATGCCGGGTACAAAAAAATTATTGTGCCCACATTTGTGACTTTTTGCATACAAACGTTATCCATCATTAGTCGAGATGACGGGCTCCTGACAAACAAACTTATTGTTTGCTTGTCTATTCCACGATGATTTATTACAGGTAGTGATTCTGCGATGTTTTGAATGCAAAGTGAATTTTTAACCAACTTCAAAAAAGGAGGAGGTAATAAATTCGTCGGAATCTTTTTATTTTATATGTCCACCAATTACTCGAAGACGCCTAAACCGATTTGGAAATTCTTTTTTGTTTGAAAGAGTAGAGTTAGAGAGAGCCCCAGGTGGTCGCATATAAATTTTATCGAAATCGGTCGAGCGGTTTTTAAAATATCAACAATAAATTATATTATATTTTGTATATATAGTGGCGCGGAAGTTTGAAGTCGATTTTTTTAATAAAAAAAAATTATAAAATATATTTATATACTTACCAGTTATATACCAGTCGTATTTGTTTTAAATAAAATAAAATTAAAGTGTAAAATAAATTAATTATTCAAGTTGTAAGATTTAAGCAGAGTGGAAAAAAAAGTTTTAAAGAAAAGAGTTTGTTGTTGAAGAAATTTGGATAGTTCTTTCAGTTTTGGAAAGTTCAGGTTTTATAATGATATTGAACAGTAGGTACTTAATTGTAATAAAATTTATTTTTTATGACATTAATCAAGGAAAAAGAGGGAAAAATTATCATAATATTTATGTTTAAATTATTCATTTAATTCATTAGCAATGTTGTTTTGTTAAAAGTTGTGACGATTTCATATCGATTTTGTTCTAAATTTTAATTTGCATTCATTAATTTCAATCGTTGAGGATTCGATACATAGTGATAAAATATTAATTGAATTTAAAATCGTTTAAAAATAGATGATAAAAAAAGCTGGCTACGACGCTTACAAATTGGGAATCTTTGATTAAGTTAAAGTTGAATGAAGAAATCCAATCTACACAATGAGAAATAAAAGTTATAAAAGAATATAGCTTAAAATTTCTCCTGCGGCTAGTTCAGTGCCTCTGTATAAAGCTAACGAAAACTTTCTTATTCTCATTTTTAGAAAAACGAACCTTGCTGTATCTAAAGGAACACCAATTTTTGCCTGCATCTTTTTCTTGATTTCTGTTGTCCTACTTATACTACTTAGTACAAAAAAAAACTTCTTAATAAACATTATACATTATAATTAAAGATCTGGATGACAGTAGGACGGGCATCCGAGCACAAGGGCTAGTAGATTAATTTTAGTAGTTACCTATAATATTTTCATATACCTAATGTATCATCATCATCACATTCTCATAATTATCATCCTCAGCATCTGAACCCAACACCAGCCCATGTACGTACTTGGCACGGGTGTCTTCTCAGAATGAGAAGAGTTTGGCCATAGTCCACGCTGCCCATGTGCTGACTTCGAACAATATGAAGAATCACAGGTAAGCGGGTTTCCTCACGACGCGCGACGCCTTCCTTCACCTTTGAAGCAAGTGATACATACCTATTCAAAATTGCTTAAAACGCACATGACTCCAAAGTGCTCTAACAAGTGTCAGTGATTTCGCATTTATATTTATTTGTAAGGAGCGTAATAGGAGTTACGATGGATTTTCTTCAATTGCAAGTTGTCGTACCATTTCACTACGTAATCAAAAGCAAAATGTAACACGGCAAAAGTTTTATCTGGGACATTATTCGTGACCAACTCGAGCGCAGTTTCCATGATAATCTCATCTGATCTGGAGGAAACTGCATCTGTGCCATTGTTATTGCTTAGGTTCCGTTACGAGGTTGTGCCTTAAAATGTAATCCGTTTCGTTGAATTCTATGACGCATGAGGTCACTCTTTGTAGTTGTGCTTGACTTTAAATCTCAAAGTGTAATAGAGTAATCATACAAATGTTTGTAATTAAGCCTGGATCTACGATCAAGCATTTCTTCTATGCCTTTATTTTAAATTGAACGCAGACTTTGTCAAAATATCGTTACGACAACAAAATAGCATAGATAATGTAATAGTATGTAATTTAACGAGACTTTTATTTTTGAGCTAAGTTTGAGTTCGCAACTTTTTTATGATGGCCATTAAAAGGTTCTGGGACATTATTCTATGTATAAGTGGATGTATTACATTATGTGCTTTTTCTACCCATCATGTAGGTAATCATTATTAATATAACGTATTAAGGAAAATTTCAATCCAAAGAAATTAAACGTTATCAAATCTACATTTAAGATACTAATAAAAACCTGGATCGTTATATAATTTATAATGAATGTTTTAATTTTTAAATACTCCATGCTTTTGAAGAGTAGATAAGATAATATTATATATTATTTTGTCGAATAAAATTCGCATAAATTAAATTGTGCGGCACCTTAATTTAAATTATTTTAATGTTTTTAAAATTTATTTCTGGCCAAACTCGCAATAAACAAATTAAAGATAAAAGCCATTTTTTGATAAAAATAATTCATAGCCGCAATGTAAACTTAAAACAGCTATTAACTCCTTAATTTTCTTCGTTTCGAAGTGCTAATTAGTCGATTACTCGACACAGGCACAGCCTCAGTCGCTCTTTTATTCGTTGATGATTCTTTCAACAATCAAGAATCAACATTCAACCTCATAGTCATTTGAGCGCCTGACTCGCTCGGTAGCGGTTGCGTTGTTCAACTAAACGATTAATGTATCGAGACTAACTTATCGATGTTTTTTCATTCGCTCCCGTGCTCACCTTGATTCAATTTTCGAATTTTTAAATACGTTATGACAGTTAAGACACGTTACTACGGCTTGTGAATTTTGAACAGTGATTCTGGTGTTAACTTTAGAGATTTGTAATTAGTGTTCTATTAACAAATTATATTGACAGTTTAGTGATAAGAGTGTAGTGGTTCTAAGGATATTAATAGCTGGGATAGAGGTCAGTATTTCGTTTGGAATATGCCGACGTAGTGTTTGAATAATCTAGTTCCATATCGACTAGACTGGTGCCGTTGATTTTGTGACCGTCCATATTTGATTTATGAAAGCCACACACTTTCTATCCTTTTTTAGATTTCAATTGAGATTAGGGTTATGTTCGCGTTTCTTAGATATAATACGTACTAATAACAAATAGTCACAATATTATGCTATTCATGTGTATGATATGATAAATATTATTTACTCAAATAAACGTTTAGCAAAAGAGATTAAGGCACATTTTTACCTTCTAGTGTAAATAGGTGCGGATAAACAAAATTTGTTTAAAAATATTCTACAGTGCAGTACTATAAAGTTTTTGATATTATGTATCTATCAGACAAATAGTAACTACTAAATAGTGATGAAGCAAAAATTACAGGAAAACATAGCACCTTAACAAAATAAGTAAAACTATGTATTTAAACTATCTAATATTAACTTTTGCCCGCGACTTCGTTTGCATGAATTTTGGTTTTTAAAAATCCCGCGGGAATCCTCCGTTTTGGGATAAAATAGCCTGTTACTCTCTTCACTAGCAACACCCATGCAAAAATCATTTCGATCCGTTGTTAAAAAAATCTCAACCTGAGTAGGGATTAAGCAATTTCAAGTTGTTTTTGTGTTTTCATAATTACATACCAAAAATGAACTTACAATTTTATTACCAGCACATTTAAAAGTAAAAGATTAATTGCGATTCAGTAAAATGCACCATTAAGTTTTGCCCTACTTCATGATTTGGCCGTCAATTAATTATCAGTTAAGCAGTAAACATTCTTTTATTACGACCTTACACCCTACACGTTACACCCTACAGTAGGTACCTACGTACCTACTGCCTACCTAGTGTATTGGATCATCATCATCATCATCATTAGCAACCCATCAACGGCTCACTACTGAGCGCAGGTCTCCTCCTCTCAGAGAAGGGTTATAGGCCATAGTCACATAATATACATACATACATGCATACATAGTGTGCAGGTCCCCACGATGTTTTCCTTCACCGTTGAAGCAAGTGATATATTTTAATTGTTTAAACGCACTTGACTCCGAAAAGTCCCGGCCCGGGATCCCGGGATCGAACCTGCGACCCCCCGAATAGGAGACCACAGTCCTAACCACTAGGCTATCACTGCTTATTGGATATTGGATAGATCACTATAATTATTATTTTCAACCGATTTCAAAAAAGGAGCCTAAGTTATCAATTAGTCGAAATTTTTTTTTTTATGTATGTCCACCGATTACTCGAAGACGCCTGAACCCATTTGAGAATTTTTTTTTTGTTTGAAAGGGTATACTCTCCAGGTGGTCCCATATAAATTTTATCGAAATCAGTCGAGCGGTTTTTAAAATATCACCAATAAATTATATACTTTGTATAGAGTGTGTGTAATGTAATAAAACGGGAGTTTGAAGTCAGTTGTTTAAAAAAAAAAACTAATTTATTTCGTCATCACTCATCACACACGACTGGTAATTCCGTAATATTTCTCCATGTGACATTTTAATTGATATTATTTAAGTCGTTTGTTTTTATTAGAATAACAATTAATAGAGATATTTTATAAGATTCAGTTCATAAAATTAAGCAGTCTTTTCAACCTTGAGTGTGGTAAAACCTACTAGCACACTAGGTACTTATTTATGGAAGTTACCTTTGCGCCCGAGACGTAGGGATGCGTGATAATATTTTTAAGATTGAACGTTTCGCGGATTGAGTGTTTTGAGTTTTGAACAGCGTTTTGAGTAAATTTTGAGTACTATTTAACATTTCAAGTGTACACATACACATAGTATGTGTCCTAAAAGACACCGTTCTAGAAGCAGAAATTGAATTAATATTAAAAAAGAAACCCCTAATTAAAATAAATTTCAATAAATAATAGGATGATATTTTTATCATTTTTAAAATTCGTAATCAATTTTAAAAACCAATCTGACAGTAGTATGTCAAAAGTGCGATAGGCTAAGTGCAACTCCGGGCTTTGGGTAGGAAGGTGTCAAGAATTCTTATTTGCAATTCTCGCTATCTCACATACATATAAATAAAGCTGTCGTCTAATTCACGCACTTCGATTCTGTATTTCCAATATTAAGAAGACGCTTATAGAATACAAATGTAGTTACGAAGACCGATTTGCCATGCAACAGCGATAAGTCGTGGATCACCAATAGGGTTGACACTCGCACTTTTTACAAATAACGTATATTTTACAACTTATAAGATAACGAACGTATTATTGGCAAAATTTTAATTTGAAAATCAAATAAATCACGCTGTTGTGTCATCACTTGTAAGTGATAAGATACCAGCGTGATTTTATTAATTCCCAAATTGCCCCGCGAATTTATAGTGTCTTAATCGACCGAGCGAAGCGAAGGTCTCTGAGTTTACTAGAGCGATTTGCACTTGTCCGTCCGTCTGTCACAGCCTTATAACTTCTGAATTACTGAACGTAATTACTTCAATTTTAGATATGATATGTAAACCGATGGCCTCCAGCCGAAAATGGCTTAAAAAGTTATAAAAATCTTTATTTCAGGGGGGCTCCCATACGAAATGGGGGGCTTTCAAAGTGGAGATTGTATTCGAGGCTAGATTTCTAAAACCACTTTGTTTTAAAACTTGAAACTTACACATAATTTGAGTTATATTCTGTACTTGAACAACAAATACTAAGATTAGATAAATATTATAAAGAAACGAAATTATTTGAGTTTTAATGGGCATCAATGTTTTTAACAAAACTTCACTATACTGTTACTAGATGGCGCTGTCTTTAATATTGTAAATATGCATCCCATCCACGAAAGCAGATGACGATTGACGTCATCAGATTCGGCGCGTTTAATTACAATATAATATAGTTAAAACTACCTTATGGGAATTATGGGATACCGCGAGGTCTCAGTTCGGGGCGAACCACTAGTATAATTTGTCTCAGTAGGTATGCATGGTGGGAGTTTAGTTACTAGTTACCGTCAAAGACGTGTACGATGGCAAGTAGAAGCTACTTAGGGGTATGTTTTTAATGTACACTGTACACGTCCAATTTAGCCCGCTACCATCTTAGACTGCATCGTCATTTATCATCACGTGTGACTAACTTGTCATCGAATTAAAAAAAAACCACAGGCAGCAGAAGTAAAACACGTCATACTCATATCTACTGATATTAAACTGTTACTCGTAACATTAGCAATTGGCATGTTGGTGAATGGTGATGCGAACCCATAAGATTTTCTCATACCAAAGATCGTCATGGCATCTTAAGAAATTTTCGCTTCAAAAACAAAAGTTTGACACCCCTATGTGAGTGCAGCTGTAAAAATGATACGGTTTGATTCTGTTGTGCTAAGTGACTTTTCACACTTGTCCGATGGGTGGTCGCGGGCGGCTTCTGATCGAGCCGAGCCCGCACGTGATTTCTCAGAAGTCAACTTGTGACACTCCTTAATGACACGTTAAAACGCTCCATTGCAAAATCATTTCGGCAAATTTGCAGAGCGTGCTACGCGATTTAAATTATGAGAATTTTTGGAACGTAGTTCCTTATCGCGCGGTGCGGAAGGGGGCTAGACGGAAAAAATTAAGACAAAATTGAACCGACACTCGACACTGATCGACACTTTTTTGAGTGTGAATTTGGTATTGTGTTCGGTATTTTCGCGGTACAATATTGGGTCTCCGTAGCCTTGTGGCTTCTGCAGTCGCCTAACAGTTAAAAGTCGATGGTTCGAATCCCAGCTCAACAGACTGAATTTTCTATTTTCAATTTTATTTTAAATAATTTCTACATGTGGAAGGTTCCAGAAGCCACAAGGCTACGGAGACCCATTATTGTACCGCGAAAATACCGAACACAATGCCAAATTAATTAATCGAAAGGAACTACGTTCCATCCGGGTGTCCCTTGACACCTCTCAAGTTTTTTGTAACGATTTGTTTATTTACAAGTGTCCAAATAGTTTTCGTTGGCAGAATAGAATCAAGCCTAACAAAAATTTACCAACTAGCTAAATTTACCAAATTTTCGTAAACTAAACTTCCTAGTAATTTTCGCCGTGATAAATTAAAATTAAATTATATTTAGTGAGAACCTAATTATCTTTAAATCTTTTTTTGAGCTAACAAAGTGTTGAACTGAATCTGATTGTGACCCTGAGCGACTCTGAGTGCAACAGTCAGTGATAAAATTTTTACGGCAATTTTTTTACATAAGTATCATTATAGCTCGCTTTTGGCCGCGACTTCGTCCGCGTGGTCCGCTTTTAGCTTTTCAAAATTCTTGCGAGAAACCTTCTTTCTTTCTTTCTACTAAGGATGTTATTAAGGAAGGCTTATAACTTATAAGAGAAATGGTATAATAATTATAAATAGTGCGTCGTGTGAAAAGCCATCGAGTGCAGGCGCCACTCGCTCGACATTGCCTTGAACTGTCGCCCATGTTTAAGGAGAAACATATTTAATGCTGGGGAACTTACAATACCTACAATATACATTTAATATTATTGCACCTGGTCTTTACCTTTATTTAATTATCATAATACTAGCTGATGCCCGCGACTTCGTCCGCGTGGATTTAGTTTTTAAAATTCCTCGGGAACTTTTTGATTTTCCGGGATAAAAAGTAGCCTATGTCACTCTCCAGGTCCTCAACTATACCCATGAAAAAAAATCGCGTCGATCCGTAGCTTTGCTGCGGCGTGATTGAAGGACAAACCAACAAACCAAAAAATGCACTTTCGCATTTATAATATTAGTATGATTTATTATCTTCGAAGTGCCGCATCCATCGATCAGTAAATTTCGTAAAAAATAACTTCTCTCCTGAACGAAAAATATGGAGTACTAACTACTAACTAATGTGTAGTATATTTTCTTTCCACAACGTGCCACGCAACCGTGGCCATGTCTAACCGAGTAGTAAAAACGTTCTTACATTTTTGTATTGAAAACCTGCCAAAAGATCTTAACTCCTCAGTTTTACCTTTACCTCATCATGAGCAACCCATTAACGTCACGCTACCTGAGCGCAAGTCTCTATTCAGAGAAGGGTTATAGGACATAGTGTACCACGCTGGCCCAATGCGAAATGGTACACTTCAAACGCCTTTGACAACATTATGGTGAACTCTCAGGCGTGCAGGTTTCCTGACGATGTTATCCTTCACCCTTGAAGAATGTGACATATAATTGCTTAAACGCACTTAACTCCAAAAAGTCAGAGGCCCAGGATCAAACCTGCGATCCCGACTTCACTAGCATCTATTGATATTTGAAGCTAAAACCAAGAAGCTTAAATACCTACAACACATAACTAATATGACGTTTGTTTATGATAGTCGCAGAACTGTTACATGACTGTAGACTTGCTACACTCAGAGATTAGGAAGAAAAAATAGATTGACTGCTAAGTCTTTGTATAAATCAAATTACGCTGAAAATTATCTTAGCGTTACTAGGAAGTAGGATAGAAAGTTATAATTCTCTGAAATATTGAATTTGGTTCGTAACATTTATTAATTTAAGTATAGGATCAAAATACAAAATTTTCATAAAACCATCAAATAAAGATAGCAAATTAGTATTCTTCGTGTAGGTAATGAACTCCTATAGATTTGGCGTAACATCTGGAAGACATCTATACTTCTTCAACTAATCTCAGCTATACTTTAATAAAATACACGTGTGTCATATTCATAATCGCCAAAACCAGCCTCTATCTGGGGCACGTTGATTAATACGTTCATTTAAAGTTTTTTGTGGTAGCCTGACGCTAGCCCACTCCGCTAGTGTAAAGGGGTCAACCGCTCGACGCGACGCCGTTAATTATGTAAATAAGTGATTTCATCGTTATAAGATATTGTATGTCATCCCTTGAGATGACGGGATGAAATATTAAGTGATAATGAGGTAGCAATCAGCAACTATGTATGTGGTATTAAAACCGATTCAAACTACAAAGTATACGAGTATGGCTGAAAAAGCCATAGTAGTTTCGTATGAAATAACTTATGATAGACCGTGACACATACGCGTACGGGGCGAAAGTTTTCCGGGGGGCGGCTGTAAAAATTTCTTTAAAAATATATTACCCAGCAGTACTGAACATGACCACTATTTCCCCTTTCCCCACCCACTAAGAGTAGAGCTTGTGCAATGGGTGGAGTTGAAACCGTCGTAGACCTAAAGAGTTTTCCGCGCCTTGAACGGTTAAGCTGTTGTTATAGGCTTCTTTGCATTGACTAGTGTAGTTCGAATTAAAATAAATTGCCAGCTGATTAAAGGTTTTAAAATCCTTCTTTGGTTTTCTGGGATAAAAAGTAGCCCATTATCGATTTCAGGATGCAAGTTTTCTCTGTGCCTTTCTTCAAGATCAGTTCAATTATTTTTAGGCCGTGAAAATAAATCACTCTAGAAACCCTGATAATTTATTACGTTCTATAATAATTTAATATAAAAAAATATTTTAAAAAACCGACTTCAAACACCTACGCCACAATAAATTTATTGTTGATTTTTTTAAAACCGCTTGACCGATTTCGATAAAATTTAAATGGGACCATCTGGGAAGTATATCCTTTGTAACAAAAAAGAATTTTTCAAATCGGTCCGATTAATCGGTCAACATACATAAAAAAAAGATTCCGAAGAATTGAGAACCTCCTCCTTTTTTTGAAGTCGGTTAAAAAAGTCGTCATAAGCATTTTTTGTATCATCCTGTACCTATATAACCGATCCGATGATAAGTATTGACAGAAGACAAAAAAGAATTTTTAAAGCATCTGAAAATAAATCATTTATGGTCCAAGATCCCAGTGCCGCCAGACCTAAGTTATTTTCTCAGCCATGATTTGTGTACGATAGAATAGTTTTCGTGAGTCCTTTCAGTGTATGCGTACTTGTTAGCTTGTGCCGACGGCCAATTTCCAGATACCAGGTGCTAAATGTAGGTAAAAACTAGACTAACTTATCTTAAATTCTCAGGGCTGATTTTCATATATATGTTTTAAAGAATATTGTAAAAATTAATAAATTAATACTGCCAGACGCTTACCGCCGGCGGTAACTTTTGCCAGACGCTTTGAAGCTCCCAAAAAAATATATAATTTAAGTTAAGTTATATTCTCAGTTACGATTTTTATACATGATACTCAGGGAACTATTGCAATATTTTCTGTAAGCTGCCAGACCTATTGGAGGGGTCAAACATCCCCCCAGACACACATTAAGCGTTCCCATATGTATGAGCGCTAGAACATGATTCACTTGTTTACTTCTACTACTTTTTAGGGTTCCGTAGTAAACAAGGAACCCTTATAGTTTCGCCATGTCCGTCCATCTGTCTGTCTGTCTTCATGAAAAAATTCATCCACACTTTACATGTAGGGGAGGTACCCTAAAAAAATATTTTTCACAATTTTATTTCACGACTTTGTCGGCGTGATCGATATTTATACCCTTGTCAAATTACAGATTTCTAGTACCAATAGTCTCTGAGCTAAACAGGGGACAGACAGACAGACAGACAGACAGACATACGGACGGACATGGCGAAACCATAAGGGTTCCTTGTTTACTACGGAACTATAAAAAGTAGTAGAAGTAAACGAGTGAATCATGTTCTAGCGCTCATACATATGGGGACGCTTAATGTGTGTCTGGGGGGATGTTTGACCCCTCCAATAGGTCTGGCAGCTTGCAGATGATATTGCAATAGTTCTCTGAGTATTATGTATAAAAATCATAACTGAGAATATAACTTAACTTAAATTATATATTTTTTGGGAGCTTCAAAGCGTCTGGCAAAAGTTACCGCCGGCGGTAAGCGTCTGACAGTATTAATTTATTAATTTTTACAATATTCTTTAAAACATATATGAAAATCAGCCCTGAGAATTTAAGATAAGTTAGTCTAGTTTTTACCTACCTTTAGCACCTGGTATCTGGAAATTTGGCTGTCGGCACAAGCTAACAGGTACGCATACACTGAAAGGACTTACGAACACTATTCTATCGTACACAAATCATGGCTGAGAAAATAACTTAGGTCTGGCGGCACTGGGATCTTGCGCTATTATGAGATTCGAGCTTTAATTTGTTTATTTTGTGCAAAAACGTTGTAAAATTATGTAGAAAGCGTTATCTGATAAATCATTAAAATGTAGGTAGATCGAGATATCTACTCGTATGACATCAATTTGCCGGTGTACCGTTGTGACCTTTGTTTGTGTAACTTATCTTTCGAGTAGGTCAAGGACCAACATCAATCTTCCGTTATACTCGCACCTTATTACCTTCACCTTGATATTGATTTACCAAATTTTTTTAGTGTCTCTTTTTATGTTTTTTAAGCATAGTTTTAAGCAATATGGCGTTTGAACACTTTGCGTGTAGACGGTCGTCTCTAGTTTCAAAGGAGTTCGATTATAACATTACATATACATATTTTTCGCTACAAGATGTCGCTAACAGTTGCTTAAACAGAGGTGCGATTGTCTAAAGTTCTTCCATTGGTCGTAATCGTATTCGATGACATTAGAATCAAAGTAAAATAAACCATAACGGCATTGAATTAGAGCTCAATTTCGTGTATGCATTCTTATACGTTTAGATATACAGTACGATACGCTCCATAACGCTCCATGTTGGAATCGGTTGTACTGAATTTGTGACTAAATCATTAATCAAGGATTATTTTACTTTGACGCTAATGTAATCGAATAACTTTTAGACAATTGGTACCCTGATCGAAAGTAAATTCATATCAATAATTTCGGCGCAGACGGGACGGGTATACTTAGTTGGACCGTGGCGTAAAACACTCAGAGTGTGATTCTTAAGAGATGTGGGTACGATCTCCGCTGGCACCTCAAGTATGATGTGTAATTAAACATTATTTGGTCCTTTGAACTATGAGATATAGATTAAGATATATTAAGTGAACTTTTGAAGCAGTGACGACCTAGTGGTTAGGACGTGGTCTCCTATTCGGGGGGTCGCAGGTTCGATCCCGGGTACGCACCTCTGACTTTTTGAAGTCATGTGCGTTTAAGCAATTAAATATCACGTGCTTCAACGGTGAAGGAAAACATCGTGAGGAAATCTGCTCATTTGAGAGTTCTCGAAGGTGTGTGAAGTCCGCCAATTCGCATTGGGCCCATGGTGGACTATGGCCTCTAACCTTTCTCTGAAAGGAGACCTGCGCTCAGTAGTGAGTCGTTGATGGGTTGCTAATGATCAACGATGAATTGAACTTTCCTGCATTTAGCGATTTGCTTTCGATATTTACGAGCACCTCATACGTAAATTGTTGTTTATTATTTCTAAAAGTTTCCTCTTACTGTAATAAGTTCAGTTTAGCCTTTAGTTTTATAATTATAAGACACAATTGTTACGAATTATGATTCATGGCCTAAAATCATCTTACTCAACGGATTGCTCATTGGATTTCATCGTCAATAATAACTTGTTTTTGTTCGATGCAATTACTTTGGCCTATAAGAAACGATTCTACGAAACACAGGGTACAGAGTGATGTGTAGGCTTAGCAAAATTATCACTCAATTATTCCGAGAATTTTCTGGCAGAGCTCACCTTCCACACCTATTTATAGTTTGACGGCCGATTTCAAAAACCTCATTCATTTCAAGTCTCAACTCATAGGCTTATAGGCCTTCTCTTGTATGAGAACTGTTTAGACCATATATAGTCCATCACGCTCCAAGTGCGTATTCGTAAACTTAGAATTTCACGGAGAACCTCATCACGCATGCAGGTTCCTCACGATGTTTTCCTTCACCGTTAAAGCAAGTGATATTTAACTGCTTAACACATAGGTATAGTTCCGAGAAGTCAGAAAAATTAAGACTAATTTTGTTTTATTTTTATTAATCCAAAACCTTTAAATTTAAAGTCCACATATAAAGTAAAACGTTGCATTAATTTTATTATATACTGGCTTTTGCCTGCGGCTTCGCTCACGTTAAGTTCGATTTTTCAACCCCCTATTATTTGGGTTGAATATTCAAAAATTCTTTCTTAGCGGATTCCTACGTCATAATAGCTATCTGTAATCTGTATGCCATTCAGCCCGATCCATCCAGTAGTTTGAGCCGTGTGTTGCTAGATCAGTCAGTCATTCAGTCAGTCAGTCACCTTTTCCTTTTATATTTAAGATTAAGAGTAATCCACTTATTGAGTGGCATTCTGTTTAACACTACTGTGATATAATATTTGGATGAAATATTCGATTTTCAATTTCTAGGTTTTGAATTCGACATTTTATTGAAATCAGATAGTTTATTACTAGTATAGGTAGGCTATACGGTTTATATCACCATTGTACGCAGTCTATGTAAGAAATACATTCGAAATGTGTGTGGTCTTTTACTGTGTGTAATCATAAGCAATTATCTTCCGTTATGCGTTTATCGAACACTCCAATTGTGTTGATAGCCAAATCAATTACTTCACTACAAGCACGCACTTCGCGCCAGTTATGGTAACGTCTTAGTACACTTTAGTGCCTTTTGCAATTGTATTAAAACAAACTAGGTTTGTCAGTGGGAAAGAATGACGAGCAAAATATCTTCTTAATGTACAGGCCCTTAGGCCTACTTTACATTCGCCAAGTAAACTTATTCAAGTAACTATGATTCGTAGGCAAAAGTTTTAAATTATTAATTTTAACTAGCGGTTTATGTAATTACTTATTATTCCTTTAGAAACTTCCACATTAGCGTTCCTCAAAAATGTTCATACATAAATCTAGCCTCTACCATATTCCAGTCAAATCCATAATTTTTACATAAAAAGTCTGACGCAATATTGGTGCAGATGAAATCTAAATTTCTTTAAGGTGGTTTAGACAACGAAAGCTCGACAGTGTCGTGATAATTTCTCCTAGCACAAGCACAACGCTTATTTGGAAGCAAAAGGCATCAGCATGGCTAATTTTGAAATCAAAATCAGTGATATCTATAACAATAGGTGTATCATATGCTATCGCTTGTATAAAGATAAAAATCCTAGTCCAACGTGATGGTATGTATGAGTATTTTGTAATGGTTCAAACTCTATTGATTATATTCACTTTGTTAAATAGCAACACGTTTTCAAGAGAATTGAACGTGCTTCTCTCTATGTGAAATGCCAGTGCTCAGTGGCTCAACGGAATAAGGTTAGATTGAAAGTTAGAGTAGAAGATAATAAGAGAATTAATGGGACTATCTGTACTCTGGATTAATTAAACTAAAACTTTCTTGATAAAAGTACGAGTAAATGAAATATTTTAAGCTGTTTTATTTATAGAAATTTTTGCAATGAAATAGTGTAAGGCTATGAGAGGAGATGGATCTTATGAGATCACGCGTTGGCGGCACGTCGCCGGTACAATTGTCACGTCCTGAGACAATCCTATATAGCAAATTCAAGTCGTAATAACACTGACATCCGTTCTAGTTTACTGGATAGCTTATTTTCCTCAATTTTACCGATGCAATTGTAGCAGTGGTATTGCACAATACATTACTAATGCTAATGCGTACGATACATAAATTGCTAAGAATAAAATTTTTACTAACACGGTATAACTAAGAATTGTATTCAAATATAACTTACCTTATAATTATAAATGTAATATATGCCCAGAAAGTACAACATCGCAACGACGAAGCGAATTTTGAAAAAATTCTAGCAAATTGACACAATTATCGAAAATCAGATAGGTAAGTATGACAATTTATGTGTTAATTCACACATCTAACACCAAGCAGTAAGAGAAAGCACAACGACTTGTAATAACAATGAAAGCTTGAATTCAACTTGCACACTAAATTATCTGGCCTCAAAAGACTGTACGTCTTTTTAAGGTAATGTAATGTAGTATCTACCTCTATCATAAGTAGTTAAAATATCAACGGCTTTCGGCGCAGATGTGCAGATACAAAAATGAAAAAGAGATGTGTGGTGCACTGATTCATCAGCGCCCCATGTACGCCCTGGAGCGAGTCATGCAATATGGGGAGTGCAATGCACCCTTAATGAAGGCATCTCGCATACCTATCTACCGAAATTTTGCGAATAGTTTCTACAAAATGAAGTTGGGGAAAAAGTTGCTAAGTAAAACCGAATTCTCAAAACGCCAAGATCTGGCTTCACTTTTCACGGCCTGTAGCATCCTCCCCTCCAAACGATATTGTATGTGGCAATTACCTAGTTCATTGATCGTACCTCGAAGACACTAATTATTTTTTATCTGTTGCGACCACTTAAGACGTACTGTGAAAATTCTCAAACAAAAAAAGCTTGGTAAACTCCACGCGACTAGAAGACTATAATTTGATATTTATAAACACATTCCATACACTTTGATTAGTGAACTGAACACATGTGGCACAGACCTTGAACTTGTAAAATTACGTCGGTTATAATATGACGTAAGTATCATTCTTCGATTTCGGTGTCAACTTAAAAACGCTCGTTGTCCTAAAATTCAAAGAAGGTAACAAACATTTAACATAATATTTAATGGAATGCATGTTCGAAAAGTTTTGCAATTTCGTTATATTTATTTTTAATTTTGAGATTGCTGCTTTTTCTAGTTTGATCTGAGATGTCAATCTCGGATTACACCCGCAGGATTCCCAACACCACCACCAACCACCTGTTACCGAAAAAAAACTACTAACTTGTAAGACTGTTTCAAGACCTTGCGATTTTATCGAAGTAGTCCAGCATCCTGCACCATCTTTATTTTAATTAAATTCTATGTCATCTTATTTTGTTATAGTAATACTCAATTGTAATAGAATGACACCAATATCTACTAATATCTACTAATAGTGTTTTGTAGTCGAGCCACGAGTTGCAACTGCAATCGGCGAATATAGCGAAGCAAACATGGCGGCGAAACTACAGAATGGGAACAAAACCATTCGGTTTATTGTTTTGGATTTCCGGGGGTCAATTAACATTTTTCTTTTGTTTATTGTTAGTACCGACTTCGAGGTTTGTAATGCATTCAAAGAAACATTTAAAAGTTATTTATTGGAATTGAAAGTTGTGGATAGAAGTGACCCACTTATGCTTTGTGTGTGTGAAAGAATTTATTTACATTGTACGTTGCTGCCTTTATTCTATTTACAGCCCTTTACCTTCGATAAATGAATATTTAACACATTTCCTAAATTGGCTAGGAACTATAATTTCTATTATATTTCTGAATTTTTTTTTGGGTTTCATATACCTAGTTACGTTAACATCTCCTAGCGGAGGTTGGCTTAAATTAATAATAGTTGGACTATAATCACTTCGTCCCTGAACAGTAACCTTGAGATCATGTTAAACCACTGGCGAAGGTTTTAAGCAAGAATATTCTTCTCTGACTATGCCTCTGCTTGTCTTTTATTTTCCGTTGCATGATAAGGAGCAATATTATGTCATATTTGAAATTGTTCTAGCTGTCAGTGTCAAGTGTCCTAGAATGTCTTTGCGCGTTAAGTGTTCCAGATATTTTAGTTAATACAATTTAAATTCTACTTGCAATTCTACGTAATTCCTTACGAAGAAGCAGAATCTTCTTCGTGTACTATTATGACTGATGCATTTAAAAGCCCGCAACCCACTACATTAGAGTAAAATGCATCGTCAGGAAACCGTTATACATCAACTACGCCTTTTCAAAAGTACATTTTTGAGCTTTCACGAGTTTTATGACTTAGCATGCGTTTGAAATGAGAATAGGACGAACTGTACACAGTGCAGTATTATAATAATGGGTAAATATTTTGGACTGTAAGGACTGATGATGAGGCTTTTCGGTATTCACTATATTTTATTATAAAGACGTACAAGCTTAAATCATATATTTCATATATTTTTTCGTGATATAGAGCCGGTACATTGGTTTTATTAAACGAGTTGACTTATGTCAAATATGCCTGAGCCGAAGGCAAGTTTGTTACGAATTTGTAATAATCTTAACGTTTGTGTCATCACAAGGCGTTTTTCAATGTTTTTTAAAAATACTAAAAAAGAAGATTAAAATTTATTCAAATTCAAATTCAAATTCAAAATTATTTATTTCATGTAGGCCAACCTGTGGCTCTTATGACACGTCAAGATTCTACCACCGGTTCGGAAAGCGGATTCTGCTGAGAAGAGCCGGCAAGAAACTCAGCAGTTGCTCTTTTCAAAATAATCATTTTACAATATTAATAAGTAGCTATTACATTGTAATAAGTTTTTATACTATCTTGTGGGCAGCTGGATGCCAAGCTGATTTAACCCGTGCATCTTTGTTAGAATAGAATATGACATTTCCACTAAACGTACTACAATTCAATTCATGTCAAAGACGGGCAGACAGAAAGTAGCCCCATTCCCGCCGGCGGCACCCGTTCACGAGCATGACGCATGATCCAGCCATTGCTTCGCTCGACCATATTTGATTTGTGAAAAATAGTTAATTGAGCAATTATTAAAAAGGGAATTATATTTTTTCACAAGTTTAATTCTGTTGTTTTTGCTTATTATATTATAAGTACATTGTTCGTATAGTCATGCAACACGATTCCTTATAGGTAGTTATGGTCATACATCATGCTCTTCATTATCGTAAAAAACTAGGTTTGATATTTTGGTTTGGAGGCTCGTAAATAAATGCGACACTCGATCGAATACATTGTAGCGTACAAAACAAAACCAGCTGTAAGTCACAGATTTGTTCTGGCCGTCAGAACCGAGCCTCGACCGAAATATAAGTGGGTTAATTTGTAATATATGACAGATTTACGACTTTCAAGGAAGGTGTGCTTACGTTGAAATTAACGGTGAGTACAGAACGTCCTGTAATAATATGAACAAAAATACAACAGGAACTCCTACAGATGAGTTATAATATTTTCGAAAGGATATTTTTAAGGCCGACTTGTACCAAACTGCTTAATCATGTTTAGTTAAATTTTTTAATGCTGTCCTCATGTAAACTCTGAAATAGTATTGTCAAAAAGTGACAGCAATACAAAATTTAATTAAACATGAATAAGGAGTTTTATGCAAGTCGGCCTTAGTAAGTGATTATAAGATGAAATGTTATCACATATTTTCATCTTGGTGTTTCATGAAATTGTCTTACAGTAATTTAGGGAAAGATAAAATTAATCACGTTTTAAAAATAAACTAAAAAATTGAAGTTGAGATAAATTAAATGTTGTTCGTGAATAAATGTAAAATTTTCGTGTTTATTCCTCAGCTAGCATGATTTTAATAATGTTCCCTTATTTTAACTTCCGTATTTTTTTGGTTTAAATAATTCTTTAGCGTAGCGGTTAGTGAAGGTTTGAGAGCGTACAGATTTACTATATCGTTAGTTAGTCAAAACTAAACAGAATACAGATATCGACACACATCGCAGTCAAGTGCTTTTGTGTATTCATAGCTTTAGGGCACGGTGTAAGTTTGAAGAAAGCAGTAATGGGTAGGTCTTAACGATGATTAAAATGAGAAATAAATAAGGTAGGTAGCTCGAACTCTCACAAATACTGACAGTGAAGAGGTCACTGGACTTTACAAGTATTAAGTGCTTGAAAAATTGCATGCAGCTAAAATAATATGCTTCTTCCTAGAGTGGTCTCATGATATTAACTTTTAGGACCACTCTGTTATATGGTATATTTTTTTTAGTTGCATGCAATTTAGATTTGCAGCATCTCTGCTTCCCGTGTCCGTTGTTGTTACAGTCCAGACACATTTCATGTCAAAAAGAATACTAATACCTAAATAAGAAAAAAAATATTGAGTGATTTTCTTTTGTGATCTTTTACACACAATAACCTACCTAATAACGGGTTATTATGCCCATATGTGTTCGCGTGACCGCCGTCGCTCGTTGTTCTGTTAAATTGATATCTTTTCACTTCACCCCATAGAGGGGCGACTTTATCTTGATTTATTACGCCTTAATATGAAGGAAAATGTTTAGCCGTTTACGCGTAGCAGGTCGTAAATCAAGGATTCTTCTAGCATCGTTTTTCGAGCATGTTTAAAGACGATTTACCTACGTGCTTCACCTCTCGCATGGGTATAATTTATGTACTTAAATAAAGTAAGCCTTCTGTATAATGTTAACTCTCTTTTGCTCCTATTTTCGCGTAAAATGTTTATTAAGATTATTGAGAGAACCCTTTATTTTCCCGCGATAAAAAGTACCTATACTTTTAATGTCGGAAAACTATTTGTGAATATTTAAATGACGTGGAGCCTGGAGGCTTTCGACAATAAAGGTATTTCATTTTCGATTAAAATGAAAGTTAATAAATTATCATTTGTATAAATTAATGGACATTAAATATATACTTGAAAATGAACAATATTCCCATACGTTACTTTCAGTTATTCAAAGAAAAATTAAATTACGTCCAATTTACATAATAACACCTTTCGCGCGCGTAAGGTAAAATATACCACCGATAAGCTATCTGCTATGCCGTAGCATGTTTATTAAAATTGAACAGTTTTCGTGTTAATTACACAGTACGTCGTATGCTGGGTGCAAAATCTGCGCGTACGCATACAAGTTTTAGATAGGGTTGAACAACGGTAATCAAAAGCTTCTTTCTGAGTTAAATAAATAAATATATTTTTGAAAAATATAATTTAGTTAAAATTCCCAGTATAATAATAATATGATTGTATTTTGTCGCTTCATTTTATTATTGATATTATAATGCAATTGTTATAAGCAAATTACCTGAGTAACTATATCTACCCAATTAAAGTCTATATTGTGTCAACCTACATTTATTTGAATAATATTAATAAAAACAACATTATCTGTATGTTCTTGTAACATTTACACCTAGCCTTGCCATTTTTCAATAAAATTTAATGTACAAGATAATATTTTGGTAATATATATATAATATAATATTCGGTACTGAATAATGATCTATAATCTTTATACACAAACTAGCTGATGCTCGCGACTTCGTCCGCGTGGATTTAGTTATTAAAATCCCTCGGGAACTCTTTGATTTTCCGGGATAAAAAGTAGCCTATGTATCTCAACTATACTCATGAAAAAAATCACGTCGATCCGTAGCTCTGTGGCGCTATGTACTAAAGCACCAAATCAACAAACGAACACACTTTCGCATTTCAAATATTAATATGATTAGTATGAAGAATGATGGTTCAACTGGTTGTGCCGAATATACATACAGATAAACATTATTTCATAATACAAAATTTTCTAACGGTAAAATTCAAAGCTATTAAACTCGATGGACGTTATAATGCTGAAATATGATATGATAAAAAGTTCTAGAAGTCTGAATATAGTGCTCAAATAGGTCGGGTAGGTTCGAGTTCCCTCAGTTTTTCGCTTAACGGAGCATGCCCCGACAGCATTTTCAAAAATGATAAAAATATTACCGAAGTCTATATTGTGTCAATTTTAAATATTAGCCCTAAGAATATTCTTCCTCCCCTCCAACTAAGAGTAAATCCTGTGCTAGGTTAGGGTACGAGAACAGTGCAACAGGGTTCGAACAGTCAACCTACTTGGTTTTCAGTCCGTGACTTAACCATTGCGCTATTGAGGTTATTAACTATAGCCCGACCTTACACCTGTAAGTTTTGCACGTAGATCTTACGTAATTAACTGACAATAAATTTTCAAATTTAATCTAGACTTCGTTGCGTATAACTCAATCGAACATGAATCGAGCGTAAAAGTAATAAAAATTAAAGTATTTTTATTACACTTATCACACGCTGGTAACCCTGTAGGCCTCGACACACTTCCAACTCGTTCGCCGTGACCTAAGCCTGAATAACGGGATGCACTTGACTTTCAGCGTTTGTATTTTGTATGGGCTATATGAAAAAGGGATTTTCACGCCCTAAACTTGAATTTATTGTGATCTCACTTGAAGTTTTCCATCCACCGCACCACTGCATAGCCCAGTCATCCAAAAACTCGAAGGAATCGCAAGTACCTTGCAATTTGTGGACAAGTAGACATTCTTTTCTATCGCAAGTAACCTAACTTTAATGCATGTAAATCTGAGACTGGGATTTGAAGCTGTAAATTGTAAAGGAGCTTGCGCTAAAGAAGGCATCATATTATATGTGACACTGGATTTGACCATTCTAGTCAGCTATTTCCTTTGGTAACTTGACCTGTTATTACGTTGTACGTATAGGTACGAGAAATTGCAAATAATAACGTTTTGTAAACGATATAGGCACCTTTAATTTAAGAATGGCCTCGGAAAATACATGCTTAACGGTTTGAGACTGGTTTTATAATTGTATCACATTTCCATTGTTGGTACGCAACATTTGGAATAATATATTTAAACCCAGCGTAACTGGAACCAAGCACGTGCGGATTTTTATGGACTCTTTACGATACTTTCCAGCTACCTGTTGCCAATATAAAATCAAATTGTTATCAAATATTATTTCTATATTATGAGCTGTCTTTTGAGCCATTAGGTATTTCAAACGTTCTTCTTCTGTTTTGTTGCTGCCGTAATATAATTTTATTTATTTAGAGCCGATTTCATCAACGTAAAATAAGTCTTAGCCGAGCGTAAATTTGGGATTTACATCTTTGATTGGGGAGCGTAAGGATTAACCTTAAACAATTGCATTATTTTAACAATTTTGGAAAGCACTATAATATGCGGCATCTTGAATCGTGAAATTTGGTTTATAGTAAATTATCTTCATAGATTTTTTTTTTTTAATCGTATGGCATGTTACGCCGTCTAGTTCGTCGCTCGTTTAGCACCACCCGGGGGACACGTGCAGGGAAGTGAAAGGTAGTTCCTGCGGACGTGAGCGACGGGGCATCCCCCGTCTTCATAGATAATTTAAGTCGAGTCGAGCTAGGATGTCATATTGTGGTCCATAATGTTTCCACAAATTAATTTTGTCGCCATCTAAATTAACAAGTGTCCGCGATTTGTTAGCACATAAGAAACAACGCTTCGGATTCAAGCTTTATGAATCTGACATTGGCGGGTTAATTCGGTTAAAGTTAAGAATTAAATAGAGTTCTTCGGGCTTGTCAACAACAAAATATCACAAGAGCTTTATTTTCTAAACATTATAATATAACTTTTTTTTATTATACTGTCGTAAATTTTACAAGCAATTCGAATTAGCTTCATTTTAATCTATCTATACTATGTATCTTATCGTTTTAATATGAGTTTATCATAAACTAGCTGATGCCCGCCACTTCGTCCGCTTGGATTTATTACACAAACAACGCCCCCCCCCCCCCCAAGCAGGGAGAATGTTCGGCTCACACCAATTTCTCAAATCATTTATTTGAGTCCTTCTTTAGAACCAAACTGTAATAAAGTACAAGTCCTAAGTGATATACCGTCACTCCCAGCAACTCGCGCTACTTCAGCAACATCAGCAACTCCTGTACCACTTGAGACAACAACAACAGCTAGTGGCCTTGCTACTCCTGTTATTGCTCCTCTCATGAAGACGATTGACTGTATATTTATCGACACGACTTCTGGGCATTTGGCAATGTATGCTGTGGCATACATAGTTTTTCAAGAAAACTGAAATTTTTATTTTTTGTTTCACTATTTATATAATTATATACTTTTAAAATTTAAGTTTTTGTGACTTTTTCTCTGCCAATTTAAGGTTGAATAATGAATTAAGAAATAACTGAAACGCATTAAGTAGCCTTCTTAGTATTAATCAAGTTAACAATGTTTACCTTATTCAGTCTGACCGTAAAATCTTTTAAGGAAAACTGAAAGTTCTGATCTTATCTCCTTAAAGTTATGTTGTCGTTACAATATTGTAATATAGTTGCCCACATTGTTTATTGATATCAGATATTTTCGTGTATAAGTGTGTTTCGTGGTTTTCGTGCAGCAAGTATTATTACGACTTCAAAAAAGAAGGAGGTTCTCAATTCGTCGGAATCTTTTTTTTAATGTTTTTTATATACGTTCACCGATTACTCGAAGGCGCCTGAACCGATTTGGAAAATTCCTTTTTTTTTTTAAAGGGTAGGTGTACTTCCCAGGTGGTGGTATATATATATATATATAATAATAATATACTTTTCACCTCACTAGCTCAAAAAGGGCGCCTTTGCTGCCCAAAACTAGTGAGCAAAAGTCGTTTTTGCTCGCTCAGTGAGAAAAAGTGTTTTGAATTTAGAACGCTTTTCGCTTTTTGCGTTCCGAAATACACTGGACCACTGTAAGGTGTGACGTAATACTGTGAAGTCGTTCTTTTTTAGTTGATACATTTCCCTAGGGTACTGCGCATGGAACTAGTAATTACGACTACGTCTATTTCTATGGTACTGCGGCAGTGTACTGGCAGTCTATAACGGAATGAATTTTTCACTACTGAGAGCATTGAGCACTGTATTTTGGAACACGCCCTTATTCAATTCATTGCCTCAAAAAAGTTCGGAAATATTGCATACATTTTATTATTTATATTTCATCAAAATTTTCTAATTTATTATTTTAACTATTAATTGGAACGTAGTTCCTTATCGCGCGGTACGGAAGGGGGCTAGACGGAAAAAATTAAGGAACCGACACGACACATTTTTGAAACCGACATTTTTTGTTGAATGTGAATTTTGCATTGTATTCGGTATTTTCGCCTTAGAACTCGGCGTCTGCATGGCCTAGTGGTTAGGAGAGTCGCCTATAAATTCAACGTCGATGGTACGAATCCCAGCTCGACAGACTGAATTTTATATTTTCAATTTTATTTTAAATAATTTCTAAATGTGGAATTTTTCCCTAATTTTTTATTGTATAAATTGGATAAAATGTTATTGTACTACTAACGCCATCTGTGAAAAAACAGTAACTCCACCAGAGTAACTCTTTGGTTTTGTAACAGTGCAATAGAAATAAACAAAATAATAATATATTTCATCGTAGTTAATCAATTTAATACTAGATGACACCACTATACTACGGCCGTTCAGAGAATGCGTTCCTGACACGTCGCGATTGAACTGACGACGTAACTTTGTAATGGCGTTGCAGTTACGATAAAAATATTATTGCTGGTTTTTTACCGTTTTAACAATTGATTAGCATTAAAACAACATTATTATATCAATAATCAATTAATGTTATAATTTTGTGCCAAACTGAGTGTCAAATAACTTGGTAAACAATATTTTTCTAAATGTGTCAGGAACGCATTCTCTGAACGGCCGAACTTTAGTTTATTACAATTCCTTCACTAAAATTAATCGAAAGGAGCTACGTTCCATCCGGGTGTCCTTTGACACCTCTCAAGTTTTTTTTTTGTTAATATGTGTTTAAGAATTTATAAATCTGTTAATTAAACTTTCTTCTGGAAAAGTCAAGTAAAAAATACTTGAAAGCCTGTGAATAATTAATTAACGATTGGAGGCTTGCTAAAGGTGTGAAGACTTGCTCAGAAACTGTGGTTTTAACCTATTTAAATACGTAATACCTATACATGAATATAAAAATTCCCTAATGTTTCAATAAATATTTTTTTTTCATCTCGTATTTTTTCGCTATTGAGGTGAAAAGTTGTTTATATCACACGATAAGATATTTGTTTCTTGTGCCTTTGAATCCCTCACTACACTCAGGATTCAAACTAGACACTCGCAACAAAAAAGAACTTTGCTATCTTGTTGAATAAATAACTATTGTAGTGGCGCGGGCGTTTGAAATCGGTGTTTTAAAAATAATTTTTATATTAAATTATTATAAATGTATAAGGAAACAGGTGCGATGTTTTGAAGCCTTACCGAAACGTAGGGAGTGTCTACACTATGTTACACTCATGCCATGTCTTCAAGGGAAAGTCGAAACCTTTGATCTTATCTCCTTAAGTGACGCCACGGACACAGTATTGTCGTGTTGGAGCGACAGATGTCATTCGGCGCATAAAGAGATGCCTATACGATTTTAACTATAGATTTTGTATTAGGTATTCTTTCGATCCCAGTTTGGACTCATATTTTCAATGGCAACAAGCGAAATAACGAAGTGGACAAATGATACATAAATAAATCCTTATTACTAGCATAAATACGAAAGTGTGTTCATTTGTTGGTTTGTCCTTCAATCACGCCGCAACAAAGCTATAGATTGACGTGATTTTTTTGAATTGGGTATAGTTGAGCAGTTGTGGATTGACATATCATAAGTGTCTAATTACATATCTCGTAAAATTATATAGGTAGGAAATTAACTACCATTTATTTTAATTTAAGAGTATTTCGGTTCTCATTGTGGCTAATTCGATTGTAGTTAGTAGTTAACAATTTGGTATGTGTTAATGTAAATAGCCGAATTTTTTTTAATTTCTTTTTCAATGTTATCGCGGATATTGGTTGTTTGCATTATAAAGGGTAGGAAATTTCGTACTCGAGTAGTAGTAATTTCGTAGTAGAGTTGTAAATTCCGCATGACAGGAATTTTAGTATTACTGGCTCCCGGACAGGTCTAAATCTAATAAATCCTTTTCCGCAGTGAATATAGAAATGGATAGAACGAGTCAATTTACTTTAGTTTACTTTTTTAGGGTTCCGTACCAAAATGGTAAAAATGGAACCCTTATGGTGAGACTTTCTCCGTCCGTCCGTCCGTCCGTCCGTCCGTCTGTCACAGTCGATTATTTCAGTAACTATTAAAGCTATCGACATGAAATTTGGCATAGTTGTGTATAATAGTGGCCCAACATCATTGGAATAAAGAAAAATCGAAAATTATTTTTAGTTTTATTAAAAAAGGGGGATAATCGGGGGTTTGAAATTTCAAAGTAAAAGTGGGGTATCATATGAAAGGCCTTTACTTGTGCATTCTAAAACAGTTTTTTATTTATTTCTATATATGATAGTTTTTGATTAATCGGCCAAAATGTCGAAAAAAGTACCGTTCCCCCCCCTTATCTCCGAAGTTTACCAATCAAAAAATCTGAAATAATTATGGTCAATAGAGGTTTATGTATATTTTACAGGAAAAATAAAATCAACTCGAAAATTATTTTAGTTTAATTAAAAAAGGGGGAAAATCAGGGGTTTGAAATTTCAAAGTAAGATAACTATACCGAGTGGGGTATCATATGAAAGGCCTTTACTTGTGCATTCTAAAACAGTTTTTTATTTATTTCTATATATAATAGTTTTTGATTAATCGGCCAAAATGTCGAAAAAAATACCGTTCCCCCCCCCTTATCTCCGAAGTTTACCAATCGAAAAATCTGAAATAATTATGGTCAATAGAGGTTTATGTATACTTTACAGGAAAAATAAAAGCAACACGAAAATTATTTTAGTTTGATTAAAAAACGGGGAAAATCGGGGGTTTGAAATTTCAAAGTGAGATAACTATACCGAGTGGGGTATCATATGAAAGGCCTTTACTTTTGCATTCTAAAACAGTTTTTTATTTATTTCTATATATAATAGTTTTTGAGTAATCGGCCAAAATGTTGAAAAAAATACCGTTCCCCCCCCCCCCCCCCCCCTTATCTCCGAAGTTTACCAATCGAAAAATCTGAAATAATTATGGTCAATAGAAGTTTATGTATATTTTACAGGAAAAATAAAATCAACGCGAAAATTATTTTAGTTTAATTAAGAAAGGGGGAAAATTAGGGGTTTGAAATTTCAAAGTAAGATAATTATACCGAGTGGGGTATCATATGAAAGACCTTTACTTGTGCATTCTCAAACAGTTTTTTATTTATTTCTATATATAATAGTTTTTGAGTAATCGGCCAAAATGTCGAAAAAAATACCGTTCCCCCCCCTTATCTCCTAAGTTTACCAATCGAAAAATCTGAAATAATTATGGTCAATAGAGGTTTATGTATATTTTACAGGAAAAATAAAACCAACGCTCTAACTAGCATAGTTTTTTTATTTTAACAATAAACCTCTACAAACAAAGTTAACGATAAATAAGCAAATTAATATAATATTATCGTTTTACTTTTACTTTTGGAGTACGGAACCCTCGGTGCGCGAGTCCGACTCGCACTTGGCCGGCTTTTTTAACTATCTTACTGACAAAATATTTGAATTCAGTTTATCTTTGTACAGATATCGATCTCAAGGTGACACCTATTGAATAATGTCCAACGTATAGCAAACTCCCATAGTAATAATCATACTGAAATTAAACCATTTTTTCAGGTGATAATGTTCTCAGACTTGTAACAGTAGCAGTAAATCTGTAGCTATAATATGAAAATTACAAAAATTTAACACACGGCATAGGTAGGTACCTACATGCGCCGGACATCGCAGGCTGTATTATTATATGTAGTAAGTTACGGGAGTAAGTCCGTGTGACCTATGACTTATGAGATCAGTAGACGAGCCTTATAAGGAGCGACGCCAGCCCTTCTTGCGTAACAAAACTGGGCTAATTTGGCTTTTAGATTTGTAGTACTGCTAGTTTAATTTAAATGTCATCATAATATCGCACGGTCTAGTTAGGAGCAATTACGAGATTAAGGGCCTGTTACACCACTTGTTAATAAAGTGCCTGATAGTCTATCCACAACTTGTCTGACAGATAGCATTCAAATTTCTGTTTCACAAGTGTTAAGACAATCTAGCAGATAAACTCTAAAAAATGACAAAAAGATTTATTTATCTGACAGCAATTTTTTCTGTTAGATATATATCAGACACTTTAACGGATAGTGGTGAAACAGTCCCTAAGTATAATGAGTGTAATTATTATTATTAATGACTAGTTTTTCCCGCGACGTCATCCGCGTGGAGTTAGCTTTTCAAATCCAGCGATGGCCCTCTGTTTTTCCGAGATAAAAGGTAGCCTATCGTCGTTGAAGTGCCAATACCTCCTAACTACCGACATCAACATTTAATACATGGAAAAAAAATCTTTAAATTTCTCGACAAATAAATAATTGTTTATAGTTGAAATTGTTAAAATCTTGAATTTGATAAATGCTGTTATGATTAAAGAGTACCTGCTTTTTTTTTTTATTAAAAAATTTACAAAATAATTACAAACAATGTAGCCATCCTCATGAAACTTGAGTGTTTATGTGAGGATGGCGAGTACGCTTATTCTAAAAATAGTTAACTTTACATTGCTTCGGAAGTAAACTTCACAAAAAATAGCAGATAGGAGGTATTGGCACTTCAACGACACTATGTCAGTCTGCAACGCAATACAACACGTATTGAAGAGAGTCAGTTTATCCATAAACTTAGGCTTCAAGCAAAAGCCAAATGAAGTTAACGAAATATCAACCTACGGAACGAAGTTCTGGGTGTCTAATTTTCTTAAAAAATATAAAGCGAGCGTCATCAACAGAGCCCCACACTTACATAAAAATGCGTAACGACTAAATCCTTCCCTTCTCGTTGCCTCGGCAAAAGTCCAGTTATTGTTGATGGATAATTTTGTTAAGTAAGTATAATTATAAGTACTTAAAAGTTATGACCGATAACAGTTTCCTTTATACGTGTCCTCAGAAAGAAGAACGACTGTGGAGTGTTGGTAAAATACAATATTACAACACTCATAACATCCTTAAATTTTAAAGTGTTTCTTGTAACGCCTGAATACATTATGATAATATCTTTAAAGTTTAAACAACGCCATAGGGTTGTCATCTTAAAAATCTGAGACGAGAGACAAGGGGGCCTACCACTATAACGTTAGAGCAGTATTATTTCAATATTGTTTTGACATGTCATACAATGTTAACTATAAATTAATTAGGTACTACTTTAAAGTTGACATTATTTATGTGACATTTCAAAACAATATTGAAATAATACTGCTACAGTATGACATCTCAAATGAATAGGTATAGGTATTAAATTAGGCTTTGGTGGTAGGTCCAAGAACGTTTTTAAAACATACAAGTCTATGGACTGTAAGACTGTTCTGAATGCAAGGTCGGCCTAATTAAAAAAATAACAAAAACTAGAAATACGATAGCGGGTGCTCACAGAAAAATATCTCTACTCAGGGCTAGGGCTTGCATTCGAATATTCGAATATTCGAATTATTCGAATAATATTTCTTGTCCGAATATTCGAATATTAAATCTGCTATATTCGAATATTCGACCAATTTTCCGAAAGCCAAACTTGGAATATTGATGTGCATATCGCAGGCATTTTGTGTGATTCCGCCGTTTACATACGGCGTCGTAAGTTTAGAAACGCTCGCTGTTATGTAATGCCGCGGCAAATTGAAGTATTTAGTTCTGTTTCTTATGCCTAACAAGTACTATGTTCGCCAAAATCTAAAGTTAGGTTAGGGTTATACATGAACAGTCGGGTGGTAGTGTGAACAGTCAGGTGTGTGTGAAGAGTCTGGTGAACACTTAGGTATATTGGCCAAATGGAACCTAAGTGCCCGCAGTGGCCGAAGGCCGGGCACGTGACTGTTCATGTCGAACCCCAACCTAACCTAACTTAAGAGGCAGATTCGTGGCCCTGGTGCTTGGGAATTGCGTAGATTCGCAATAACTACATCTAAAACTACAGTGAAATTCATCGGATATGGGGAGTCCGTCGCCTGAGGGAGTAAGGTCCTCGGGCCGGGAGACACACTTTGTTCCTTGTGTGCCTCAGATAGAGTGATGAGTGAAGAACTCTGTGTTTGAGAGGAGGGTCTGTCTCGGCAGGCGCCGCTGGCTGGGTTGCGTGAACGTGATTACGGTCCCGTTGCCCAGTCACCAGGCGATGAGAAGGAACACCGTGGGGTTTTAGTCGGTTAGAGTCCGACATAACTGTCGCGTAACCCCGGGGGCGGTGGTATCCATGATGGATTTCCCCACGTAAAAAAAAGGTATATTGGCCAAATGGCACCTAAGCGGGCACCTGACTGTTCATGTCGAACCCCAACCTAAGCTAACTTTAGAGGCAAATTCATGACCCTGGTGCTTGGGAATTGCGTAGATTCGCAATAACTACGTCTAAAACTACAGTGAAATCAAAACAATTGAACGAGTTGTCATTTTGCCTTCGGCTTATTACTTAACAGCGAGCGTTTCTAAACTGACGACGCCGTATGTAAACGGCGGATTCACACAAAATGCCTGCGACATGCACAAAATATTACTTTTAAACTCCGCGCGCAACATTATGCTTAGAAGTAGAAGACAATAATTATGCTTAGAAGAAAGCAGTGATGAGATCTAGGTTGGAACGCGCTTGCCTAGAAGATACCTATTCACTCTTGCCTTGAAGGTTCTTAAGTTGTACGTGTAAGTGTAAGAATAAGCCAAAGTTAGATGATAAGATTAAAACGCATTTTATTTTTGTGCAATGTAACATTGATCTGATTCTGATCTCATAATTTCTTCTTCTTTGTCAACCGATAGACGTCCACTGCTGGGCAAAGGTCTCTTGCATGGACCTCCACAGACCGAGGTCTGAGGCGGCGCAAGACCGAGGTCTTGCGCCGCCTGAATCCAGCGGCTCGCAGCGATACTCCGAGCATAGCTCTCTCCATAGCCCACTGAGTGACCCTGAGCCTTCTTATGAGGCCCACAGTTAGCGACCAATTCTCGCATCCGTAAGTCAACACTGGCAACACGTACTGTTCTTTTAGTGACTTAGAAGACTTTCGTCTTCAGGCGCTGAGGGATTTTGGACGAGAAGACATCTCGGAGATTCCCAAATGCTGCCCAGCTGAGTTGGATTCGGCTGTTGATCTCATTCTCAAAAACCTGTTGAGCTGCATCCGCCGGAAGCATGGCACAGGAGCGTGGTGGTTCTGTTCTTCAAAAAGGGTGATAATACCTTGTTGAAGAATTATTATAGACCCATCTAGCTGCTGAGTCATGTTTATAAGTTGTTCTCGAGAGTCATTACGAATCGTCTCGTTCGTAGGTTTGACTACTTCCAGCCTCCCGAACAAGCCGGATTCCGAAAAGGCTGTGGCACCATAGATCACATTCATACGCTGCGGCAGGTTATACAAAAGATGGAAGAGCATTAACGGCCACTTTGCTTAGCGTCTGAGGACTATGAGAAAGCCTGGAATTTGATGAAAACTTGGGCCTTATTGAGGTCGCTGCAGAGATGCCGGATTGACTACCGCTATATCCAAGTGTTGAAGTGCTTGTATGAAAACGCCACTATGTCAGTACGTATACAGGACCAGACTACGAGGCCAATCCATTTGCAGCGTGGAGTGTGACAGGGAGACGCAATCTCCCCAAAGATATTTACCGCTGCATTGGAGGACGTCTTTAAGCTTCTGGATTGGAACGGAATTGGCATCAATATAATAAACGGTGAGTACATCACTCACTTGCGATTTGCCAATGACATAGTCGTTATGGCAGAGACTCTGAGCGACCTCAATACAGTGCTCAACGATCTCAGCACGGTTTCTCAGCGTTGGGTCTAAAGATGAACATGAGCAAGATGAAAATCATATCCAATGATCATGCTCCACTCCACCCTCGTTAAAAATATTGCACTTGACATTGTGCACGAGTAAATAATATACCTGGGACACACAGTCCAGCTAGGTAGGTCCAAATTCATAATTTCTAATACTGAATTATTACCTATTTGTATTCTATCAACGTTGAAAATCTTTCTTTTAAATCTTTTAAGATTTGTAAGTAAGTAATACGAAGTAAGTAGTACAAAGAACCAAAATTAATGTTTAGAATTTAGTACTTTATTTCTAGTTACATGATAAAAGATTTTAAGCAAGTTGTCGTTTTTGTAATTGATTATTTGATTTTATTGATATATAAATATTATTACAATACAATACTCATATCTCGGTTTATAAGACTGAGTTATGTTGTGGTTGTCTTGTTAAGCACCAACTTTTGATATTTTTTGGAGGACTGAATTAGTGCCATAACAGTCAAATTCCAAACAGTTCTTTAATTCTTAAGTAAGATTTTGTTTTGATTCAGAGATAATGACTCAAGGTAAGAGATTGGCAGTTAAAAACATGATTATTATAACATCTTTTGTTTTTTTTTTAATTATTCGAATATTATTCGAATAATTCGAATAATACCCGAAAAAAAGTCGAATATTCGAATACCAAAAATCTTCGAATATTTGCAAGCCCTACTCAGGGCCCACCATTGCGATAAGTCATTTAAAAAAATCGGCCAAGTGCGAGCCGGGCCTCGCTCTTTTAGGGTTCCGTTAAAAAAATTTAAATTAAAATATTTTCATGTACCCATGGAAATATTTTAATTTAATTTTTTTAATATAATTTAATTTTTATTATTTGTTGTTATAGTGGCAATAGAAATACATAATATGTGAAAATTTCATCTGTCTATCTATTACGGTTTACGAGATACAGCCCGCTGACAGACGGACGGACGGACGGACGGACGGACGGACGGACGGACGGACGGACAGCGTAGGCTTAGTAATAGGGTCCCGTTGGTACCCTTTGGGTACGGAACCCTAAAAAGAATGCAAAAAAAAAATACCAAATAAATCTTATTCGATAGTTTCCCATTGAGCCTATGAAATTCTCTATTTTTAATAGACTTCAAAAAAGAGGAGGTTATCGAAGCGTATTTTTTGTTTTTGTTGATGTTACTCCATAACTTCGTCATATATCTGAACCGTTTTCAAATATTTTTGTAATTGAAAGAATATACGAAATATAAGAAAAGTTGGTCCAATTTTTGGTGAAGATTTGATGAATATCTTCAGTGATGGAGGACAGATCTCCTCAATGAATGAAAGCAAATCGTTCCCGATTAGAGAATGTGAAGATTGATCCTAAGAAGCTACCACTAAAATGCTTAAAATAATAATTTATATAAAAATTCTTTTTAAAAAACCGACTTCAAACGCCAAGTACAAAGTATAAATTATTTTAGTTTGTACAGGTATGTTGAACTCGGGCTAGCGTTGTGGTTTCATAATACAAAGTAATTTTTTTTATATATTTATATTTATATGCATATTATTAGACCTATTTTGATTTAGATTTAGGCTATTTAGCAAAATCTCAGTACCTATATCCTGGACTTAGACAACAAATGGGTAGGTAACTCATACTATAAAGGTACAAACATATTCGTAATTTTACAACATGTAAATAATGTTGCCAAACCATATAAAAAAGGTAGCAGAAGTAATTTGGGAAGTCGACAACCCTAAATGTGATGATATTAATGCGGTTTTATTCTCAATCATAGTAAATTTTAACGAAAAAGCGTCCCAAAATAAGCGCATAAAGAAAAACATAACAATTGTTGTCCCATTCATGAAGATATACAGTGCCTTACAAAAGAAACCTTTGGTATTGTTTAACAGCTGCCAGCACAAACACTGACCTGACGTCTTGCAGAGTAAAAAACTGCGTTCCCTTTTAAGTTTTCTCCATAATACTTATTTGGGTTCAGTTCAGAGAGATGGTGTGACAGTATTGTCACGCCATCTTCTAATTATTCTTCATTCATATTAATATTATAAATGCGAAAGTGTGTGTGTTTGTTGGTTTGTCCTTCAATCACGACGCAACAGAGCTACGGATCGACGTGATTTTTTGCATGCGTAAAGTTGAGGACCCGGAGAGTGACATAGGCTACTTTTTATCCCGAAAAATATTTATTTATCGGGATAAAAAGTAGCCCTCGGGAACTCATTTGAGTTCCCGAAGGATTTTAAAAACTAAATCCACGCGGACGAAGTCGCGGGCATCAGCTAGTTTCTTATATATAAATAATTATTCACATCATATTATATTTAATAGTATCAGACATTACTGCGCGGAGTTCCATGATATTCAAAGAAAAATTAATATTCCTTCGTTATTCGCCAAAGAGTTGTTTGGCGGATTATAGCAAAGGAATAATTATAATATTATAATGTATTAATTTTTCTTTGAATTCACATCATCTTATTTTTCGTTAGACTCTACTCGTTCTGAAAACATACCTAGGTAAGTACTTAATTAGTTTTCCGGTTTCCGATCTTTATCGTTCGTGCATATTTATACCGAGTTTAGTACTCTATTTAAAAATCAGGAAGCTTTAAAATTCAGCCCGATTAGACATTAGGTACTTAATAATAAAGTAACAAAATTATTGCAATTCTAAAAAGGAAAGTAATTCGGCAAATCGTTTGACGTCGCATCGCACGCATTGCGCTTGCTTATAAGAAAGAAAGAAAGAAAGAAAGAAAATTCATTTATTCGGACGATGGTATCACAGACAAACTATACACATAGAACTGAACATGATAATATATTTGTCTGTGACACCACCCAGAAAGGGTGTACAGCTCAGCCATATGCCCTGCATTATGCATACATAATGCCGGACGCTGATTTTCAGCTGTGACCCGGGTGACATCACAGCAAACGAAACGACAATAAAGTACTTATACCTAAACTACATGAAAAATAATAACAATGAAATAATAACGGAAGTCTAGCTGAAGAGTAAGAGAATCAACAAACGTAACGTGTAAATAAATTATACAAATATAATATATTATTAAGAAAAAGAGGATTTATACAATAGATTACGTGCAACTAAATTAAAATAATAAATTAAAATATTATTATATTATATTATACTACAGTTGTACAAATAAAATTTACTAAACTACATATTGAATATCTAACTATATGATTGAAATATCTACAGCGACATTTTCATATTCCGTTTGCTTTAACAGTAAATATTGCTTTAAATTACGCCTAAAAGCATACTTACTGCGGCAGTCCCGAATGGGTGGAGGAATATTATTCCAACATCGGGTCGCCGCGTATTTAAAGCTGCCCTTAAATGCAGCTGTGCAGTGACGCGGAACACTCAAAGGCTTACGTAAACCCCTAAAATGATCCCGACCCTCGTACATCCTTCCCAGCTTATCGTAAATATAGGATGGTTTACCACTCCTAAAAACTCCGAAAAGTAAGCTCGCAAGGTGCACCTTCCTCCTAAATCTCATTTTTAGAAGCTTGTGTTTATTTAAGTAAGGTGTTACATGGGTTCTAGGAGGGATGCCAAAACAGAATCGTGCACACGCGTTCTGAACTCGCTGAATCTGCTTGCTCGTTCTGATCAGCAATCGAGGACCATAGACCACATCAGCGTAGTTCAGCTTTGACAAAATTAAGGCTTCCACCAAACGAATCCGCACATCCTGGCTAATATATTTACGAAACTTATACATCATTTTTAATCGAAAAAAACAGTTTCGCACAACTGCGGCTACATGTTTTTCGAACTCTGAATCCATGAGCAAACCTAAGTTGCGAGCTTCAAACACACGCTTCAACTCACTTCCCATTAAAGAAACACTGGCAGAGTTAAAATTGATTTTGTTAATTTGTACCCTAGTTCCAAAAATGAGAAGCTTAGATTTAGACGGATTGAGAACCAATGAGTTCCTCTCTGACCAGTTTGCTATCCGTTCCAGATCCTCGTTTAGCATCTGTACTGCATGTTGGTACTCACTTGGCTCAAAAGAGTAATATACCTGTAAATCATCAGCGTATATGTGGAATTTACAATTTTTAATAATCTTGACAATATCGGCACTATATAAAATAAATAAGAGGGGACCTAAAATTGACCCTTGAGGAACACCGCGGGTTACCGCAGTAACATCAGAACAACATTTTCTTCCATCTTCCTGTGTAACCTCAACATACTGCGTTCTATTACTTAAATAACTATTGAACCACTTCACCGCATTTATATCGAAGCCGTAATATGATAATTTTGACAGTAACAACGCTATATTAATACTGTCAAACGCACGCGAGAAATCTAACAAAACCAGGATTGTACACATTCGTTTATCCTGGGCCGTCAGTATATTATCCACCACATCTAAAAGCGCAGTTGCCGTACTTCTTCCAGCCCTAAAACCTGACTGCAATTCTGGCAACATATTATTATGCTCAAGGTACTTATAAACTTGCAAGTAGATCACCTTTTCCAAAATTTTTGACGCACAAGGCAATATACTGATAGGACGCAGGTTTTTTAAGTCAACAGAATTATTAGTTTTAGGGATTGGGCGTATCACTGCTACTTTCCACGCCTCCGGAAAGGTCACCGTTTTGATTGACGCGTTGACAATCGATGTTATAACGTCAAGGCTATGCGGAAGCGTCATGAGCAACATGTCTAGCGTCATCTCATCGTTTCCCTCCGCATTAGAATGTAAATTCTTAATAATTTTAAAAATTTCTACCTGATTAGACAAACGTAGTGTGAAAGTTGTAGTTGCAAACCTATCAAATTCGTATAGAGTGAGCTGAGAGATAGACACGTCACTTTTACCTGGAATAGCTAAAAAGTGCCTATTGATTTCATTAGGACAGAAAAAAGAAGGCAGGTGCATAGCTTTTTTTGGGAGCACAGAATTTTTGAGATTACACCAAAGTGCCTTAGGATGGTTAATTTTATTATTTATGTTATATGCAAAATACGCACTTTTTTCGCTATCCAAAGCTTCTACTACTAATTTCTTATATTGTAAGTAGTTATTTTTATTCGCATCCGTTTTCATATCACGCCATTTGAGATGCTCTTCATCCCTGAGCTTCATCATGTGCTTAACAGTACTTGTGATCCACGGTTCATAACGATCCTTGGTGAGTTTAGTTCGCTTGGGAGCATGAACGTCAAAAAGAACTTTCAAATAACCACAAAAAGACGCCACAAGCAAATTAACGTCATCAATGGATGATAGCAAGGTCCATGGTATCATACCTAGGTGCGTATTAAATAAATCTAAGGAAATATTTTGAAGCGGTCTATACGTTACTAATTTAGGTGGTGTCTTCATTTTCTTAAGAGTAACGTGCGATTATAAGGGGGTACACAATGAGCCTGTCGCTTAAATGATCCAAGGAGAAACTAAATCATGGTGACACTGTGGCTAATAATAAATAATTCTGATATACAATATCAACTAAACTGAATTTACAGCCACAGGTACCTATAAATCACGCGCTATCCCTTTCATAATGAATGCTCTTTGCGGAAAAGGAGAGGACTTTAATAAGGCCTGTCAATTTAGTTTAGGGAGTACAACACAACTTTTTTTATCGAAGTAATCATCTCAATTGTCAATTGTTTTTAGGGTTCTGTACCCAAAAGGTGCCAACGGGACCCTATTACTAAGCCTCCGCTGTCCGTCCGTCCGTCCGTCCGTCTGTCAGCAGGCTGTATCTCGTAAACCGTAATAGATAGACAGTTCAAATTTTCACATATTGTGTATTTCTATTGCCGCTATAACAACAAATAATAAACATTTTTTTTTTACCCTGGCATGTGGGCTGTCTTTGTCTATAGCTCATTAAGTGGAGTTCAAATATATATTTTTTTATTTATTAACTACAAAAATGAAGAAATGGGGGGCCGTCAAAGTTGTCAGTTTTAGACCAATTTTGTTAGGAGGTCTATCTCAAAAACTAAACTAGTTAGGAATTTGAAATTTTGGTATATTATGTACTCTAAAGTGTATTTATGCAACAAATACTGAAAACACCGATTTATAATGCGGTTTGTAAATTGTGACCAAAACAAACTAGCATTTTTTCCCCATAAATGCTAATTTAGTACTTTCTAAGAACTAAGATATCTAAATATGTATCTAGTTATAAAAAAAATATTTGGTCATATGTACGGAACCCTAAAAGAGCGAGGCCTGACTCGCACTTGGCCGTTTTTTGTTTTTGCCCCGATTCCAAGATTCTTAGAAATATTGTCGTCTTTTGCATAAGTTACTAATCATAATATTATACTACTAATAATATTATTTTTGAAATCATTTTCAAACGTGCTATATTTTTCTTTTCAGTTGGAGAACGTTCAGTGTTGTTTGGACTTCCTACACGCACAAAAAGTCCAAGGTTTGGAACAAGTGACTGCGGTTGATATTCGGGATGCGAAACTAAAAGCTGTCTTGGCGCTCTTTTTTGCATTGAGTCGACACAAACAAGCGTCGAAACAAAGAACAGTACCATCTAGCGGCAATGCTTCGAACGCGGGCAAGAGTGCAAACGAAGACGTTTCTTTAGGCTCCGTCCAACGGATAACAGGTGGCAGCAGTGATGAAATACTGACAGCTTGCGGAAACAACGTCGAAATGACAACTTTAACTGCAAATAGGTAAGTGTTCTATTATAATTATAGTATTTAATTCTCCGTATTAACATTTGTAATTAATCTAAATGAAGATAACTTACTACTTTACTTTAAGTAATACAGCGCCATCTAGTGACGTGTAGCAAATCTCATGAATAAGCTTTCTACTGTTGATACTAGATGTCGCATGTTAAATTTTTTACGTTACTCTTTACTGACTTTCGGACTCGGAGCTTTTAAGCTCAACAGCTGTGCTTTATTTTACTTTGTTTATGGATGATTATACGAGTCTGCCCGCGAAATTCAAATTTAATTTGATTTTTTCGCAATTTGTAAACTAATACGACAAACTAGGCTAATGGCATTCTAATTGCGCCAGTAGATTTATCATCTTCATAGGTTTACATAAAAATCTTTACTTGAAAGTGACCAGTTTAAGAAATTAATCAAAATACTGAGTTGGACGTGAGTTACTCACAAATTAGTCGATATTTTGATTAATTTCTTAAACTGGACACTTTCAAGTAAAGATTTTTATATAAACCTGTGAAGATGATACTGCCATTGTCGCAATTAGAATGCCTTAAGCCTACTTTGTCGTATTAGTTAACAAATTGCGAAAAACCCAATTAAATTTGAATTTCGCGGGCAGAACTGTGTCTTCCACCTTAAGTAATAATTATTCACTTTAATAATTATAAGAGTTTTAGTGCGAACATAGTAAAAATAACACTTAACACCGTTTATTAAGAAACCCCAGCGCGTTTACTTTAAACTATAATATGACAAACAATGTGATGAGTTGATGACGTTGATGACAAATCTCGCGAGTTTTGTACACACTACAGTCTACAAGTAGGTAGGTATCGATACCGAACTACCTATCAATAACGTATTGCAAAATCTTTGTCGCGCCAATTGTGCCTGGATGCATTTGCAGTGCGTTGATATGACTGAGTGGTAGGGAGTAGGGACTTGGTAGCTGATACCCTTTTAGCTGTCTTTATATCTCTCGTGCTATAATTAACCATGTGCCTCAACTGATCGGAAATGCCCACCATTGTTGCTTCTTATCCGGGAAATTGCTATTTAGATGGTGGCTATTTTAACCTTTTACTTATTAAAATGTTTTTTGATTTAAAATTACCTACTTACTTACAAAAAAAAAATGGTCATAAAAATAATGATTTTCTATTATGTAGGTAGGTACACAATGCCAAATTTTTGTGCCAAATACATAAAAAATCGGCCAAGTGCGAGTCGCGCCTCGCTCTTTTAGGGTTCCGTACATATTATGACCAAATCACTTTTCTAGTCTAACTAGATATTTAAATATCTTAGTTCTTAGATAGTACCTACTATAAATTACCTACTATAATTTACCTTATAAATTAGCAGGGGAAAAATGCTCGTTTGTTTTAGCCACAATTACTTATAAACCGCTTCATAAATCGGTGTTTTCAGTATTTGTTGTTTAAAAACACTATATAGTACATAATATAATTTCAAATTCCTAAGTAAAAGTTTTTAGTTTAGTTTTTGAGATAGACCCCGTAACAAAAGTGGTCTAAAACCGAAAACTTTGACGTCATCCGATTTCTTCATTTTTGTAGTTAAAAAATAATAAATAATATATTTGAACTCTACTTAATTTATTTTTTATTTACTTAATGAGTCCTAGACAATGACACCCCACATGCCAGGGTAAAAAAATAAAATTTTATTTCGACTCCTTTTCCATGTATGGGAGCCCCCTTTTTTTTTAAATTTAATTTAATTTTTATTATTCGTTGTTATAGCGGCAATAGAAATACACACTCTGTGAAAATTTCAACTGTCTACCTATTACGGTTTACGAGATATAGCCCGCTGACAGACGGACGGACGGACGGACGGACGTTGGCACCCTTTGGGTACAGGACCCTAAAAACCGGTGGTTTTAACATATATATATACTTATATTGATCTTGATTTTTTTCCGTCTGGCCCCCTTTCGCGGCGCGCGGTGGGGAACTTCGTTCCAAAGAGTTTTTAATGAGGAAAAAATATTATTCGGTCGGTAGGTATTTGACGGACATGAAGCTATAGGTAGCATAGATTTAAAATCGATAGAATAAGTAAATTAGATTTAAGTTGACATTTTTAATCAAATAAATTTAATATTTGACATTCTAATAAAATGAATTGAATCGATAGTACATCCTTGAAATTCTACGGAGCACTTACTTGTATGAAATATTGTTATTGTAGGGCTCTTGACTTGTACCACCTATATAATATGTAAACTTAGAATAAGAATTATTATTGAATATTATTTTTTCATGCCTATCCGGCAGATTGTAAGGACTTTTATTATAATGTAACACCATTGTACTACTCAATCTGTGCAAATAAATAATTTGAATTTGAATTTGAATTAAAAACATTATAATAGGTACATTAAAATATTATATTTTGGAATTGGAATACTTTTTACTGACCCGGAGATTCTTAGCACCCTCTGACCATCTAAGGTCTGCCGGGGACTGAGGGCCATTCCATTGTTGTTTTCAGCCATAATGATTTATCCTGGGAACAAATAATGTGGTGGTATTCCGTTGTCTTCCACATCGCTGCTTGCAGCCATAAGAACGTGGTGTCCACTATTCAAACGCCTGGCAATATCTGATTACTGACTGTTCCGGCCTCCATGGTCTCCACTCAATAACCTATCAGTAACGCAGCTGCCCGCTACTGAGGGAAAATGCTTATTTACTGACGGCAATAACTCGTCAGGTCACAGAATTGTCATTGAGTCTTCTGCAGCTTTTTATAGGGAATCCTTTCCCAAGGGATTCCCACTGCACCCTCCAATTCTGCCGGTGTGTGGTCGGGGACTGTATCTACAGCTAACCATGATATCTCATGGCCGTTCCACTATCCGCCACCTGTGGACCCCGGTAGTAGCTCACACCTAAGCCCTACCAGGGTCAGCCATGAAGATTGCGACATGGAACGTAAGAAGCCTTTACAGTGACGGAAAACTACATAATGCTCAACAAGAGATGTGCCGTTTACAAATTGACATTCTAGGCATAAGTGAAGTAAGATGGGTTGGTAGTGGGGTATATACATCTTGTATTACTCTGGTGAAAATGATAGCACATACCGTAGGAATGGAGTGGCAATCATGATACATAAAAAGTTACAGTCTAGTGTGAAAATTTTTTTACCCATTTCGGATCGAGTAATGCTGTTGCAACTAGACGCAAAACCTTTTAATATAAACTTGATACAAGTTTACGCCCCAACAGCAGATAAAGAAGACGTGATTGTCGAAAACTTTTACAGCGACATTGACATCGCGCTAAACCAAACAAAAAACCACGAAATTACCTTGGTTATGGGGGATTTCAATTCTAAACTTGGTCAAGGAGCAGTAGCAGACATTATTCGTCCATACGGTTTGGGAATAAGAAACGATCGCGGTGACAGGCTTGTTCAGTTTTGTCAAGAGAACAATTTTGCCGTAACTAATACATACTACAAATTACCACCAAGAAGATTGTATACTTGGCGCTCACCTGCCGACACACCAGAGAATATAGTTCGCAACCAGATCGATTTTATCCTTATCAATAAAAGACACAGAAATAGCATAAGATCAGCTAAAACTTACCCTGGCGCTGACGTAGGTTCAGACCACAATCCCGTTGTGGTAGACATCAAGATCAAATTGAAGAAGCTCAAGCATACAACAAGGCCCGTATCAATGGATCTTACTAAATTAAAGGATCAAAATGTTAAAAAAAACCATCAAATTAGCTATGAATAGCGAAATGACACGGCTAAAGCTAGAAAATGATACGATTCCCTTAGATGTGGAAGAAGCATGGGTGAAGTTAAAATCTTCAGTCGTGTCCACTGGAAAATCGCTTTTGAAACCACAACATTATATAAAGACAGCTGATTGGATGACTGACGAAATTCTGGGCATTATGGAGGAGAGAAGAGAAAATAAAACGAACAAGGAAAAATATGATCAATTACAGATGAAGATTCACAAGAAAACTAAAGCCGCAAAGGAAAAGTGGTTGGAAAATCTGTGTTCTGAAGTGGAAAACTTTGACAAGAAACATGACAGTTTTAATATTCATAAAAGGATACGAGAACTGATAGCGCCCAAATATCAAGGTCGTGTGATAGTGCCTCTTGTCAAAGATGGGGATGGGACGTATACCACTACTGTTGATGAGAAAATAGTATTGTGGGAGGCTTATATTAAAGAACTCTTTCGTGACAATAGGCAAGACCACAACAGTATATCTGCTGTTGATGATGGTCCACCCATAACAAGGAGTGAACTGTCACATGCAATCATGTCTTCAAAGTCAAAAAAAGCAGTTGGTCCGGACGAAATTCCGGTGGAATTAATCAAAGAAATAGAGGAAGCCAATTTAGACTATTTATTACAACTATTTAACTCTATTTATGATACAGGTATAATTCCAATGGATTGGTTAAAATCTACATTTGTAACATTGCCTAAAGTTAAAAACCCGAAACTTTGCAGTGATTTTAGGACAATATCCCTTATGAGCCATATTTTAAAGATATTTTTGAAAATCATTCACAAGAGAATATACCCAAAGTGCGAGCGGCTATTGTTAAAAACTCAATTGGGCTTCCGAGACGGTTTTGGTACTAGGGATGCATTATTTGGTTTCCAAGTGCTAATGCAGAGATGTTTAGATATGAATTGTGATCTCTATATTTGTTTTATAGACTACGAAAAGGCTTTTGATCGCGTACGCCATAACAAACTTATGGAGGTCCTAGAGACAGCTGGCCTAGACGTCAAAGATTTTCGTTTCATAAAGAACCTATACTGGGAGCAAACTGCCAATGTAAGAGTAGACGGTCATACATCATCCTATATAGACATTCTTCGTGGGGTACGATAAGGCTGTATATTGTCTCCCCTATTATTTAACATTTACGCTGAGGCAATTTTCTCCGAAACACTTGACGGCATTGACGAAGGAATAATGGTAAATGGCGTACCTATAAATAATATTCGCTACGCAGATGATACCATCTTAATAGCGGATAGTATAGAAGGATTGCAGTCTTTAGTCGATGTAGTTTCCTCTGCAAGCAACAGATATGGCATCAACATCAACTGCAAAAAGACGAAATTTATGACAATCAGCCGTACACCTGTGCAGAACACTTTCTTGTATCTCAACCGTAATGCCTTGGAAAGGGTCCAACGATATCGATACTTAGGGACTATGATAGAGGAAACCGGTGATCACAGTCTGGAAATACGGTGCCGTATCGAACAGGCAAGAAGCGCTTTTACAAAGTTAAAAAGAGTGCTCTGTAATCGTAATTTAAAAATATCCCTTCGGATGCTGGTAGCGCGTTGCTATGTTTTCTCCGTGCTGTTGTACGGGGTCGAGGCCTGGACACTAACGCAAGCGATGAGTAACAAGCTGGAAGCGTTCGAGATGTGGGTGTACAGGCGGATGCTTCGAATATCATGGAGGGATCATGTTCGCAACACCACCGTATTACAAAGGATGGGAAAGAATATGGAGTTACTCAAAAGTGTCAAAAGGAGAAAACTGGAATATCTGGGCCACATATTGAGAAATTCCAAATATGACCTGCTCAAACTCATTATACAAGGCAAAATAAAGGGCAAAAGGCTTAAGAACCTTCGCCAGTGGTTTAACATGAGCTCAAAGTCATTGTTTAGGGCAGTGGTAAACAAGATACAATTAGCCTTAATGATTGCCAACCTTCGGTAGAAGATGGTACTGCAAGAAGAAGAAGAAGAATACTTTTTCACGAACAGTCCGGGATTATGAAAACTCTTTGTCACGTATTCGCTTAAATGGGAACGGCATTCTATTTTCGACTAGCGCCCTCTATTGGCGAGGTGCCGAGATGGCCGTCATTATGGGCTTACAAGGGGATTACTCACGACCTGTTTGTTAAATACCAAAACATATCGAGATAGCAACGCGGAGCTATGGCAACTGTCTGGCAGCGCGCGTACGCGTGTTCAAATTTGTAATGCAAGAGGCTAAGGAGAAGCAGCAGTGCAAACGATGCCACACGGCGCGTTGCGGCCTGACTGACTGGGTGCGTGGCTTCTGCATTGCCGCTGAGGCGTCCTTGCCAAGCGGTGCGCTGTGCAGCAGCAGCAGGGCAGGGGTCTTCTCCGTTTGGCCTTAGCCAAGTCGGGGGTACGGGCCTCGAGGCATATCCTCCTTACCCGGGTGAGGCGCAGGGAATAAAGAACACTTCCCCGGTAATGTTCTTTAAGCCACGTGTTGGCTACGGCCTGCCTTCTTGGCTACGGGCCTCATGGGTGCGCTGTGCATATGCGACGCTGCGGTGTTTCTGGGGCGGCGCCACTGCGGTGTCTTGTATATATATCACCGCCATACGGTGCGCTGCGGCACCATGATTTTAAAGAGAGCACTCTTTTTATCAGACTTAAGTGATAATAACGGGACTGAGGGCTAATTATGTACTAGCTGCAATGCCTGCGACTTCGTCTGCGATTTTCCGGGATAAAAAGTAGCCTAATGTTACTCTCCAGGTTCGGAACTATACCCATGCAAAAAATCACGTCGATCCGTAGGTCTGTTGCAGCGTGACTGTGAATGAAGGACAAACCACCAAATAAACACACTGTTGCATTTATAATATTAGCTTAATATAAGGAAATGCTCGTGAACGGGTTCCACCGGCGGGAATGGGGCTACTTTCAGTCTGCCCGTCTTAACGTGAATTGAATTGTAGTACTATTATATTTCTATTCTAAGAATGTTGCATGGTTAAATCGGCTTTTCATCCGGCTGCCCACAAGATAGTATAAAAAACTTATTACAATGTAATAGCTGTTTATTAATATTTTAAAATGATTATTTTGAAAAGAGCAACTGAGTTTCTTGCCGGCTCTTCTCAGCAGAATCCGCTTTCCGAACCGGTGGTAGATTCATGACGTGTCATAAGAGCCACAGGTTGGCCTACGTTATATAAATAATTTTGAATTTGAATTTGAAAGTTATCCTTACTCTGTGATATTAGTAAGAATAGTTATGGATAGATTTACACATTTTACCTTGCACGTATATGTACATATAACTTAAAGGCGACGGAGAAAACACAAATAATTGTAAGTTTCTTCCCAGTGACTTTGACTCCTGAGTCCCGGCAGAGAACACTGGTCCCGGTCAACAAGCTCACGACAAAAGACTAACAAGCCATTGTTTGTCATTTTCCCCGCTTCAATGAACGTCTCACGACCTTTGTGCTTAGGAAGAATAATTTGTAAGGGAGTGTTGCCTTGTTTGTCCTCTGATACAAAACTATACAAATTAAAGGACTTTCATTTAAGATTGTTGCCTCAATGTACATTAGTAGGTACGCCGCTTCATATGGTAGACGGCACATGTCGGGTTTTAATTTCCTGGATTTATGGTGTAGTCACAAAGGACATACGCCTTATTACCTATTTGATTATACATGGGCTACTGATAACCATAAACCTGTGGCGCCACCTTAAAGATTCGAAGAACCACTAAACTCTGATGTTTCAAGGTACTAATTGTAACATGGCATACCCTCACTAGGTGGACTTAAGCGGGGTCAACATACACGCGCAAGACCTATGGGATATCCACCGGTTATCGATAAAGACGACTACTCGAAAACTTGGCATTTTCTTACTTTACTCTACTCTATTTTAAAAAGGTAGGAATCCTTGAAATCGATTGCTGAAGTGAACATAGATCTCACTTCTCCATTTTTCCCATAATCGTTTTCGAGTAGTAAATCTTTTTTTTACCATTCTATGGCAAAGCCAAAAGGAAGGGTTATGATTTTTGCAGTCTATGTTTGTATGTGTTTATGTATGTATGTATGTATAAATGTGTGTGTGTGTGTGTGTGTGTGTGTATGTATGTCACTATTTACGAATGTTCCACCGCAGCAAATAAACTGCTGAGCCGATTTTGATGGATGAGGCGTCAATCGATTCGTTGTGATGGTCGGTGACATAGGCTACAATTTATACGAACAAAATCAATAAGACGGATTTTGCATTCAATTTGCCGTAGTCGGATTACGTGTTTGTTATTGCAACATTTTGAGGCCGTTGTTATAATCCGCCACCAAAAAAAAAGAACTTTAACATCGCCTTATAAAAGTGAGAGCATTCCAAAACGAGTGGGCCATTTTCCATTAGAATTCCGCGAGTTCTTGTGGGTGAACAACCGTCGCTCACAATGGGTCTACTTTCCTTACCGGGATGCACCATCTAAGGGACCCGGCCGGCCCGACTGGGACTCAAATACCACACGAACCTTAAGGCGAATCCTCACATTAATAAATTTTCACGTAACTATAGTGTACGTAAATATAATATCCAATCAGTGAAACTTCCTTGACTTCGTTTTCATACATTTTTTTTCCTTTTTAGATAAGTAGAACCGTAGAATTAAAAAAAAATATTTTAGCCCCTATGCACCCTAAAAGTATCTACGAGTAGGTACATTCTCAGTAAGTGAAAGGGGAAAAATCGGTTTAGTAGATAAACTCACAAATTTCTTCTATTTCTTTATAATACTTTGTAAATTAGGGACAAAGTTGATTCATAATTTATATTATTACACAGATATTCTGTTTTATTTCAATAAAAAATATTATGTGTTCAGAATATCTAGGTACGATTTAATTAAAATTAATACGAATCTATTACTTAATCATTTTTGTAAAGGGTTTATTTACAATAAAATACATTTAACCATGAGAAATCTCCTATCCTAAAGGCATAATTTAAGTCTAGAAGAATTTGATCGATCTATTTCTATTATCATTACATTGGCTTTAAAAAAAGTTAGTGATATATTATGTAGTACACATCTTTTTTACCAATTTATCAGCTAATAAGGTTCAACCCCGGGCAAGCACCAAATTAAATAAAACAAGCTTCGACGGTGAAGGAAAACATCGTGAGGAAACCTGCACATCTGAGAGTTCTTCATAATGTCGTCAAAGGTGTGTGAAGTTTGCCAATTCGCATTGTGCCAGCGTGGTGGACTATGGCCTATTAACCCTTCTCTGAGAGGAGACCTGCGCTCAGTAGTGAGCCGTTGATGGGTTGCTGATGATGATGAGCTAATTCCCATTCCTCCACATTTATTTAGTACACTAGGTAAGTAGGTTGTTGTTGTGATTCGCCTTAATTACTTGCCATAATTAAATATCATGACGAAGGAACTTAAATACAAACACGGTCGGAAGTCTGAAATGATTTTTATCTACACTAATGTTATAACATTCTACTTATGTTTCCAATACTTGACTTATAATTACTACTGTTATAGCGCAGATAACAAAACACTCAATTTAAGCAATTTCACATGATGGTATAATATCCACATCGATATCGTAAAATCTCATTATAACATCAATAAAACGCGACCAATTAACCTGGCGAGCCTTATGTCAAAATCCTCATACAAGTCGTATAAAATTTTGATATTAGGCTGGCTTTTGAAAACAGTTGGGTTATACGTGAAAACTTCGTCGAAACTACTAAACTTACATACACAAAACTCTTTGGTAAGATCTTTTGGCAATATTATAAAAAGTCACCGCCATATTGAAATTCTTTGTTATTGGACCGATTTCGTTCAAAATCGATATTTGGGCTTCCCTGGGGTCAAATAAGAGGAAATGATTGGCAAAATTATAAAAAGTGACCGCCATATTGAAATTCTTTGTTATTGGACCGATTTCGTTCAAAATCGATATTTGGGCTTCCCTGGGGTCAAATAAGAGGAAATGATTGGCAAAATTATAAAAAGTGACCGCCATATTGAAATTCTTTGTTATTGGACCGATTTCGTTCAAAATCGATATTTGGGCTTCCCTGGGGTCAAATAAGAGGAAATGATTGGCAAAATTATAAAAAGTGACCGCCATATTGAAATTCTTTGTTATTGGACCGATTTCGTTCAAAATCGACATTTGGGCTTCCCTGGGGTCAAATAAGAGGAAATGATTGGCAATATTATAAAAAGTCACCGCCATATTGAAATTCTTTGTTATTGGACCGATTTTTACTCTTGTTCGATAAATTGCATTAGTGAAGATAAAGTAGTGTATGCAACTGCATATAACACGGGTATTAAAACACTCGTTAGATACTATTATGAAACTCGCTGCGCTCGTTTCATAAACTCACGCTCGTGTTTTAATACCCTTCATTATATGACAGTTGCATAAACTACTATTTGAGGACTCCTTTTTCAGGCTTTTTTAGGATATTCGTTCCGGAGCAGAAGGTGATTGCCAAAAATTATTGAATCACTGTTTATCAACATAATTAATTTAAACGGGCGGAGGAAGTCGCGGGCATCAACCAGTTATTCCAAAATTCTTTTTTAGGGTTCCGTACCCAAAGGGTACCAACGGGACCCTATTACTAAGCCTACGCTGTCCGTCCGTCCGTCCGTCCGTCCGTCCGTCCGTCCGTCCGTCCGTCTGTCAGCGGGCTGTATCTCGGTAACCGCAATAGGTAGACAGTTGAAATTTTCACAGATTGTGTATTTCTATTGCCGCTACAACAACAAATAATAAAAATTAAATTAAATTAAAAAAATTAAATAAAATATTTCCATGGGTACATGGAAATATTTTTATGTAAATTTTTTTAACGGAACCCTAAAAGAGCGAGGCCCGACTCGCACTTGGCCGATTTTCTGATTTGTCTTTACCTTTATAACGAATTATTTATCGTATGAGTGATATTGTAAATAAAACTGTCCAGATATTACCTAAACTCTTAGATTAAATAAGCCTAAAGTATTTTAACTGTCGTGGTCAATTATGTATATATTTTTTTTGTTAAGCTTATATTACATTTTTATCTTGATGGTCAATACCATCAATATGTGCATCTGGCCTCACCGTTAATAAAAAAAATGCGGTAACATAACGGTACAATCAAGTTTGGAAGATCCCTGATCCCTCAATCAGTGTGAGATGCAAATGATTTCAGTTTGTTCGTCATATATTTTTAACTTGGTTTTTCAATTATGTTATTAATTATTATTGACCACTTTCCGGCCTTTATATTACCTGTTATAAGTATTGAAATGGGTACACGTATCAATATTATCACCGAAATATATTATTATCAACATTTCTATTATATCTATATATATAAAAGAAAGTGGTGTTAGTTACACTATTTATAACTCAAGAACGGATGAACCGATTTGGCTGAAAATTGGTGGAGAGGTAGCTTAGAACCAGGAGACGCACATAGGATACTTTTTATCCCGTTCGACCGCGTTTCCGTCAAGTCACTATAAAACGTGGTATTACAAAAACGCATCTGACATGGAATAACAAAACGCAAATGACAGTGGAATAACAAAACATAAATGACAGCTAAACGTAATTTTGTCTTTGGTTGTAAAAAATTTGACAATTATAAAAAGTGTTAAGTATAATAAAGCATTACTGATATTATAAATGCGAAAGTGTGATTGTTTGTTGGTTTGTCCTTCAATCACGTCGCAACAGAACAGCGGATTGATGCGATTTTTTGCATGGGTATAGTAATGGATGTAGTAGTGGTTCCTCAGACCGGGAGAGCTACTTTTAACTCGGAGAATGAAAGAGTTCCCGCGGGATTTTTAAAAACTAAATCCATGCGGACGAAGTCGCGGGCATCAGCTAGTTAATAATATAGTAGCCGGGGGTAGTAAGCGTGCCAACAATTTGAAATATAATGCAACAGTTTTTAAATAAAAAACCGTGAAAATACTGTTTATATCATACGAAGAATTACTAAAAGCTTGGAAGTTATTTTCAAAAACAAAAAACGTGTCATTTCGAACAACACGGACGGACGGCCTGGTTTGTCCAGAAATATGCCCACATGAATCCTTAAAATAGCTATTCTTTTTTATTATAGAAATATTTTTATTCAAAGAAATTTTTACAAGTGCCGTCAAATGCTTACATTTGACGGCATTACATACATACAATGATACATTTGACTAGGTATTCGATACCTAGTCAAATGTATCTACCACTTTTTTGGAATGCCCTTTATACCGAGAAGAACCAGCAAGAAACTGGGCGGTTGCTTTTTTTCAATAAAGTTCACAATAGGTTTCCAAAAATGCATACTTACAATTCAATGCATGTTAAGATGGGCAGACAGAAAGTAGCGCCATTCCCGTCGGTGGAACTCGTTCACGAGCATTAGTAAGAGATTGATGATTATCATATTATACCTAATTATTATGTTAATGGATATTATATTAGCTTTTACGTACTGCTCAAGTAGAAACTTAATGATCTACCAACTCTCAGCCTGAGGGTTTTGACCTTTGCGAACCGATGAAGGTTAAATTACAATAATATTCAACCGTTAACTGCTTTACGTGCTTTTCAGATGACGAAGGGAAAGTTTGGCTTTTTAGGGTTCCGTACCCAAAGGGTGCCAACGGGACCCTATTACTAAGCCTCCGCTGTCCGTCCGTCTGTCAGCGGCCTGTATCTCGTAAACCGTAATAGATAGACAGTTGAAATTTTCACATATTTTGTATTTCTATTGCCGCTATAACAACAAATAATGAAAATTAAATAAAATTAAAATATTTCCATGGGTACATGGAAATATTTTTATTTAATTTTTTTTTTAACGGAACCCTAAAAGAGCGAGGCCCCACTCGCACTTGGCCGATTTTTTGATACCACCACACCCCCTCCCAGTACCTACTTATTTAATCTCTGACTAACTGCATTGCGGTAATGACTCTTGTGAATGACACTGACCTCTATGCACATGATGGCTGCTTTTTTGGTTGATTGACGCGATTTTGGCGCTGTAAACAGTTACGAGTGTATTAGGAACTAAATTTAGTGAGGGCAAGTAGACAAGGTGAAGGTGATGCTTGATACTTTTTGGATCCCTATTTAGTTCGAGAGACACTCGTATGTTCAAGTGGCGCTTCTAAATGATCCATTATAATTTAAGCTGTCATTTGTATAGATAGGGACATCCAGTCCATCTTACCCCTTTCTAGTAGGTAAACCATTCCAAGCTCAGTTTGGAGTGTGGACCAACCTGAGAAGATGGCGGGCAACTGGTGGACGAGAAAGGAGCAAGGCCGTGTGTGGTGTTGCGCTCTCTAGCCAACGTCCAGCTGATGGATTGAACATGCCCACTGCTGGACAATGTTCTCTTCTAGGGATATTTCGAGTAATAAAACTGAAGTGTCAATAGCGCGAAGAGGCGTCCTGATCGAATGGTGACTTCGCTTCTTCTTAGCTTAGGTGACTTCTTCCTTTGTGGAGATCTCAAGCGGAACGGCAGCCACTAGATACAAGTGACACAAGATCGTGCTCTGTGGCGATTCTTTTAAGATTTATCTTAACAATTTATTGGCAAGAAGTAGTAGCTTATCTATTATTATTTTACGATCGAAATAATCATCAACTTAATAGAATTTATTCATTGAACTAAATAGGTACCTACTAAGGATTTTAAAGATTGCAGACTACGCGACGCCGCAAAATGGATCTACTTAGTTATATATGAAATACCGTGTTTCCTCTCGCAGGCGATAAACTGAGATAAGGCTCATATTACGTGGGGTGATGTTTTGAAAAACCAATTATCGCGAGGGGGCAGATTAGGTACAAGTACGGTCACCATGGTTTTTGAGATTGGAAGATTGTGTCTCAAACTACATATCTTCAAAGATGGTTGCTTCTTCTTCTTCTTCTTAATCAACCGATAGACGTCCACTGCTGGACAAAGGTCTCTTGCATGGACTTCCACAGGCCTCGGTCTTGCGCCGCCTGGATCCAGCGGCTCCCTGCGACTCGTTTGATGTCGTCCTGGTGGGGGGTCTGCCAACACTGCGCTTCACAAAGATGGTTTACAAATTACAATTTACTAATTGCATTATTATTGAAAATTTAAGTTATAGTTTTATTATTTTATATTTATTACTAATTTCTGCTTTCTTTAAATACATATTTTTCTAAGTTTTCGTGATGAATTAACAATTTTCAGTATAAGATTATAATCTTCGGGCTGACTTATCAAGAATATCAAGGTATAAAAGCCTCTAAATAAATAAAGAAAAAAAATATTGGACACGCCTGGATATTCTTACGCAGAAAATTTTGCTTCCGTGCGTCTTTGGCCGTCCACATAGAATAAAAAAAATATTGATTGGGTTTGTACAAATTCTTGATTTTTTGTGAGCTGCTGGATAGAGGCAGCATAATACAGATTCCTGTGGAAGTTCATGCCATAGGGTATTTGACTATAATAAAAATATCGTTTCAACTGGTGTCATCCTAAAAGATTATTATCTAAAAACATTATTCCATACGACAAAACTAAAAAATAAAGCTTTATTTAATTAGAAAACATTAAATAAAATTGCTATAATTCTGGCCATGGTCACGTGATCGAAAACGTTCCGTGATCTCGAATGACGTCACAGTCCACACCACCTATGGAATTCTCATTTTGTCAATACATTTCGACGTGTTTGTGCGGCGTAATAGGCTAATTTCGTCTGTTTTTCATCGTTACTATTTTATTAAATACCAAATAGTATGCGACATGCGGCCTAAACACATTACAAAATTGTCATTGTTTGAAATGTGAACTGTTACGTCATGAGAGCAAATGGAACGTTTCGGCGGCAATTTATTTTTTTGAATTTATTTCTCGATTTTTATGAAAAATAATGAAAATTATGCCGAAATATATGTTTTGTTAGCTTCAGCATAGCATTATTAACAATTTAAGATGATTTTCTAAAAGTAGTCAAATAGCCTATTGTCCAGCAGTACAGAATCTGTCATAGACAGAAACTGTCATAGGCAGAATCTGTCGTGCATCAAATAACTGGCAATTTCCACCTTCGGGACCCCAACGGATCTGAGTCTGAATGTAGATTAAGTCTCAATAAATAAGACTTATTTCTTGGTAATCCTAGGCTGACAGCTGATCATAAAGGAGCTAATGGGGTGTTAACGTGTACCGATACTTGAGTTTTGCTCTCGAACACTCGAAGTTTTTGCCGGTGAAAGGTCGAGACTCGAGATCCACGCGTGCTTATTTGAGTTGAGTTGTTTTTCTCTTACTAACAGGCTTATATCGTCGGCTGTGTAAATATTAGTGGATCGTCTATTATAATAAGCCTCACTAGCCCAACGGTTAAAGGCTCGGACTGAAAAACGAAAGGACGCAGGTACGATCACCACCCGTTGCACTATATTGTCGTACCCAACACAAGTTTTCTGCTTATTTGGAGGGAAGAGAAGAATTTAACCCAAGTTCAACTTGACTAATATTCTTTTCTAAAAAAGTAAATTAATAATAAATAATGTCAGGAGTCAGGACGACAACCAATTTACCGTTCCGGCACGATGTCGTGTTAGAAATCTATTAGGGTACGAGTTAGCCCGCTACCATTTTAGACTGCATCTTCAATTCGTCACTTACCATCAGGTGACATAGCAGTAAAAGATTATATCGTCATCGAATAAAAAAAAGGTACCAAGGCTTTAATATCCCCAGAAAGTGACGGTGGGTCTCATAGAGCGTCGACTTTGGCATACATACCTCTGAAGTGTCGCTTCAATTGACAGAGACGGCGGTCTTCAGGGCTCTTTCCAAAGCTCGATTTATTGACTGCCTGTTATTGTAGGTGTGAGAGTTTCTTAGGGTAGGTGGTTGTTTTAACCGAATTAAGGAACGTATGGCCTAGTTGTGATAGGACAGTAGATTGTACTGGGTAAGCAATGATGACCCAAGTTGGTAACGGAATGGGTGCAAATTTTTCTGCCGTTGCTCAGGAAGCAATTTAATCCATTATTTGGTCCCCCATAGTTGTTGTTACTAAGATCTGATAAATAATAAATTATTAAGTACCAAGCCATTTTGGAAACTGATGCACAATTGACCCAGCAAGAAGAAATAGAAGGAGAGAAAATAGCGGAATAAATAGGTTATCTTTATCTTATGAAGGCTGTGATATGAAGAATCTTCTAAAACCATATTTTTGCCTTATCCAGTTTCCTTTATACAATTAGATGAATGTTCTAGCTGGGAAATTCTATCTTCAGCAGTTGATTCTCTTTTTAACCGACTTAAAAAAAGGAGGAGGTTATCAATTCGTCGGACTCTTTTTATGTATGTTCACCGATTACTCGAAGATGCCTGAACCGATTTGGAAAATTCAGTTTTGTTTGAAAGGGTATTCTACTTCCCAGATAGTCCCACTACATACATTTTATCGTAATCGGTCGACCAGTTTAAAAAAATCAACAATAATATACTTTGCAGTGGAGCGGGTGATTGACGTCCGATTTTTAAAAAGAATTTTTATATTAAATTATTGACGCAGGATTTTCTCTATAATCCGCTGTAGATACGGAATTTTCGACGTTAAAATGCATATGACGCGAAGCTTTGAGCAATGTTTGCGTTAAGCCAACACAGTTAGTTGCCCGTGTCGCATCTGTGTATGATTGGAGCGACTTACGTCGATCTATTTTGTCAACGAGCTTTCAAAGTTATTGCTGTCGTAAATAGTAGACGATCTTCGCACGGGTGGGCATACCTATTTTATAGACCGAAACATGAATGATTAATTATACTTATTCTTCCTCGTAATGACTTGCATTGCACGTCAAATCTAACTGACTACCCGACCCGGCTATTAACAGTGTACAGTAACGCACAGGTAAGCTTTTCTACAGACTATATATTATAATACTTATTCGAAAGTGCTATCTATATCTATATATATAAAAGAAAGTGGTGTTAGTTACACTATTTATAACTCAAGAACGGATGAACCGATTTGGTTCAAAATTGGTGGAGAGGTAGCTTAGAACCAGGAGACGGACATAGGATACTTTTTATTCCGTTCGACCGCGTTTCCGTCAAGTCAATATAAAACCTTTTATAAGCATCTGACATGGAATAAAAAAAAGAAAATGACAGTGGAAGAACAAAACGTAATTTTGTATTTGGTTAATTATGGTAAAAAATTATGGTAAAAACAATTATAAAAATTATAGTTTAACGTAATTGATAATATCATCAGTAATATGTTTTCTCTTTGAATCATCATTAACAATGCCGCGAGCAAGACGATCAAATGTTTCCTGCTACAAAGCTACGGATTGACGTGATTTATTGGATAGGTATTGTTGAGAACCTGGAGGGTGACAAAGATTTCCCGCGGGATGTTATGAACTAAATCCACGCAGACGAAGTCGCGGGCATCAGCTAGTTGTTTACTAAAACACTAATGGCCTGTTTCATCACTTGCTGATAAAGTGCCTGATATATAAAATTCTGTTTCACAAGTATCCGTTAAGACAATCTAGCAGATAAAATCTCTGTTAATCATACAGATTTATCTGACAGATATATATATCAGATACTTTAACGAATAGTGGCGAAAAAGCCCCTAAATCTGTTTAAATTATAATTTATAATATAATACTTACGCAAAACGGAATGTACGATGACAGTTTTGAGAAAAAACCGTTTTTGTCAAAATCAATATCAAATTTTGTACATAGAATGAGTTGTTTCGTGCAATATTGTAAATAAACTATATTCAAATTATCAAACGATTTTCATGTACCCAAAATTTTGACAAAAACGGCTTTTTCTCAAAACTGTCATCTTGTGGGTTGGTTCCGTTTTGCGTACCTACCTACTGACCTACTGGTACTCTTCTCAGGTAAAATCAGGCATTGAATGAAAGTGTAGGCTAGTGATATTGATTGACATCATCACTATCATCGTCATCTTCATAATCATCTATTTCAATCCGCTATCCACGAGCGCTACTGGATGTCAATGGGATCAGATGACGATTGCAACAAAGAAATATGAAGAGCTAGTTTTTACTTCTACCAAAGAGATGCGAAACTATAACAAAACTGCTCGTTCTTACGCAGGAAAACTCCGCATCTCTTTCGTTCTGCAGCTATGGTTTCGCGGCGTAGATGAGCTAAAGACCCGACTCGGGTCACCCGAGTATGTTTGAGTGGAGCAAACGCGGTCACCGCGCTACTCAGACTGGCCCACCATGTCACATTTGTTTATGTTTACGATCGCTCAAAGCAGATCTGCTCTATCAACAAGCCAACTGAAGTGTGTTGCTCCTGCTATGTCTATAAACATAAGCAGTTAATATGACCAAATATTTGGAAACAAAATATTTAAAGCTGTTAAAAGGGAACGTTATGCAGCTGCCTTTATCAGAAACTTCGCAAAACGGAAAGTAAGTAAAATATTGAGAACACTGTAGAGCAGATGCAAAGAGCTGTGGCAATTTTTTTTGTAATGTAATTATTTATGAGTTCATTGACTTTAGATAAGCTGTTGGGTTGACACCTAGTAGTTTTTAGATCTTCAATGGCATACAAGCTACGTGGCTATATTATATATATTTTTGTGAATATACACAGCGAACACTTACTTCAAGTTTAGTGATGTTAAGGTTAAGTATTTCGTAACTGAGCCGACTGATTACAGATACATTTCAGACTAGGAAATTTCCGTTTCTAATCTAAAATATAGTCAAAGAAATACAAGTGGTTGATGGAAGGGTTTGGCCGTGGCTAATAACCACCCAAGCGTCAAAGGCGTGCCACCAAGTGCTTTAGCGTTCTGGCATTATGCCACGTAGAAGCCGATTCGAGATATAGGTTCAATTAAAACTGCCATACCCCCTCCCAAGTTAGCCCGCTACCGTCATGCACTGCATCGCCACTTACCGTCAGGTGAGATCACAGTTGAAGGTATTATGCCATAAATTAAATAAAAAAGTCATCGATATTTGGATAGCTTATGGTGTCCTGTTTTTCGCGAACGTCTGCGATCTTCTAACCAGAATTATTATACTTGAATATCGAATTACAGATGATAAATGACGTGATGAGGGTTTCGTATGATACCCAAAATATAATTACGGAGATGTCTATCAAACGTATGCAGCTGGTACTGCACCCTCGAGAAAATGGAACAAATGGAGGGAAACTAATTACTTTAATGGCAACCGAGAAGCATAACTTCCATTTCGAGAACCGTGATTCATTTTGAGAATATGAGGCTGGTAATCTGATAGCACGACTTCATAGTTAAGGTGGATTATACGGGTCTGCCCGCGAAATTCAAATTTAATTTGGTTTTTCGCAATTTGTAAACTAATACGACAAAGTAGGCTTATGGCATTCTAGTTGCGCCAGTAGCAGTATCATCTTCACAGGTTTATACAAAAATCTTTACTTGAAAGTATCCAGTTTAAGAAATTAGTCAGAATATCGGCTAATTTGTGAGTAACTCACGCCCAACTCGATAATTTGATCGATTTCTTAAACTGGTCACTTTCAAGATCACAAGTAAAGTGGTCACAAGTAAAGATTTTTATATAAACCTGTGAAGATGATAATTCCACTGGCGCAATTAGAATGCCATAAGCCTACTTTGTCGAATTAGTTTAAAAATTGCGAAAAACCATATTAAATTTGAATTTTGCGGGCAGACCCGTATAAGTTTTATATTTGTCCGTGAAAATTTTTTGCCTGCTGCCACATATGATATAAAATAAGCATAATCCTACTAAAATAAATAATAAAATTAATGTGGAAGTTTGTGAGGATGGATGGACGTTTGTTACTCTTTCACGCTACAACAAATGAACCGATTTGGCTGAAATTTAGAATGATAATAGCTCATACCCAGGATTAACACATAGGCTGCTGTTTATCCCGGAAAATTACAGAGTTCCCGCGGGAATCAAAAACCTAATCCACGCGATAAATTTATTCGCGGGCATCATATATAGTATGCTTTAATTTCAAAAGCTGAATAGCCCCGACTTAAACATGTCGTAACTCTTAAAAAAACCAGAAGCTGAGTAGTCCTGAAAAAAATTAAAAGCCACTAATTACTTATTACTAGTAAATCAATTATTACAAAAAAAATTAAGTGGCACTCGGGGAATGCCGCGGTAAAGCTATTGCATAGCATTTTTTATCAACTTATGCAATTATAATATTTATGCAATTTTTTTTTGCATAATAAAAATTATGCAAAAAAAATAATTATAAAACAAACAAACAAGAAAAGCGCACTGTCACTATTTCGCGAGTGAGATTCGAACCTGCGACATCATACACAATACGGTAAAGAAAGCGGCCGCTCGCCCACTGCGCCAAACAGAGCTACTTGTGAACCTCTAAAATGTTGAACGCTTACTGAACGACGGTGTTAGGTTTATTTTCGTTACGGAATTTCTTGATTCGGTCGCCGCGCTCAAACTGTTTGTCCTAGTTCAAAGCCCGCGATAAAAGCTATGTAATAGCTTAAAAAATTTATTAATACTAATAAATATAAAAGAAAGTGGTGTTAGTTACACTATTTATAACGCAAGAACGGATGAACCGATTTGGCTGAAAATTTGTGGAGAGGTAGCTTAGAACCAGGAGACGGACATAGGATACTTTTTATCCCGTTGGAACGCGTTTCCGTCAAGTCACTATAAAACGTGGTATAACAAAAACGCATCTGACATGGAATAACAAAACGCAAATGACAGTGGAATGACAAAACGTAAATGACAGCTAAACGTAATTTTGTATTTGGTTAAGTCATGGTTAAGTATGGTAAAAAATTTAACAATTATAAAAATGATTGCTAAACGTAATTGATAATATCATCAGTAATATGTTTTCTCTTTGAATCATCATTAACAATGCCGCGAGTAATATTATAAATGCGAAAGTGTGTTTGTTTGTTGGTTTGTCCGTCAATCACGCTGCAAAAAAGCTACGGATTGACGTGATTTTTTGGATAGGTATAGTTGAGAACCTGGAGGGTGACAGGCATCCCGGAAAATCAAAGAGTTCCCGCGGGATTTTAAAAACGAAATCCACGCGAACGAAGTCGCGGGCATCAGCTAGTACTAATAAATGTTAGTTCCGTATAACGACAGTTGAAGTTCTCTGCAAAAAGCTAAGCGAACGCATTATTTTGCTCTGTTTGCGATTCTTTCTCTGTGCGGTAGGTCTTTGCTTCCCTGTTCCATAAAGAAGCTTTATTATGACAGTATTTCCTAGCGCCGCGCTCATATTTATTTTAGAGGACGCGCCGTAGTTCATTTCTTGTTTTACTCCACGGGAGAAAATGACTAACCAACTTTATGAAGCAAGGTTAATTACGTAAATGCATCGTTACTTCCTTACTAATATTAGAAATGTGAAAGTGTGTTTGTTTGAAATTATTTGTCCTTCTTTCACCTAACAACCGAGCAACGATTGACGTGTGACGTGAAGGTATTCTTCAAGACCTGGAGCGTGACATAGGCTACTTTTTATTACGGAAAATGAAAGAGATCCCGCGGGATTTAAAAAAAACTAAATCCACGTGGTCGAAGAAGACAAAATGAAGTAGAAGCATCAACTAGTAATGAATAAAGAACGAATTATGTATTTCTAATAGCATTTTCATAATTTATTTAAAGGATATCAAAATTATCAGGATAACTCAAAACCTAAATTTCATTTCATTTTCTCAGTTTTACATTTCATCGCATTCAGTAATTTTCATTCAAAATTAATATTTATTTCAGTGGATTTTTAAATCTTGAATAATTTTCTCATAATATTCTCCCCTCCCTCTCTTCCAAATAAGCAGAAAGCTTGTATTAGGAGTGAATATGATAATAGTGCAATGGGTGGGGATCGAACCTTAGACCTTTCAGTTTTCAGTTTCACCATTAACCGTTAAGCTATTGAGGCTATGAAGGCTAGTAAAAGCAATATAGGCATGACGACCGATTTTGAAAAACTGTCGCATGATGTTTGGAAGTATAAATATATCTTTTTTCAGCAAAAAAAAAAAGGTTTGGCAGATAAAATTGCCATTTCAATCTGAAGATTCAAAATTCTCACGCAAAAACGCTCGCCGGTGTGATGGTGTTGTTCGTGACGTCACATCTATATTTTGTCATTTTTGGCAAAGTTTGAAGATAGATAATAGCTCTCTGATTGTTGTTCAATCTATTATGGTGGATTGCTTTAATATAGAGTTTTATTTTATCAAAATAAATATCAATCACGCTCAAAATAGAATAAATTTGTTTTTTATAATCCATGAATCCTATTTCAATAGATGAAATCATAGTTTTATTGATTCTTGGTAAATGTCATAAGGCCTATTCGCTCGCACCCCTACTACCTAATATTATAAAGTGGAAAGATTTGTTTGTTTGTTTGTTTGAATTGAATAGGCTCCGAAACTACTGGACTGATTTGAAAAATTCTTTCACCATTAGAATCCTACATTATCCGTGATGAACGTAGGCTATAGAATATTTTCAAAAAGTTAGGGATCCGTATGAAAACTTCAATAATGTAACCCAAGGTGTGAAAAAAATACCAAAAAAATCCTTATATCGCGTAGGTTCGCTGCGGAAACTAACATACTAATATTGTAAATGTGAAAGTGTGTTTGTTTGTTGGTTTGTTGGTTTGTCCTTCCATCACGTCGCAACAGAGCTACGGATCGAGTGATTTTTTGCATGGGTATACCGTATAGTTGAGGACCTGGAGAGTGACATAGGCTACTTTTTCCCGAGGGATTTTAAAAACTAAATCCACGCGGACGAAGTCGCGAGCATCAGCTAGTTTATTATATTTGTAGAATAGGGAATAGAGACTGATAAAATGCTTTTCAATTTTTCTTCTCCGTATTAAAAATGCGCTCGAACAATTCAATTTCAATTTGTTGATTTATTTCTCATAAAAATTCCTCAGGAACGTCAGCGATTCCTTTACATCCTCCTTGGTCCCCGTTCAAATCCCAGTTATTAAACTTCGCCCCTTATGTCCTCGTAAAATATAACGCGTTATGGGTTCAATGCTTTCTGTTAATCCCGCTCTTGTATTACCGGAAAAAAATTGTATGTTTAGAAAAGTTTTATTACAATTAGGTGGATATCTTATTTTGAAAAGTAAATTGAAATGTTTGACTTTGGTCCTCCAAATTTAAAATTTCTAGTTTTTTTATATTACTTGCATACCGATATTGCATACGATACTTGTTATTTATAGTTCTAAGTGCCAAAGAAAATAAGTAGGTACTTATGCGCTTTTTATTTCAACAATGATCTACTTGGTGTGACATAGATATAATGTATTTCCAAAACTATGTTGATGCCAGCGCCTATTGTTAAATTCACACACATCTCATAATACCTAATCTTACCATCGTTACTTTTATTAATATTTTTTTTAAGTACCTTTATTAAGTAACTCTATTGTGAATTTGGACCTACGAGTGTCAAGTACAATACAAAAACAAAAGAAAATGATTTGATTACACTTACATACTCGTAGATCTGTCCGTCTTGTTAAACTTAATACAGTTAGACATTGAAATAGAAATGTAAGAATATCCTTGATTTTGAAACTTCAATACCGTACTACTGTTTGAGGAAAGGCTATAATTATGAGCCACAAAACGGCTAGAGGTGATGGGCACTGCAATTTATGAAGTTGTAGAGAAACAAAGCCTTTTGTTAAAATGCAGTTACGTTTAACTTACTATGAAACAGCTTGCGAGCTTTCCACACAATGAAGTTATGACACTAGTTATGTGTCCCGCTTGTCTAGAGTAATTAACATTTGCATTTTATAGCAATATGAAAACTTCCTTGCTGCTAGAGATTTGTCTAAACAGAATAATATGGAAGCCTCGATGCATGATCTCGTTTATGTCTAAAATAAATTACCGTCACATAGTCTAATCCAGTGGAACTGATTTGATAAGTGAAGCCTAAATTGTGTGGACAGCATATTCTGGCCTAATATTCCTGCATGTCCTCTACCTCTGCCTGTTCCTACGGTCCTACCTGTCATCTTTTGCTAAGAAATGAGAAGATCCTGCATGAAATAAATTATAGCCACAGCTATTCGCCAAATTCGGTTATCAGCCTGAAAATAGATAGAAATAGATTGAAGCTTACAAATCTTATAACAATGTTGTGAGACTTCGGATGACTCTACAGAATATCAAAATACATGTTTGCGAGTGCCGAGGAACTAAAGCATTTTTGATGATAGTTTGATGAATAATGATTCAATGATTTTGGTATTTGATATCACTGAATATCATATACCATTTCACCTAGGTACTTACAAAAAATAGAAAATAATCGACAGATTAATCACGATGTATTTGTACGATGTGACGATCATATATCCATCAATTTCTATTCACTTATATGTACAGTGGAAATTCCTTGTCATTTTAGTAAATCACACAACACTGCTAAATGGACGGTTTTGTTGTTTTGACGTGCTTACTCAGACCTAACAAAATGATATTTTGGATCATTTGGTCATATGATTACAATTATCATAATTATATCATTACAGACTATTATACCCTCGATCTAACAGTCAAATTCCTATTACAGTGTTGTGTTTTGTCGTCCGATTGTTTCATGCTCCAATCATGGAAGTAGGAGCTTCTTACATAACTTAGGATCTATGAACGTAGAGTTACGTTCTAAGTCCAAGGCTCGTCGTCGAGATTAACGTCTTCGAGTTAATACAATACCGTCAACTATCTGATGTATCTAATTATTGCTCTTTGAATAGTTAGTTTTATCATAAAATAGGTCTCTATAATTCAGCATTCTAATGAGTTTAACACCTTACCAAGCAACAGTTAGTTATTTGTTCTAATGCATGAAACTTTTCTCAGTAACCGTAGTCTTCTTAAGTTACAACATTTTTTCCCTTCTCGTCAGACGTCGCTAGCTGAAGTAGCCATCGAAATAATTCTTGGTACGCATCAATACGGCTTCGGAAACGCATATTCGAGCGTTTTCATAATAAATCACCAGTTACTTTTAGATGTTCCACGAATAGTTTAATCTCGGTTAACAAGCGAATAGTTGATTTTTTAAACGCTGCGCGCTGTACTGCATTTCCGTGTTGGTTTTAGGCTGTAAACAAATATTCACCTTTTTTTAAAACACTTTTTTGTGACCGTGGCGTAGTGGTGAGTGCAGCGCTTGTATAAATGTGAGGTTTAATTCTCGGTAGGGGCAATTTAGAAATTTTCTGAATTCTCACTGATCTGGTTTGGTGGTACCGTCAAAGACTTAGCCAATACCAATAGCGATTAAGCTTTCCGACATGATGGCATGTAGCTAAACTGATAGGGGTATGGGGATTAATTTACACTGACATACCCTTACCAAGCTAGCTGTTTCTAACTTACAAAACTATCCATTGTAGAAGGTAGGTACATACCAATTATCTTTTTCGTTGAAAGTGAATATTCATTATCGTTTGAACTTTCAAATTTTTTCAATTAAATAGTTTATTAATTAGGCAGCCCCAAGATATTTTTGTTTCACTTCAGTTCATCGCATATATTAACAAACCCTGCATGTTCAAGACTCAAGCGTTTTTATAATATTTCGTCTGACACTTTTAGATATTCCATAAATAGTTTAATTGCGGCTAACAAGCTTCCAGCTTCTTTGATTCTTTTTCTTCAAACATACCTACTGAATTTTTGTGTTAATTTTAGCCAGTGAAAGTGAAATACCGATATATTTACCACTTTTAGGGCCTGTTTCGCCACTGGCTGATACTTTTGGTTTGATAGCCTAGTAAGTTAATCTGGCAGTTAAACTCAAAAAGATATCACACAGATTTAACCAGCAGATATTTTATCTGTTAGATTTATATCAGGTACTTTATCAGCAAGATAAAATATATGGGCAAATTTAGATTTTCACGAAAACTTGTAACTGTGTAAGTACTTACCAAAATTTACCTTAATTTTCAACTTTTTTTATTTTTCGGAATTTTTTCTTTACTTGTGCTCTAAGACTTTTAACCAAAATTGACAATTCTAGGTCAACCGGAAGTACTTAGCTTTTGGGTCGAAAACCTATATGGTAGTTCCCGATGATCTAGAATCATGAAATTTGGCAAAAAGCCAGGTCTTACAGCACAAATAAAGGAAAAATTCCAAAAAAAGTTGAGAATTATATACATACATAGTTAACACCAATTAAGATAGTCCTCTGAGTTGTATGGGCGCTCATACAATTTAGAGGTCTAGCTTAATTGGCACTTACCTCAAATAAGGTAAATAAATAAAATTGTGCTATTGTGTGAAAGAAAATAAAAGAAAATATTTATTTTGATATTAAGAATATAAACCTCTAAAACAAAAAAATATAATATAATATTATCGTTTTCCTTGAATACTTTTACTTCTAGAGTGCGGAACCTAGTCCGACTCGCACTTGGCCGGTTTGTTTTGCAAGGGTATATTGGAAGACGAGAGTGACACGGGCTACTTGTTATCCCGAAAAAACAAAGGGTTATTAAACTTAACTCGCGGGCAAAAGCTAGTCTAAAATGAATGCTATTCATTTTACAATGTTTACTGCCGAATATCACAGTACTACTTTTCGGTGGTATTGCATCAGTGTAACGATCACTATGGCCTCTGATTGGCTGGTACTCTCCCGCTATTGGTTCAAATGCATTGATGCAACAAGAACGCCATAAATTCAGCCAATCAGAGGTGATTACGATCGTTACACTGCTGATGCAATCAATTATAGAGAATCGACACAATGGTCAATTCATATTTTCTCTCGAAGGCACTTTGTTAAAAGTTTATTTAGATAAAAATCTATTCTGTTCTGAGTAATTTAATACAAATCTAAAGTTTGCAGCATATTTTAAAATATTCATAATTACTTTCCACTCTATCGCGCTCTACAAAGTTGGCATAGGTTAAGAACGGGCACTTTAGATCTGCAGTTGTTATCTGCAGTGCAGCACTGCTTTGAAACTAACTTCCTTTGTTTACTAACGTCGTCCCCATTTTATCCACTAGGTATAACTACAAAATTTAAATTAATCAAAACTATATCCTTCTACGTACCTCCCTCTATCGTTATTATTTTAGCTTATTTATTTCTCTACATATTTCGTACACCAAATAAACTTTAAACGGCGAATTCTTTTGAGTATTATACCAACGAATTCATACATTTGACGTTGTTAAAAGTGTCCAAGCTTTATTCGTCAATTAAAGCTTACTTGGAGATGGTAAAATTTAACTTTAGTTTAAAATTGGTCGTGTTTCGTACTCGTACCTACAAGTTCACCTTAAGTTAGTACAAAAGTTATAAACTTATACTTTGGACATTTTATACAGATATCATCTGTTGTGCGTATCTTTATTATTAAACAAATCAACAATTACTTTCATTTGTAAGTACAACATTTACTTCCAAATTTATCCCATTATCATTTTGACAAGTTATAATAAATTATGTACCGACTGACCTACTTTGTGTGTTCTGAGAGATACTTCTTTCTCATCTCATAATGTTCTGAAAGCAAACTGGAATTTTGTAGGAACGTGGTAGGAACTAATAGCTTTTGTAGGATTGATATTGACTTTGGGACAACGCCATTGTTTGTAAATCATACTAATATTAGTTATTCGAACTTTTTGATCTTTTTATTTCTTTGGTGCGAAAGTGTAATTGATTGTTGGTTTGTCAACAATGGAAATACGTAGTTACAAACTTACAGAGTGTCATAGACTTTTGATTTTGAGTTCCCGCAGGATTAACATAACCCACCTCTACATGGGCGAAGTCAAGGCAAAAGCTAGTATCAAACTTGTGATCCGACTTGGCAAAGATATTATAGGAAAAATATTATACCTGTTATAAGGAAAATGTAAGAAAAGTTGATTATGAAAGACTTTTTCAAAGTGTACTATGAAAAGTGTGTAAAGAGTTCGAATGATAGCGAGATCCTTTTACTACTTTCTACTTCCTACTAATCCTACTAATACTTATTATAAATGTGAAAGTTTGTGAGGATGGATGTATGGATGGATGGATGTATGGATGGATGGATGGATGTTTGTTACTCTTTATCGCAACAAAGGATGAACCAATTTGGCTGAAATTTGGAATGGAGATAGCTCATACCCAGGATTAGCACATAGGCCTCTTTGTATCCTGGAAAATTACAGAGTTACCGCGGGAATCAAAAAACCTTAATCACCGCGGACGAAGTTGAGGGCATCATTTAGTACTTACTAAAATATGTCTACGAGCTATTGAGTTTATAACCTCAAGTTAATACATATATTTACTAAATGGTTCATCGGAAGATCTTAAACAGTCCGTTCGTCCAAAATAATAGCAGTCATTATCGAGAGGTATGAATAGTGACGCAAATGTGGGGCGAGAGAGCGCACACCCTCTTTACTACAATACAAAATTATATATTTCTATGCGAGAGGTAACAATTCATAACAAATGAATTATATTTTCATTTTCATGAAAACAATTTATGAGGACAATATAAAAATATGGTTATAATGTTTGTTGTCAAGTAGTGATAGCCTAGTGGTTAGTATTGCGGTCTCCTGTTCGGGGGGTTGCAGGTTCAATCCCGGGCACGCAACTCTAGCTTTTCTAATTTAAGTGCGTATAAGAAACTAAATATCACAAGCTTCAACGGTGAAGGAAAACATCGTGAGGAAACCTGCACACCTGAGAGTTCTTCCTATGTTCTTAAAGGTGTGTGAAGTCTGCCAATTTGCATTGGGCCAGCGTGGTAGACTATGGCCTAAAACCCTTCTCTGAGAGGAGACCTGCGCTCAGTAGTGAGCCGTTGATGGGTTGCTGATGATGATGATGATTGTTTGTTACAATTTATTACGTGTTTGCTTAGTAAATAATGGTTATTTAGTAATTAAGTTAATTTTTAATAAAACTGTTTTGATTATTGTCGTCTATTGGACGTATATTGGACGTATGACGACTAAGTCATACTCATAACGTCCAATCGACAACCCCTGCTAGACTTGGATCTTTTGTGATAATTTCCACTGTGCTTGATTCCGATTATCAGCTGTTTTTGTATTCTGGCGTTCTTCAACGACTTACTTGTGATAGTTTGTTTTCATACTAATTGGTAAATCATAATAGGATCAATAGGACCAAAGTTTATCACGGTTCATCGAGTTGTTCATACATAATTATTATGTGCGTTTTCTTCTTCAGCTTCTACGGATCTCTTCATTTCTAGTTTATTCACCTAGCTTTCTTACCAGGCATAGTCGCATTCTTTGATCTCGTTTCGAAGCTTGGGGGCTACATGGAAAATTTGAATAGGGATGTTAACACTAATCACAAATTAATGTTTAGTGTTAATTTTATGATAGTTTGTATTACTAGAATATCAAAAATCACATTTTTATAATTTAATATAACTTACACTAGCGGCACGCTATGATGGCCGGTTTGACGTTTGTCCGCTCATGAAGTTCCGTATTAATTGATAACGACTTTGAAGGAAATAATTGTATTACTTTATTGACGATAGTGATGTGCAGAGATTCATAAATTTTATCGAATGTAGTTTTAGGTTTAGGACTCAAAATTTATTTATTAAATTGATTTCTAAAATGTATACAAGTGTAGAAAAACCATTTAAGGGGTGAATGTACTTGTGAATATGAACAATTTTCACTATGTGGACAAACCTCTGAAATCGCAAAAAAATATCAGCTGTTTCATACAAAAGGTAAAATTTTTATTTTTATATGATATATATACCACAACTCGGCATTTGGTTTTCTAAATTGAAAATTTTTAAAAATGGAATCTAATACGATCGTCACATAGGATCGCTGGCTAGCACAACTACTACCTCCGGCAAACTCGCGTCAATGCTCAATGCAAAACAAAGCAGTTTCGAATTGACGTTGCTTCGAAAAGTATAAACTGTCAGTGCAATGCGATTGTGATATAGTTTTGACCTGGCTTTGGATTTCAAATATTGATACTGCATTACTGTTGACCCTTGCTCGTTAATTTGGACTCTGTTCAAGCCCTTTGTTGTGGATTTCGTCGATATGACCGAACGTACGCAGAGAACTGTTCTAAATAGTCAGACACGTGAGTTCGTAATACGCCTTCGTAACTATTTCGATCGTGAAGCTCAAAATGGAGGGCCAATTTTACCTATAACGTCAGTGGTTGAACGCGTAGCTGATGCGCTTAATATTGGACAACGTACTGTTAGACGGATAACTAAAAAAAAATATGGCGAGACTGGCACAGAAGAAAATAAACTTCACACACCAAAAAAGAGAAAACGAGCAAAACCAGTCGTAGGCATCGATAGCTTTGATGCCGATGCTATCCGAAGACATGTTTACGGCTACTATTTACAGAAGGAGTATCCAACAAGAAAAAAGTTGGTGCATTCACTGAAGGAAGCTGGATTATTCTTCGGTGGGGAAAGTTCTTTAACGAAGATTTTGAAGACCATTGGATTTCGATACAAAAAATGTAACAAACGCAAAATATTGATGGAAAGATTTGATATAGCGATGGCAAGGTATACTTTTTTACGGCAAGTGAAAGAAATCAAAAATTGGCAAAATGTTGTGTTCTTGGATGAAACATGGCTTAATGCTAACCATACTGTAGGCCGTTCTTGGAACGATGACACAGCAGCATCTACTTCCAAAGTTCCTGTAGGAAAAGGATCGCGACTTATAATTTGTCACGCCGGAACCATCAACGGGTTTGTCGAAGGTTCTCTCATGGCTTTTGCGTCAAAAACCACTGGAGACTATCATGAAGACATGAATGGAGAAAAGTTTACTGAATGGTTTACCTCAATGTTGTGTAGCCTCCCTGAACCATCTATTATAATTATGGACAACGCCCCATACCACTCGATGCAAATTGACAAGCCACCTGCCCAATCCCAAAAGAAAGCTGATATCGTCGCATGGCTTCGTAAAAATGGCGTAGATGCAAACATGAATATGTTAAAAGCGGAATTAGTACGTCTTTTAAAAGAAAACAAACCAACCAAGATCCGATACGTCATTGACGAAATAGCATTAGAACATGGGCACAGAGTTATACGGTTACCGCCTTACCATTGTGAGTATAATGCGATTGAGTTGGTGTGGGCTCAAATTAAGGGATATGCTGCAAGACACAATACAGAACCCCCATTTACCACAAAAAAAATGCTAAAATTATTAGAAGAAGCTTGTGAACATGTGACTAAAGGAGACTGGGAAAAGGTTGTGAATAGAACTGTTAAATTAATAAGGGAAGATTATGAAAGAGATGTGAAAATAGATAATATTATAGAAAACGAACATATAATTATTAATGTAGGTGATGATAGCAGTGACGACAGTGAAAATAGTAGTATGGACGAATCTGATTAATTATGGCCTTTTGTGGCACCTTTTTTGGTATCTTTTGTATTCATATGTTTCTTGTGTGCATATAAAGTATGTATATTCATTTTCATTCAAATATTCAGTTCGTTCAAATAAATTAAATAAACATATACATTTTTGTTTTATTAAACCTATTTAATCAGGTACAAAAACAAAACTTAATTGTTTTTTGTTCGAGAATAAATTGACATTCCACATCACTATTGTAATGTGTCAAACCGGCCATCATAGCGTGCCGCTAGTGTAGTAAATTTATTATAAATGATTTTAAATGCTATATTTATAATCTGTTGTCACGTGACTGCAAACACCAAGAAGAGCGTAATACGTCACTAACCGCGAAACAAAGTGGACGACTGTTTACTTCTCTGCATTTTATAATATAGTTTGCAATCTTAGCGACGAATTAATCTGTGAATTATTAGATATTAATACCACGATGGAATCTGGATTCACTAAAGGGAATAGTTCCAACTTACCAAAGATAGATTCTTTGATGGTGGCAAACTTTTTTGCAAGAAACGAAGACTTTTGTGGTTCAGAATTCAGGAACGTGAAAACATCTTTGTAAGTACAGTTTTACGTTTAATACTATTTATCTATCTACGTATACATAAATAACAGTCAAGTACATACGTGATAGAGGTTTTTCTGCTTTTTATATTTATTTTATCGTGTTGAGAACTTCGTTTAAATCACTGCTTACAAATTTAGGTTATGTGCGTAAAATAATAAGTTCGTAACAGCTCGTTTCGTTGGTTGTTTCAGATCTTCAAGAGAATCTTATGGCGACGATGCTGTTGGATATGTCCAAATAAATAGAGACCTACATGTGTGTACTATTAAGTGTCGTGTATGCCCTGAACACAAAGTTCGCTCTAAGCCATTATATATATAACCACTTTCTCCTGATTTGCTTATCTTTTGGCACATGAATAAACAATTTTCCCGGTGTAGTAATTGTTGAACTATTACACAGGGGCACTGCACAGATTTTGTAAAACTTTGTGTTCATTTTGATTGTTTGTATTCAAGTAAAAATAAGAAAACACATAAACTCGACATAAAGTCATAAATCGCGACCAATGTTTCGCGGTTAATGACGTCATGTCAGTCAAGTGACAGATGTAGTGTTTTAGCGGGAAAATTCAAAATTACTCTATTTTTGTATATTTTCTCATCGAAAATACTAATATTTATAAATAAAATATTTTTTTTATGGTCAACAAGAGTCATTCTTCAAAATAAAAGCAATTCCGAAAAATTGTTAACATCCTTATTGAAAAAAAAAACATCACAATGTAGTATATAAGTATATTGTGATGTTTTTAGTGTAATTATTTTCAGAAAATTACTTTCTACAATTTTTTTTAGTCATGTCAGCTCTCAAACTATAGGCACTACATTATGACCCTCGTTCATAAAGGTAAGTACATAAAGCATGTAAAAAGAGTAAAGAAAATCTTTTGTATCAGCAGGAGCTTGTTTACTGAAACCCTCCAGTGTAAATTATTTCACCGTAGCTTGTGGGACTGATTTAACGAGATAAGCCGTGAACCCTTCCAAAGGTAGTGCATAATGTCATCCCGCTAATGCAAGGGCTCCCCGGCACAGATGGCACCAGTGTTCATATCATACAGGATGTTAGGAATTGCTCATTTTGCGTTCACTTCGTTTTAAGCCACTTTTTACTCGTGCAGTTTCAACCCTAATTAAAAGGTCATTACTATCCTGTAATGCAGTAATTAAAAGTTCTTTTACCTGCCAAAGTGCAAACCGAAGTTGTATTGTAGCCAAATGAGGAGGGTTCCTTGTATTTTGTTCCTAATAAGCAGTTTTGATGTTCCAAATCTGAGCAGTTTCTGGGCCTTCTTGCGTAGAATCATCATATAAATAAAATTGCTGAAGGAAATTTGCCAAATAATATTTTTGATCAGCATTACACAAATTCAATATGAGAGTCCCAATAGCCCACCACCGCCATAGCTCAGCGAGTCGCGATACTGAAGTGGAAATGGGCGGGGCACATAGTTCGAAGAGCTGATGGTCGTTGGGGTCCCAAGGTGCTGGAGTGGCGACCCCGCACCGGGAAGCGCAGTGTTGGCAGACCCCCCACCAGGTGGACCGACGACATCAAGCGAGTCGCAGGGAGCCGCTGGATTCAGGCGGCGCAAGACCGAGGTCTGTGGAAGTCCATGCAAGAGACCTTTGTCCAGCAGTGGACGTCTATCGGTTGATAAAGAAGAAGAAGAAGAATAGCCCAACTGAAAACTGAAATGTCAACGATCCAATTCCCACGGGCCCACCCGTTGCACTAGATTATCTTAATCATTCCTAACACAAGCTTTACGTTTATTTGGAGGGGAGACAGGAATATAAATCAAGTTCGGCATGGTTAATTAATGTTCTCTAAAAAAAAATATGCGTGACTGTCGTGGAACACTCGGTTGGAACGAAGTTCCTTTTAATAATAAATTAATAACAAAAATAAAAAAATTAGGGAAAAATTCCACATGTAGAAATTATTTAAAATAGAATAGAAAATAGAAAATTCAGTCTGTCGAGCTGGGATTCTAACCATCGACCTTTATGCGACTGTAGAAACCACAAGGCTACGGAGAACTAATATTGTAGTGTGAAAATATTGAACACAATGCCAAATTCACATTCAAAAAAGTGTCGGTTCAATTTAGTCTTAATTTTTTCCGTCTAGCCCCCTTTCGCATCGCACGATAAGGAACTACGTTCCAATAATGAAATTTGGTATAGAAAGTTGTAACGCTAGTTTTATTCGCTATTTTATTAGTAGTTCTCAATCAAAATCCACAACCCCACCCTCTTCAGAGTCTTTTCATCATTCTTCAATATTATTTTCTTTCTCGATTTAACACAATTGGTCCTTAAAGTTCATTTTTTGAAATAATAGAAGTGCACAGTTCAATTGCATTTCCAAACTCTCGGAGTCTTTTGTTTACACCCTGTGCTTGACGTAGCATTAGCATTCGCTGCATCCCGCGCGATCACTCGGAAGGGGAAAAGGCCCTTCTCAGTTCTCGAACGCCGTCTATCGTTCAGAGTCAGACGCAATGTCAGTGCGTGCACGCGGTCACCCGGCGCTCTGCGCTTGACTCGCGGCGCCTCGCGTGCTAGTGACAATCCGTATCGAAATATTGTTTATACGTGCAAAGTTGCAGCAAAGCAGCGCTATTTATACCCGTGTAACCGTGTCTAGTCGTGGATATTAAGTGGACGCAATGAGAGATGGTTTGATGTTTATTTTAATTCCGTTCAAGTTAAATTCGAGTGGCCGGTCGTTTTGTTTACATTGCGGCGTGATTCACGTCAAGTTCTCCGCGACTTGACACTAACCTTACCTAAGTTATACGGATTTATTTTTGAGTTTCATTATTTTTATCAGAAGGGGTTCTAAAGTATGATATTCTTGTTTCTAAGCATAAAGTTTTTGATGAAGTTTGATATCGCTATGATATCTATTGTTTCTTTTGTGAAGGTAGGTTACAATTTACCTGTGTTACAAATTACAATCTACCTTCCTTCAGACTTATTAAGGTGTCTTTTTGTTACACAATAGTAATAAAAAAGCGGAAATTGATTGGTAGAAGTAATATTTTTCACTAATGGGTTTGTGGAATTGGTAGGGATATATATTCATCAGTCAAGAAAAGCGCGGGTGGTTTCTGCACTATTGCAATGTAGAATTGTTTGTCGAAGGTAGTTTTGAAAATTTTTTCAAGTTTTTTCTAAATTTTCGTCCCACGATTTGTAATCCAGTCCAGAATAACAAGAGTTAGTAATAATATATAATATAACAAGAGAGTAACAGAAAAAGAGAACAAAATTATTATATTTAAGCGACTAGACATTACTGCAATCGACTGTTATTATCTTCAGTCTATCTATCTAAAATTATTCTCTCTCAGTCTATCTTTTTAAAATAATTCATTTAAATATTGCGTAGAGTTAGATAAGGGGTTGAATTTTCAAGTTGCTATGTAAGATTTATTATATTAGTCTATTTATACCGCCCGTACAAGCACCAAAGCTCGTTTTGCAATATCTACCTGATCGTAGGTGTAAAGTATTCGCAATTGTATAGTGTTTTAGCCTCGAGGTGGCTTGTAAGCTTCGCGTTTTACTTATTGCTTCCAGAGATATAATTTAAAGGCTTGGACAGGAATTACGCGTCACGGTGGCGATACGGAGTAGAGTCCAACGCGAGGCTTCTAGTTGTTACCCAAGTATGTGGCTATGAAGACGTTGTGAAACTATGCAGTGAACACAATGTAGCGCACGTAGGATTTGCGCTGCTTGTGTGTTTCATGCAGACCCTTGTAGGTACCTCGGTGATTAACATTTCAATTAATTAGTCGTACGAAGAGCTGATATGCAATATTGGGGATATATGTTTCCACGCGATTGGTTCATCAGTCAACCTTTTACTTTGTGTGGAAAGTTGCAGTACATGTCACAGTTCCACCATTTTCATTTAGAGCTCTGCTTGACGCTTAACTTATAAATATTTAATAAATAGTACGTAGCGTGCAGTGAGATAATTATTTTCCGCTGCGTTGCGTGCTGAGTGCTGACTGCTGTGTCTGTCCAAGCCTTTATTTGCTCCGGTATCTTACGCCCACGATCGCGGTTAGCGACTTGCAAATGCATTTTACATTTCATTCAAAGTAAAATTATCTTCAAAGTTAAATCTCATTTTAACATTACTTATTTTTAGCTTATTTGCCTATTTCATTGCAATTTCATTAATAGGTAAAAGACACGGTTTGATATTTGCATCATAATTTTACTGAAAACTCTATCGGTCTCTGGAAATCGGTCAAGCGGTTTTTAAAAAAATCAACAATAAATTGTATACTTTGTAGTGGCGCAGGTGTTTGAAGTCCGTTTTTTAAAAGATTTTTTTATATTAAATTAGGCCCATCGGATTATAATAACGAATGGATTGACACCTCATTCATCAATATCGGCTCAGTAGTTTAGGTCCTACGGTGGAAAATACGCAAATACAAACATACGTACATACTCCTCCTTTTGGCTTAGTCGTAGTTGTAAAAAGAACAAGATTGTATCCAAACTGAATCAAACCTAACAGGCAACAAGAACACAGAGATTCCTCCAAACTTACCAACAAGTAACAACAATAAACTTGCGAACACTCTAAGATTGCAAAATGCTTTGAAGCTTATCAGTTCTCTGCAGCTTTAGTTATCTGTTCTTGAAACTAACCAACTTTAAATGCTGAAAGTTACAATTTTGTAGTTGTAACTGTTGTGACCACCTGTGGCATGACTCAATTTAGTATCAATTTATTAATTTTATGACTGGTTTTGAAATATCTAGTATTTATCTAATAATATCTAGTATTTAGTAGCTTTGCCTGCAATTTAGTTCACGTAAAGATCGGTTCCGCCAATTTACCAGCCCATCCAGCATGGTGGACCCTTCTCTGACAGCGCTCAGTAGTGAGCCGTTGATGAGTTACTAATGGTGATGATGATGACGATGAAAGTTCGGTTTTTATAGATCCAGGGATTTTTTTAATTCGATGACAAGATAGTCCTTGATTGCGGTTTAACCTGATACTGAGCGAGTAATAATTTTTTCCCCAAAAAAAAAAGTAGCATGTCCACAGAAATGTTGCCTTGTTATTACCATTTCTGTGAGCATATCACTCTCCAGGTCCTGGAATATACAAATACTTATAAAAATTACGTCGGTCCGTAACCCAGTCGCGTTGCGGCGTGAACGCAGAAGACAACATCTTTATCATCACAATATAGGTATATTTAATATTATCAACGGGTCACTAATGAACGCAGCTCTCAGAGAAGGGTTTTAGGCACTCTTCGGAGAACTCTCAGGTGTGCAGGTTTTCTAACGATATTTTCCTTCACCGCTGAAGCATGTTATATTGCTTAAACGCACATAACTCAGAAAAGCCAGAGGTGCGTGCGTGCCCGGGATCGAACGTGCGACTCTGGACGACTGTGGAAAAGGAGACCACAGTCCTAAACACTAGGCTATACCGCTGCAAAATTTTAAAGAAAATCACTTTGACGCCCCTTTTGACCCAAGTGTTAACGGGACATGGCGGGTTTTCAGGGTACCTAAAGATAGTCCTGGCTGTGTCTGTGATGAAAGTGTCGATGAGTCCATATTGCACTTACTCATCGATTGTCCGCAGCACAGCCGAATTCGGGAGGACTTGCACCAGCAGATCCAAATAGAACTGTGTAGGGACTCAATCCCCGCCATTTTAGAAAATGACAAACATCGGGACCTGTTCCTGCAATTTTGCTTTAAAATAGCAGGAGCAGCTATAAAAAGAAACAGAGCAGGGTAATGTAGACGCAGTGTTTATTTTGTATTGTTGAATACAGTAATTAACATGGGTAAAAATTGCACCTGCTCTGTTCCTTAAACTTTCGACTATTTCCTTTACTTTAATAACTTAATAAAATAAAATGTTAAAAATCAGCTTTAAGCTAGAGAAAGTCTCCCATCACCAAGTCAGAGGGAGCCGCCACTTGTCCAAATGACAAGTATTAAAAAAACACCACTAGGCTATCACTGCTTTTACTTAATATTATGATAACATAATATTATCATACTAAGTGAATAGGTTGCTACGTTATATTTTATGCAATTTCGACTCAGCCGTGTACCTGTAATAAGTTTAAACTGATTGCTATCGTTTAATAGATTTATGGTTTCTGTCAGTGTCTCACATAGATAAGTAATTACCTGCTAGGTATATTTCACGATTTATGATTTACACTAACGTAAGATAACTGCTTAACTTAAAATGACTTATGGAATCGGAAACTACTGAATTGGTACTAATGAACCATAAATCTAGCCGTCGCAGGGACTTGGGGGTAGGTCTTTCATTATATCTCTACCTTTTACCAAAGTCATATTTCATGAAGAATAAAGGTAGGTTCATAATCACCATCATCAGCAACCCATCAACGGCTCACTACTGAGCGCAGGTCTCCTCTCAGAGAAGGGATATAGGCCATAGTCCACCACGCTGGCCCAATGCGAATTGGCGGACTTCACACACCTTCGAGAACATTATGAAGAACTCTCAGATGTGCAGGTTTCCTCACGATGTTTTCCTTCACCGTTGAAGCAAGTGATATTTAATTGCATAAACGCACTTGACTCCGAAAAGTCAGAGGTGCGTACCCGGGATCGAACCTGCGACCCGCCGAATAGGAGACCACAGTCCTAACCACTAGGCTATCACTGCTTCAAAGGTAGGTTACATGTGTGTAAAATATTAAACGTTCTTCTTTCATTATAAATAAGAACATCTACAAAATTTACATCTTCGTGTTAGAGTTTAAGTATAGATATACTTATGCATATCTAGAATCTATTCTAGATGAAATAGTTAAACTACACTAGCGGCACGCTATGATGGCCGGTTTGACACATTACAATAGTGATGTGGAATGTCAATTTATTCTCGAACAAAAAACAATTAAGTTTTGTTTTTGTACCTGATTAAATAGGTTTAATAAAACAAAAATGTATATGTTTATTTAATTTATTTGAACGAACTGAATATTTGAATGAAAATGAATATACATACTTTATATGCACACAAGAAACATATGAATACAAAAGATACCAAAAAAGGTGCCATAATTAATCAGATTCGTCCATACTACTATTTTCACTGTCGTCACTGCTATCATCACCTACATTACACTAGCGGCACGCTATGATGGCCGGTTTGACGTTTGTCCGCTCATGAAGTTCCGTATTAATTGATAACGACTTTGAAGGAAATAATTGTATTACTTTATTGACGATAGTGATGTGCAGAGATTCATAAATTTTATCGAATGTAGTTTTAAGTTTAGGACTCAAAATTTATTTATTAAATTGATTTCTAAAATGTATACAAGTGTAGAAAAATCAGTTTGCACCATTTAAGGGGTGAATGTACTTGTGTATATGAACAATTTTCACTATGTGGACAAACCTCTGAAATCGCAAAAAAATATCAGCTGTTTCATACAAAAGGTAAAATTTTTATTTTTATATGATATATACCACAACTCGGCATTTGGTTTTCTAAATTGAAAATTTTTAAAAATGGAATCTAATACGATCGTCACATAGGATCGCTGGCTAGCACAACTACTACCTCCGGCAAACTCGCGTCAATGCTCAATGCAAAACAAAGCAGTTTCGGATTGAAGTTGCTTCGAAAAGTATAAACTGTCAGTGCAATGCGATTGTGATATAGTTTTGACCTGGCTTTGGATTTCAAATATTGATACTGCATTACTGTTGACCCTTGCTCGTTAATTTGGACTCTGTTCAAGCCCTTTGTTGTGGATTTCGTCGATATGACCGAACGTACGCAGAGAACTGTTCTAAATAGTCAGACACGTGAGTTCGTAATACGCCTTCGTAACTATTTCGATCGTGAAGCTCAAAATGGAGGGCCAATTTTACCTATAACGTCAGTGGTTGAACGCGTAGCTGATGCGCTTAATATTGGACAACGAACTGTTAGACGGATAACTAAAAAAAAATATGGCGAGACTGGCACAGAAGAAAATAAACTTCACACACCAAAAAAGAGAAAACGAGCAAAACCAGTCGTAGGCATCGATAGCTTTGATGCCGATGCTATCCGAAGACATGTTTACGGCTACTATTTACAGAAGGAGTATCCAACAAGAAAAAAGTTGGTGCATTCACTGAAGGAAGCTGGATTATTCTTCGGTGGGGAAAGTTCTTTAACGAAGATTTTGAAGACCATTGGATTTCGATACAAAAAATGTAACAAACGCAAAATATTGATGGAAAGATTTGATATAGCGATGGCAAGGTATACTTTTTTACGGCAAGTGAAAGAAATCAAAAATTGGCAAAATGTTGTGTTCTTGGATGAAACATGGCTTAATGCTAACCATACTGTAGGCCGTTCTTGGAACGATGACACAGCAGCATCTACTTCCAAAGTTCCTGTAGGAAAAGGATCGCGACTTATAATTTGTCACGCCGGAACCATCAACGGGTTTGTCGAAGGTTCTCTCATAGCTTTTGCGTCAAAAACCACTGGAGACTATCATGAAGACATGAATGGAGAAAAGTTTACTGAATGGTTTACCTCAATGTTGTGTAGCCTCCCTGAACCATCTATTATAATTATGGACAACGCCCCATACCACTCGATGCAAATTGACAAGCCACCTGCCCAATCCCAAAAGAAAGCTGATATCGTCGCATGGCTTCGTAAAAATTGCGTAGATGCAAACATGAATATGTTTGTATGTAATGCGGAATTAGTACGTCTTTTAAAAGAAAACAAACCAACCAAGATCCGATACGTCATTGACGAAATAGCATTAGAACATGGGCACAGAGTTATACGGTTACCGCCTTACCATTGTGAGTATAATGCGATTGAGTTGGTGTGGGCTCAAATTAAGGGATATGCTGCAAGACACAATACAGAACTCCCATTTACCACAAAAAAAATGCTAAAATTATTAGAAGAAGCTTGTGAACATGTGACTAAAGGAGACTGGGAAAAGGTTGTGAATAGAACTGTTAAATTAATAAGGGAAGATTATGAAAGAGATGTGAAAATAGATAATATTATAGAAAACGAACATATAATTATTAATGTAGGTGATGATAGCAGTGACGACAGTGAAAATAGTAGTATGGACGAATCTGATTAATTATGGCCTTTTGTGGCACCTTTTTTGGTATCTTTTGTATTCATATGTTTCTTGTGTGCATATAAAGTATGTATATTCATTTTCATTCAAATATTCAGTTCGTTCAAATAAATTAAATAAACATATACATTTTTGTTTTATTAAACCTATTTAATCAGGTACAAAAACAAAACTTAATTGTTTTTTGTTCGAGAATAAATTGACATTCCACATCACTATTGTAATGTGTCAAACCGGCCATCATAGCTTGCCGCTAGTTTAATAATTATATGTTCGTTTTCTATAATATTATCTATTTTCACATCTCTTTCATAATCTTCCCTTATTAATTTAACAGTTCTATTCACAACCTTTTCCCAGTCTCCTTTAGTCACATGTTCACAAGCTTCTTCTAATAATTTTAGCATTTTTTTTGTGGTAAATGGGGGTTCTGTATTGTGTCTTGCAGCATATCCCTTAATTTGAGCCCACACCAACTCAATCGCATTATACTCACAATGGTAAGGCGGTAACCGTATAACTCTGTGCCCATGTTCTAATGCTATTTCGTCAATGACGTATCGGATCTTGGTTGGTTTGTTTTCTTTTAAAAGACGTACTAATTCCGATTTTAACATATTCATGTTTGCATCTACGCCATTTTTACGAAGCCATGCGACGATATCAGCTTTCTTTTGGGATTGGGCAGGTGGCTTGTCAATTTGCATCGAGTGGTATGGGGCGTTGTCCATAATTATAATAGATGGTTCAGGGAGGCTACACAACATTGAGGTAAACCATTCAGTAAACTTTTCTCCATTCATGTCTTCATGATAGTCTCCAGTGGTTTTTGACGCAAAAGCCATGAGAGAACCTTCGACAAACCCGTTGCTGGTTCCGGCGTGACAAATTATAAGTCGCGATCCTTTTCCTACAGGAACTTTGGAAGTAGATGCTGCTGTGTCATCGTTCCAAGAACGGCCTACAGTATGGTTAGCATTAAGCCATGTTTCATCCAAGAACACAACATTTTGCCAATTTTTGATTTCTTTCACTTGCCGTAAAAAAGTATACCTTGCCATCGCTATATCAAATCTTTCCATCAATATTTTGCGTTTGTTACATTTTTTGTATCGAAATCCAATGGTCTTCAAAATCTTCGTTAAAGAACTTTCCCCACCGAAGAATAATCCAGCTTCCTTCAGTGAATGCACCAACTTTTTTCTTGTTGGATACTCCTTCTGTAAATAGTAGCCGTAAACATGTCTTCGGATAGCATCGGCATCAAAGCTATCGATGCCTACGACTGGTTTTGCTCGTTTTCTCTTTTTTGGTGTGTGAAGTTTATTTTCTTCTGTGCCAGTCTCGCCATATTTTTTTTTAGTTATCCGTCTAACAGTTCGTTGTCCAATATTAAGCGCATCAGCTACGCGTTCAACCACTGACGTTATAGGTAAAATTGGCCCTCCATTTTGAGCTTCACGATCGAAATAGTTACGAAGGCGTATTACGAACTCACGTGTCTGACTATTTAGAACAGTTCTCTGCGTACGTTCGGTCATATCGACGAAATCCACAACAAAGGGCTTGAACAGAGTCCAAATTAACGAGCAAGGGTCAACAGTAATGCAGTATCAATATTTGAAATCCAAAGCCAGGTCAAAACTATATCACAATCGCATTGCACTGACAGTTTATACTTTTCGAAGCAACGTCAATTCGAAACTGCTTTGTTTTGCATTGAGCATTGACGCGAGTTTGCCGGAGGTAGTAGTTGTGCTAGCCAGCGATCCTATGTGACGATCGTATTAGATTCCATTTTTAAAAATTTTCAATTTAGAAAACCAAATGCCGAGTTGTGGTATATATCATATAAAAATAAAAATTTTACCTTTTGTATGAAACAGCTGATATTTTTTTGCGATTTCAGAGGTTTGTCCACATAGTGAAAATTGTTCATATTCACAAGTACATTCACCCCTTAAATGGTGCAAACTGATTTTTCTACACTTGTATACATTTTAGAAATCAATTTAATAAATAAATTTTGAGTCCTAAACCTAAAACTACATTCGATAAAATTTATGAATCTCTGCACATCACTATCGTCAATAAAGTAATACAATTATTTCCTTCAAAGTCGTTATCAATTAATACGGAACTTCATGAGCGGACAAACGTCAAACCGGCCATCATAGCGTGCCGCTAGTTTAACAACTTTTATAATAAATAATTAGGTGCCTATACCTATCTATTCTTGGTGGTAGATTCTTGACTTGTCATAAGGGCCACAAGTTGGACTACATGAAATAAATAATTTTGAATTTTATTGTTCATTTTTATTTGTTTTGATATTACTGGTAATTTTACGGACTTTCACTGTTGTAATATATTGTGTGGTGGTAATATCATACCAGTTGTGGTACCACATGTAGTCAACGCAATAAACTGTCTAGATAGATAAGATCGAGGTGGAAATAACTCGACATGATGAATAAAAAATCACTTACACTAACTTAACTACATACTAGGTAGGTACTTACTCTACATACTAGCAATTAAACCATCCTGATCCTCATCATTTAGAATTTCTTTACTAACTTATCATTTTATCATACCTACTGTTTGATTTGAATGTCAGTAAATTTGGATCTTATAGTAACCATTAAAGTACCTAATAGTGAAATTATGTGTTGCTAAGTATGTATGTACACACATCAAAAGTGTCTAAACTAGCGGCACGCTATGATGGCCGGTTTGACACATTACAATAGTGATGTGGAATGTCAATTTATTCTCGAACAAAAAACAATTAAGTTTTGTTTTTGTACCTGATTAAATAGGTTTAATAAAACAAAAATGTATATGTTTATTTAATTTATTTGAACGAACTGAATATTTGAATGAAAATGAATATACATACTTTATATGCACACAAGAAACATATGAATACAAAAGATACCAAAAAAGGTGCCACAAAAGGCCATAATTAATCAGATTCGTCCATACTACTATTTTCACTGTCGTCACTGCTATCATCACCTACATTAATAATTATATGTTCGTTTTCTATAATATTATCTATTTTCACATCTCTTTCATAATCTTCCCTTATTAATTTAACAGTTCTATTCACAACCTTTTCCCAGTCTCCTTTAGTCACATGTTCACAAGCTTCTTCTAATAATTTTAGCATTTTTTTTGTGGTAAATGGGGGTTCTGTATTGTGTCTTGCAGCATATCCCTTAATTTGAGCCCACACCAACTCAATCGCATTATACTCACAATGGTAAGGCGGTAACCGTATAACTCTGTGCCCATGTTCTAATGCTATTTCGTCAATGACGTATCGGATCTTGGTTGGTTTGTTTTCTTTTAAAAGACGTACTAATTCCGCTTTTAACATATTCATGTTTGCATCTACGCCATTTTTACGAAGCCATGCGACGATATCAGCTTTCTTTTGGGATTGGGCAGGTGGCTTGTCAATTTGCATCGAGTGGTATGGGGCGTTGTCCATAATTATAATAGATGGTTCAGGGAGGCTACACAACATTGAGGTAAACCATTCAGTAAACTTTTCTCCATTCATGTCTTCATGATAGTCTCCAGTGGTTTTTGACGCAAAAGCCATGAGAGAACCTTCGACAAACCCGTTGATGGTTCCGGCGTGACAAATTATAAGTCGCGATCCTTTTCCTACAGGAACTTTGGAAGTAGATGCTGCTGTGTCATCGTTCCAAGAACGGCCTACAGTATGGTTAGCATTAAGCCATGTTTCATCCAAGAACACAACATTTTGCCAATTTTTGATTTCTTTCACTTGCCGTAAAAAAGTATACCTTGCCATCGCTATATCAAATCTTTCCATCAATATTTTGCGTTTGTTACATTTTTTGTATCGAAATCCAATGGTCTTCAAAATCTTCGTTAAAGAACTTTCCCCACCGAAGAATAATCCAGCTTCCTTCAGTGAATGCACCAACTTTTTTCTTGTTGGATACTCCTTCTGTAAATGGTAGCCGTAAACATGTCTTCGGATAGCATCGGCATCAAAGCTATCGATGCCTACGACTGGTTTTGCTCGTTTTCTCTTTTTTGGTGTGTGAAGTTTATTTTCTTCTGTGCCAGTCTCGCCATATTTTTTTTTAGTTATCCGTCTAACAGTTCGTTGTCCAATATTAAGCGCATCAGCTACGCGTTCAACCACTGACGTTATAGGTAAAATTGGCCCTCCATTTTGAGCTTCACGATCGAAATAGTTACGAAGGCGTATTACGAACTCACGTGTCTGACTATTTAGAACAGTTCTCTGCGTACGTTCGGTCATATCGACGAAATCCACAACAAAGGGCTTGAACAGAGTCCAAATTAACGAGCAAGGGTCAACAGTAATGCAGTATCAATATTTGAAATCCAAAGCCAGGTCAAAACTATATCACAATCGCATTGCACTGACAGTTTATACTTTTCGAAGCAACGTCAATTCGAAACTGCTTTGTTTTGCATTGAGCATTGACGCGAGTTTGCCGGAGGTAGTAGTTGTGCTAGCCAGCGATCCTATGTGACGATCGTATTAGATTCCATTTTTAAAAATTTTCAATTTAGAAAACCAAATGCCGAGTTGTGGTATATATCATATAAAAATAAAAATTTTACCTTTTGTATGAAACAGCTGATATTTTTTTGCGATTTCAGAGGTTTGTCCACATAGTGAAAATTGTTCATATTCACAAGTACATTCACCCCTTAAATGGTGCAAACTGATTTTTCTACACTTGTATACATTTTAGAAATCAATTTAATAAATAAATTTTGAGTCCTAAACCTAAAACTACATTCGATAAAATTTATGAATCTCTGCACATCACTATCGTCAATAAAGTAATACAATTATTTCCTTCAAAGTCGTTATCAATTAATACGGAACTTCATGAGCGGACAAACGTCAAACCGGCCATCATAGCGTGCCGCTAGTGTAGGGATCAAGCATTTTTATGCGGATTTCTTGAGATTGAGATGTGGCTTTGTAATAAATTTATGATTTTATAAATTTATATGGATCCTTTTTGGTGCATTTCATAATTTCATAATCAGCGATTAAAATCCTGCCAGGAAGTCCATCCTTATAGTGGTGGAACCATCATGGTATGGGCGGGTATTTGGATCGGCGGAAGAACTGAGTTGATTTGGATCAGAGGCAACCTCAACGCTCAAATTTATGCTGAGACGATTGTATCAGACGTCATCGTTCCTCTACAAGTGCAAATCGGTCCCTTATTTCAGTTAATGCATGATAATGCACGACCGCACACCGCAAGAGTTGTAAGACAGACTCTCGCCGCAGCTAACATCAATGTCCTGCCCTGGCCTGCTCAGTCGCCAGACTTGAACCCGATTGAGCATGCATGGGATATGCTACAGAGAAGAGCTCTGCCGAATATGGAGGGTATCCAGTGGCAAGAAGACCTTTTTTTGTTGTTGCAACGAACATGGGCGGCCATTCCACAGCGTGATTTGGATGAACTCATTTTGAGTATGCCAAACCGATGTTCTTGTGTTGTTAGTGTTCGCGGTAGAAACACGGATTATTAATTGTTTAAGTTACCCAATAAAATTTTAAAGAAAACTGTTATTTCAGTCTTTTTTTCGAACTTTAATGTTAGTGGTTCAAATGTCAAAAATCCCTTTATTAGGAAAATGGCAAATTTCTTTATTAATGCAAAGGTGACTTGGTTTATCGTTACTGTGACAAACGAAAACACTTTATTTGATGAATCCTTAAAGAAAATTTTAATTAATATCAATCAGGAGAAAAGTTATTGCAAAAATATATGTTGATCCCTAGACACTTTTGATGTGTGTATGTATGTATTTGTAAGAAGTAGGTTTGTATCTAACGTAATTTCGTTAAAATACGTAAGACGCCCGAAAACGGGAGTTTTATTTTGGTAAATATAAAGCTAAAATACTAAAACTTACAGGTTCATTATAAGCTAAAATACAACTAAGGGAAAGATAAAATTAAATACAAACTTAACTTGCAGATGTTTTATCAGAAGCTGTCAAGTAACTCATTTTAATATCGGTTTTAATTGAAATTATCGTCTTCATTTAAATGTCTTTGATACTTTGTCGTAGTGGCGCTATCTACAGAGAACGAACGTCTTGGTTTGTGATTATGATGACCGCGAATATTATGTTATTGAAGTAGTAAATGCTATTCGTTAGGTATTTAATGCTTTTATCATAATTATTATATAAAGTATACCTATGTTATATAGAACGCATAATGTATAAAATATTGATAGAGCACTCGACAAATACCTCTACCCTACCTCTGATGAAAATATATACTTATTTTCATGGATCATCATTGGTCCTTAATAATAATGTTAGGTATAAATGCCAAAGTTTATTTGATTTTTTGGTTTGTTGGTTTGTCCTTCAATCATGCAGCAACGGATGCAATAAAACGGATCAAAGTGATTCTTTGCATTGATAAAGAGAACAATTGTATGGCCAAAGCTTATGAAATCTCACGTATAACTGCGATTTTTACACATGTATATACAAAAAACCTTAAATACAAAAGTAAACATTAAAATAGTAATAATATATTCTGATAATATATTTTTATTTACACTAAGAAAGAGCGTTTTCAAAACATCTTAGTGCTTTCTAGGTTTTCGTTCCGTTTCTTTGCATTTGTTTTGCGTAAAGCTGCCATATTTACATGTTTCCATTGAAAGCGTCGCGTTTCGTCTTTTAGACTGAAACTCACGTGGCTCTTTCTAAAAGGCTTTCACAACTTCTGTGAAAACTTTTTCTACGTCTGCAAGGTGTATGACTTGTCCTGTGTCCAGTTTGCGAATGTTTTAAATGGCATAAAAGTTTTAAACTGGTAAATACTGTACGTAATTATATTTTTCCAATTAGGAGAGCTATTATGTTGATGATCTTTTATTCTTCCATTCATTTCAATCCATCGCTGGACGCAGGTATCCTCTTGAATGAGTAAGAGTGTAGGCCTGTCCACCACGTTTGCCAAATACGGATTTTTAGACCACACACGTCAGAGAAAATAATGGAGAACTCGGCATGCAGGTTTCCTCACGATGTTTTCCTTCATCGTCAAAGCAAGTGTTTTTAATTGCTTCAAAAGCACATAGCACCAAAAGTCAGAGATTTGCCTAGGTTCGAACCTCAAAGTCCCCGAAAGAGAGGCAGAAGTGTTATGGGCTATTATTAATATAATAGAATGACTTTTGGAATAACGACAGGACCATCAATATAATATTTCAACATTACATACAAACTATTAGAGAACGTAGCAGTATTTTTGATGACATAGCCATAACGGAAACGAATGACACTGAACATCTAGGCACTAGACTATCACCGCTTCTTTCTTCTCTTCTTTTTATTTTCGGACGATTATTACAAAGTTATTTGTAGTTCATATAAAGTTAAAAAGTAAAGCTTTTAAGTCAAATTAATTTCAATTTTACTAGAATCGTAAGTATTCTCAGACCTTTGGTAGAATAGACTAGAAAATAGAGCAACATTTTCGTGGAATTTCAAGCATCGAGTCTAAGCAAGTGTTCTTTAGATTTGCTCTACAATAGAATCCAGAACCCAAGGCGCTGATAGGAATTTGCGATTTCGCGAAATTGTTACTGGGCATTTTAAACTGTCCATGTTCTCAGCTAAACCAGTTTCCGATGTACGTGGGTGCAAAAGCACTGGGACAAGGGATTCAATTGAAGCATTTTATTTATTCGCACATTGTTTAGTGTTCGGAATGTCACACCTATACTACAGAATATATCCTATACCTACACAGACCACAGAATATAGCCTATACCTACATACGTATATTGTAATATTATTATTATTTTTCTAAATTTTTTATGAGGCTTTTCTTTACAAAAAAGAATGCCAGCCCCATCGTTCCCTGATCTTACCTTACACAATTAACTTATCGACTTAAAACTACCTTAATTTAAAATCAAACAGCATCCTAGCTGCCTCTGAAGTGGGGACAGCCAGAATGCTTTAAAATATTCTACATTATTTAAATTCAATTTATACTTATTTATAATTTCTTGCCTTTTGACTGCGTTCCGGACACACTCACTCGGTAGGTGATATTGAAAGATAAATCTTGTAATTAATAAATTGACGATTTGTCAAATAATTGTAGACAGTGTCTAATTCTCTGTCAAATTAAGTGTCTCGCTGATAAAAAATACTTTAAAAAAATTCTTTACAAGCTAGGACCTTCCACAAAGACACAAGAACATATCCTAGACTTTTGCAGTCGTAATTTCATTAAAAAATTGCAGTTTATATGCTTAGTACTTAAGAATTCACTCGGTATGAAGTCAATTATAAGAAAAACAAACTATGCATAAAACTCCGCTTAACTATTCGTAGGTCTTAATAATATGAATACATAGTTTTCAAAAATTGTTTCTTTAAACATATGAATATACCAAATTGTATAAATTGTAATTACTTAAGCCCAATGATTAAATCATTAATCTGCGAATAATGGAGTCAAAATTGTGTAACCATTTAAAATAACATTGAATAATGTAAGTAATACAGTTTAAGTCACGTCAAATAAAGTAAACCAGTAATATGAGCAACCTTACTGCGATATAACAGTTGGTTGGAAACGAATGATTACAAGTTCAAGATATCGCTTAAGAGGAAGCAATCACGCTACACAGTAAACACGCTTTACATACACTTGCGTGTCACGTTTATTACATCCAAATATTTTTTTAGTAAACCACGAGCCGAGCTTATTTTTATCGTCAAAGAAATGAAATGTTTATGACAGTTTAAAACGTTAGTGGGACAAAAAGTTGAATGTATACTTTCGGTGCGCTTTGTTTAGGGGGTGGAACAGGGGTCGCCACCCCAAAGATTCTGCTCCCCCGTCAGAGCACAATAGTTCACACGAAATAATCGATAAATATCGTACTTACTGTAACTATTGGGACTAGTTTAGCTGATGATTACGTAATGATATTAAGGGCCTGTATTACCACCTTCTGATAAGTGTCGGATAGCCTAACCGTAAATTTTGTCACTTTCTTACTATAAGTCAAGTGACAAAGACAAAATATGCGAATAAGCTATCCGACACTTATCAGAAGGTGATGAAAATGGCACTAAATGTTTACTTATTTCGTATCTATATTGGTAAATTTGATATTTCGTATTTACGCTTAACTTTCAAATCTTGGTTGATTACCAGTCAAGTTTTTCGATACAAGTAGAATATTATTGTGCTATTAATTAATATTTAGAAGGTAGAATTGTTAAGTATAAAATTGTTCTACTGTAGCTGTAGACTTGAGATAAATTTTTCTATAATGATCCTCTACCACAGCCTCTACTAAGTTACCGTGTCTTAGGCTGAAATCTATAGCGTATACCTACTCCGACTTTGACCGGACTTGACACTGGTTTAAAAGTCCGGCTCGTTTTAACCATGTTTGTGTCTGAACAGAGCGTAAACATGCTTTATAGACATCAGCCAATGTATCTACGAGTATGTTCCTACGTTGTCAAGTGCAAATATTTGTGGGTCTACCTCTATAAATTTTCTCCATTTAGATCACCCATCACTTTTCATTCCACAATGTCAAGTTTAAAATTTTACGTAGATTTCTTAGGCTGTGATCATTAGATCGTATTGTGGCTCTGTTCATGACTCAAGATAGAGTTAAAATGAGACAAAAATGTGTTTCGTTTCATAAATCTGTTTCGTTTTAAATCAGTCTTAAGTTTAGTGAGAATGCCATCTTTAGATCTCAACATTAGTATCCTTAGCAGTTAGATAATCTTTATTTGAAAACTAGCTGATGCCCGCGACTTCGTCCGCGTGAATTTAGTTTTTGTTTTTTTTTGTATTAAAACCTTCCGTGGAACTTAAGGAACATACAAAAAAATAAATTAACCGAATTGGTCCATCCATTCTTGAGTTATGCGCTTACCAACATTCATTTTTATTTATATAGAAGATAGAAGATTGAAAAAGCAATCGCTGAGTTTCTTACTGGTTCTTCTCGGTTGGATTCATTTGACCATTTAAAAGCATTCGATTTATCAAAACAGTTCAAGATTATGGTAATTCAATTTTTAACTATTCAGGACGTGCGCTTTTACAGTGCGTAGATAAGCTGCATCTATTGGTAACATTTCAGCGGGTCATTTAATACACAATGTATCAATGTCAATTAGTTATAATTGATACAAACTCGGCGTACTGGCTCTATAATCTGATATACGACCAGTATCGCTGGCATAATGTGCGAATATCCGCATGTAAATTATTTTCTATCTACCACATTACGTTGTTGTGCGTAAGTATTTTCTTTGTTCTTAGTTGCTAATGAATTCTGCTGTACTGTGTATATTATTAGGTACGTAGATTTTTATCCCAGTCCCTTCTAACTTTGTATTGCTCTTATCAGCTGATAATAATTTGATAGTTCCATATTTACCAGATCGTTGTCGTTTTCTAAGGTTTTGATGCATCATTATTATCAACCATCTTAACTTATCGCCAGACCACTGCTGGCCTAGTCCGGATTGGCAGACTTCACACACTTTTGAGAACATTATGGGGAACTCTCAGGTATGTGGGTTTCCTCATGATGTTTTCCTTCATCGTTATAGCAACTATGACTTAGGCTTCATTTGAGTCTTGAGATAAGGAGAATTAATCGGTAGCAGTCTGTTTTATTTTTAATGGTCTTACTCTTAAGGTTTTACTGTGTCCATTACTTACCTTAAAACAATATTTCTTGTGTTACCCAACTCCATTCAAACGATTGGTATGTTTTCCTTCATCGTTATAGCAACTATGACTTAGGCTTAATTTGAGTCTTGAGGTAAGGAGAATTAATCGGTAGCAGTCTTTTATTTAATGGTCTTACTCTTAAGGTTTTACTGTGTCCATTACTTACCTTAAGACAATATTTCTTGTATTCCCCAACTCCATTCAAACGATTGGTCGTCTATCTTAAGATTTGTAACCTAATAAAGTTTGAATAAATGCGTCTTGAATTGCAAAAAGATCAAGGGGGATGGTATAATAAATCTTTATTAACGCCAAGTCACACCCACAGGTATATGGACTGAGCGTAATGAAAATATATGAAAGAAAGAATCCAAGTTCCAAGTAAAACAAAGTTGAGGGATCGTATGCGAGGGGCAATAAACTTTTGATAGTTTATATACTCTCAAATCAATTGATGTATATAAATTGCCCATAAGGGTTTTTTGTACCTCATTAGGTCAATAACTACTTAATAATTTAGCCCTCTTGAGATAAATATCTACTGAGATTAGACAGCAAACTATAATTAATTACAATTTAATTACAATATCTTATTCATATTCGTATGATCTATTTATGTAATCGGCACGTATCTAAAAAGAAGAAAATAAGGTCACTAGTTATTGTTATTCTCAAATAGTAAATTAAATGTAAAATAAATCGAACATCATGTCTGTCTTTCTTCTGTCTCTTTGTACGGACTTTATCTTCGGATCTTCGGAACGGTTCAACAACGAACGACGGTATTACGGAATTTACGCAGGCAGGTAAAGAGACAAGAATTGATCTACCTAGGCTATAGGTCGACCGTTTAACTCGCGTATCGCCTGCGCGGTAAGAAGGGAGCGGAGGGAGATGTTAGAGATGTTAAAACTTAAAAATAAATACTTAATTCTTTACCAACAATGTCTATCTCGAGATAAATCTTTGGATTATTGACTCCGTGTGTAGCGTTACCCGCCCCCGCTCCCTTCTTACCGCGCAGGCGATACGCGAGTTAAACGGTTGACCTATAGATTTTATACTGAAAGTATTAAGTTCAATCTAAAAAAAAATACAAACTTTTGGAGCCTAACCGCTGAAACTATCTTGAAGTTTGGCACGGAACATTTTTTATCGCGGGGACAGATACTGGCTACTTTTTATCCCGTAAAGTTGAAGATTTCTTACGGGATTACAAAAAACCTGAATCCACACTGACTAATTCGCTTCACGGGAATCACTTAATTCTCTAGTAAGACAGCAGTTCTTAACAAAAAATGCTAAATGCCAGTCAGTGGCGAGTGAAATAAACAATAATAAAGCACTAACACCTTACTCGGGAAAATGAAAAACACAAAAACACTTAATAGGACGAACAGGTGATTTAAAAAACGAGATATCACATTTTTTTCATAGTGATGAAAAGAGATTTTTCGCTGTTGGAATTTCACACAAAAGCCTTTATAACATTAACGGACTCGGATAATGAAAGTAGATTTCGCTATGTAATGTTATGTCCCAAGTTATTAGCGATTTTTTTTTAGTTTGAACTACTTTTTGCCCGCGATTTCGTCTACGTTGAGTTTTTAAAAATATCCAGAAAACGTTTATTTTGCTCGAATATCTTATGAATTCTTATGTTACTCTTTTGGTCTTCGACTATATCCGCGCAAAAAATCAATCCGTTTCAATACGTTTCTCAGATCCTATATCCTATAACCGTAAGTCATCAACGTTATACGTACGTTATACGTACTTAATATAAAAAAACGGCTAAGTGCGAGTCGGACTCGCGCACCGAGGGTTCTGTACTCCAGAAGTAAAAGTATTCAAATAAAACGATAATCCTACTAATAATATAAATGCGTAAGTTTGTGAGGATGATGTATGGATAGATGGATGGATGGATGTATGGATAGATGGATGGATGGATGTATGGATAGATGGATGGATGGATGTTTGTTACTCTTTCACGCCACAACGAATGAACCGATTTGGCTGAAATTTGGAATAGTGATAGCTTATACCCAGGATTAGCACATAGACTACATTTTACCTCGGAAAATTAAGGAGTTCCCGCGGGAAATAAAAAACCTAAATCGGGCATCATCTAGTATTATATTAATATGCTTATTCATATTTTTTGTGTTTCGTTAACTTTGTTTCTTGAGTTTTATTGTTAATATCAAAAAAACTATGCTAGTTAGAGCGTTGGTTTTATTTCTTGATATCTCTCTTCTAAATATATAAAAAGAAAAGTTGACTGACTGCTGAATGACTGATCTATCAACGCAGAGTTCAAATCACTGGACGAATTGGGCTGAAAGGCATGTATACAGATAACTATAATGACGTGGGCATCCGCTAAGAAAGGATTTTTGAAAATTTAACACCAGGGGGCAAAATGTATGATGTCATCGTGAAAACAGAAAGGAAAACCGCACACCTCCTACAACTTGAACCTTATTGCAGTTTCTGATCCCCTTCCTCCACCCTCCTCGTAACGACAACCCTGTTTATGACTGGGTATTGTATAGGTTTAATTAATTTGCTTCTATGTGAACAATTTTTGCAGTATTTGTTGAGCCATCCTCTGAAATAAATTATAGTCCCGTTTTACGAGTTGCCTAATAGATAATGTTACAAAATAAAATGAACATATTAAATCGTAGAATCGCAGCCATTTACATACAATACTCAATGCGCTGTATAATACATACATACGCTGTAATATCAATGTCATATTGAATAACAATTTCGATGTCATACGGGATGTGAATTGATTTACAATTAATAAATTGTCTGGAAAATATTAATAGATTTGCGACTGTCATAAGTTCCTTTCACAATCAAATTATATAGAATAACTTTAGCAACGTAAATGCATTTATCTACACTAATGTTATAACATTCTACTTATGTTTCCAATACTTGACTTATAATTACTACTGTTATAGCGCAGATAACAAAACACTCAATTTAAGCAATTTCACATGATGGTATAATATCCACATCGATATCGTAAAATCTCATTATAACATCAATAAAACGCAACCAATTAACCTGGCGAGCCTTATGTCAAAATCCTCATACAAGTTGTATAAAATTTTGATATTAGGCTGGCTTTTGAAAACAGTTGGGTTATACGGGAAAACTTCGTCGAAACTACTAAACTTACATACACAAAACTCTTTGGTAAGATCTTGTGCCAATTAAATAAAAAACGAACAGCGCGCGCTCCCTCCTGATTGGCCCTGCGCGCGCAGCTGCGCTCTTATTGGTTAGATTTTAATGGCGGCAAGTTCACTGTGACAATACACGTACGCGTGAATTTAATGTTTCGCAATGTGTTTTGTTTTTAAAATACAAATTAAAAGTTAAAAATGGATATAGCGACGATGATATTTGTACGCCTCCGGATATTCTAGAATTGGCAACAAAAGTAACTCACAATCTTTTGCCAGAAAAATCTAGAAAATTGTATGAAAAAGAATATAATAACTTTTTGGCATGGAAGATCGAAAAGAAAACTACATCATTTTCTGAAAATGTCATTCTTGCGTATCTCAAAGACCTCTCCGACAAATTCAAGCCATCTTCTATGTGGGCTAAATATTCTATGCTCAAGTCCACACTGAGTATCTACAACAATATTGATATCACGAAGTATTCAAAAGTCATAGCGTTCCTGAAACGCAGTTCAGAAGGACACAAGGAAAAAAAGTCCTTGACGTTTACATCAGGTCAAATAAAGATGTTCCTGGAAGATTCACCAGATATTTTGTATCTTTTTGAAAAGGTAAGTGTATTTTAGTTCTGTTATTTAATCTACCTAGTACTTACATACTACACACGCAAGTTATCTAGACACTCCGTTTAAGCGCTTTGTGTATAAATTTGGTAGTAGGTACCTACACTTTACTACTTCATAAATCATAGTTTTTGCCTTGGCTTTGTACCTCAAGCTTATTATATCGTTTATTGTTACAGGTTGCACTAATCTTCGGCATAATGGGGGCATGCCGAAGGCAAGAGCTATACAACATCCAGTTCGATGAAGTCTCTAACATAGACGACAGTACAATCATGGTGAAAGTTTCGAAAACAAAAACGAAAATAGATCGTTCTTTCGTTGTGACGGGCAACTGCTATGCCGTATGTAAAAAATACATGGAACTTCGACCCACCCCCTGTCGAAACCCTGCCTTTTTCTTGAGCTATAGATCGGGGAAGTGCGTCGATCAAAGAACTGGTATTAATAAATTTGGTGCTCTGGGAAAAACTATCGCAAGTTTTTTGAATCTGCCTAACCCAGCGTTGTACACGGGGCATTGCTTCCGGCGCACCTCGGCGACCCTTCTCATAGATAGCGGTGGTGATTTGACCGCACTGAAACGACACGGGGGGTGGAAGTCTTCTACTGTGGCTGAAAGCTACATTGATGAGTCTTTAATGAATAAAATTCAAGTCTCAAATACGATCTTGAACAGTATAGAAAACAAGACGAATGAAGTAATTATAAATATTCCGACTCCGTCTACGAGCTCTACTGCTTGCCCCGCGGCCGCTACAGCTGCTGGATCAATAATTAACATTAACTTTCAAAATTGTACCATCCAAAATTTGAACAATTATTATAAATAAACTATTGTCAGCTTTTACTCTTGTTGTTTGATAAATTGCATTAGTGAAGATAAAGTAGTGTATGCAACTGCATATAACACGGGTATCAAAACACTCGTTACTATTATGAAACTCGCTGCGCTCGTTTCATAAACTCACACTCGTGTTTTAATACCCTTCATTATATGACAGTTGCATAAACTACTATTATTTATACATTGCTAACTAAATTACCATTACCATAAGTCTTCCATGATTCTATTGGTGTGAGCATAGAGCAACACGTTTCAAAAGATTGACCTTCAGCAGATGTGTGGATGTCGAAGAAATTATAGTTTCTGTCAATTTATAAGCTCTCCGCTCTCCGCCAATATACCTACCTACAATATACATTATGCGCAATATGGATTTTGAAAAATTATGTCATGGCGACGGGATACATAAACAATTTTATGCACACTTCAATCGCATTTGACCAATCAAAACTGTGCGTCAAAACTAAAAACCAATCCTGAACTTTCTCGCTGCTAGCATTATGAAATAGGTAGCACTAGATAGGTATAAACCTGACAATTTGGTTTGCTTTGGAGATTGGATTGGATTAGGTAATTTGCTAAGCAATTTTTAATTTTATGAAAGGACTAGAAATCTGGCCGTTAATATCTACATTAAAAAACTATCCTCTTCTACTAAAAAAGAAGAGACTATACTACAGAAGAGTATGATGTGTAGAATAAAACCGTTGGGAAGGAATACTATGTTTATGTATTAAACCGATTGAGATTATTTGCACCCCCTGTAAAATGTACATGTCTGGTATTTGACGATGTAATTCTGTTGTGTATGTGGTTGTTAACAATCTCTAAATTAAATTGACAGATTTATTTTGGTTCATAGACTACTTCGTCTTCTAATTATCCGAATAGAATTAGCATCATTATCCGGTGTCGACGAATTTTTAGCGATACCTTAACCTGTATCTAGAAATATATCAGGTATTTAGCATAAAACGTGCTGTAGGTAATTCAATAGGTACGATACTCTAATAGAACTTATCTTAAATACCATAAGGGTAACATTAGGTGTGCTTTGGTATAGATTTATAGGTCGGCGACCGTACTAGCCTTGTCGGCTTTGGCTTCTACGAAAAGCGATTCACTGTCGAACATAGGCGGGTAACTTGTTTGAGAAGCTTATACTACAGTCTACACAGTCTTCAATAAACATCGGCTGAGGTAGTGAATCGTTAACAGGCATTTTAGCGGCTTTGCTCTTTTTCATTCTGCGATTTCCGGTAGTAAATATAATAAGTCTGTTGCAAATTCTAAGAAAAACTTGAACATTTTCTTCTTATCTCTATACGAGATGTCAGATATTTTCTGTTGGAGCTCCCTTTGGCGTACGCCGGCTACGGAAATCGGTTTTATTCTATTATTTTCATTTATTTTGATTTTTTTAAATACAAAGTATTTAACTTTAATATTTTAAATTATTATACAAAAAATAAAATACCTAAATGTAACATAATAACATGTACAGCCCAGGTATTTAAATTTGGGGATTTAGTTGATGATGAATTAGATGCTGATGATAAGTTATTCAATATTTCATAACACAATAACTTAAAGAAAAATACGTGTGGTACTCGGGGACTGCCGCGTTAAAACTATTGCATAGCATTTTGTAGTCGCACTCGCACCGCGCACGCACACAAACACCGTGCCGAAGTCTGCCGAACTGAAACGACGGTGTTAGGTTTATTTTCCTTACGGAATTTCTTGATTCGGTCGCCGCGCTTAAAGCCCGCGATAAAAGCTATGCTATGCTGCACAAATATTTTACGTTAAACTATTTTAAACAGTCTGATTTTTCCTTTTTTGCATACGTAAAATGTGAGTCGTCGTATTTCCGAATTCCTCAGTAACCTTTGTGTAGTGATGTCACCGTTTAAGAAAACAGAAAACGGACTCAAATAACCGCAATGAATCACACAAATCTAGATTTCCTCCCCTTTGACATCTCACGAACGTTCAGAAATCCCAATACGAGTTATCCATCGTCATTATGTGTAAGTGCACGTATAAAGGTAGAAGAACGTCGGTGCTTAGGTGAAACGCTCATGAATTATTTAGAGGTGTATTTAACCGCTCTTATGGCAGTTTATCTTGGAGATACCTAGTATTATCCTTGAAATTCTCACTGTCTTTCATATTTTCACTGAAACATCTTATTAAATTTTTGATGAAAAAAAGAAGGAATATTATTCATTTATTAAATGCCGATGTATTTATATTTTAAACATGTACTCGTAATGGACCGGCATGAGATTTTTTGAATTTTATTACAAGATGGGCTTGCCCTTGACGATATTCATGCCAGAATCAGAAAGCAATGAAGAGGTAGGTATATATTGAAGCGCGCTTGCCTAGAAGATGCTTAGCTATAATTATTTAAATTGTTGAAGTAAAAGTAAGCTATAGGTCATTATAGGTAGTTAAAATTATCAACTTAAGAGCATAAGTACAATACAACAGGTTTTAAATTATAACTGACTAGATGATGCCCGCGACTTCGTCCGCGTGGATTAAGGTTTTTTAATTCCTGCGGGGACTCTGTAATTTTCCGGGATAAAAATTTACCTATGTGTTAATCCTAGGTATGAGCTATCTCCATTCCAAATTTCAGCCAAATCGGTTTATTCGTTGTGGAGTTATAGAGTAACAAACATCCATCCAAACATCCATCCACACATCCATCCATTTTATAATATTAGTAGGATAGGATTTCAGTAAACTATTTGTAATGAATATGAAATAGGTACGTTTTAATTCCGTAAACAATGAAATATAAATAAAAACATATTATGAATAAAATGTATACAATGTGTTGTCTCGCCACACCACACATCAAAAGCCCATAACAATAGCTGCTCAAACTCTTTTAGGACGGAAGGCCCCACAGTGAATTAATCAAGTCCCTCACGATTGAATTGTTTCATCATGCTATTCATGTCGATAATCACGTATTTGGTCATTCAAATTCCATGGTGTGTGACAAAAATATTTCGAAATCAGTACCTAATAAAAATTTCCACAGCATGAAGCATGAACACAACATGAGCATGAACGCCGGAAGCATGGCACAGGAGCGTGGTGGTTCTGTTCTTCAAAAAGGGTGATAATACCTTGTTGAAGAATTACAGACCCATCTCGTTGTTGAGTCATGTTTATAAGTTGTTCTCGAGAGTCATTACGAATCGTCTCGCTCGTAGGTTCGACGACTTCCAGCCTCCCGAACAAGCCGGATTCCGAAAAGGCTTTGGTACCATAGATCACATTCATACGCTGCGGCAGGTTATACAAAAGACGGAAGAGTATAACCGGCCAGTTTGCTTAGCGTTTGTGGACTATGAGAAAGCCTTCGATTCGGTGGAAACTTGGGCTGTGTTGAGGTCGCTGCAGAGATGCCGGATTGACTACCGGTATATCCAAGTGTTGAAGTGCTTGTATGAAAACGCCACAATGTCAGTACGTATACAGGACCAGACTACGAGGCCAATCCACTTGCAGCGTGGAGTGCGACAGGGAGACGTTATCTCCCCGAAGCTCTTTACCGCTGCGTTGGAGGACGTCTTTAAGCTTCTGGATTGGAACGGGCTTGGCATCAACATAAACGGCGAGTACATCACTCACCTGCGATTTGCCGATGACATAGTAGTCATGGCAGAGACTCTGAGAGACCTCAATACAATGCTCAACGATCTCAGCAGGGTTTCTCAACAGGTGGACCTGAAAATGAACATGAGCAAGACGAAAATCATGTCCAATGCTCATGCACCGCTCCACTCAGTAATTGTTGAGAACTCTGCACTCGAAATTGTCGACGAGTATATTTACCTGGAACACACAGTCCAGCTAGGTAGGTCCAATTTCGAGAAAGAGATCACCCGCCGAATCCAACTCGGCTGGGCAGCGTTCGGGAAGATCCGAGATGTCTTCTCGTCTAAAATTCCTCAGTGCCTGAAGACTAAAGTCTTCGAACAGTGCGTGTTGCCAGTGATGACTTACGGATCCGAGAAATGGTCGCTAACTAAGGGCCTCATAAGTAGGCTCAGGACCGCTCAGCGGGCGATGGAGAGAGCTATGCTCGGAGTGTCCCTGCGGGATCGAATCAGAAATGAGGAGATCCGTAGGAGAACCAGAGTCACCGACATAGCTAAGCGAGTCGCGATACTGAAGTGGAAATGGGCGGGGCACATAGTTCGAAGAGCTGATGGTCGTTGGGGTCCCAAGGTGCTGGAGTGGCGACCCCGCACCGGGAAGCGCAGTGTTGGCAGACCCCCCACCAGGTGGACCGACGACATCAAACGAGTCGCAGGGAGCCGCTGGATTCAGGCGGCGCAAGACCGAGGCCTGTGGAAGTCCATGCAAGAGACCTTTGTCCAGCAGTGGACGTCTATCGGTTGATAAAGAAGAAGAAGAAGAAGTACCTAATAAATAAGTTATAAATCCGCACTTAGCCAGCGTGATGGACTATGGCCTAAATCCTTCTGATTGTGGGATGAGACCATGTCCATTTGTGGGCCAGCAATGGGTTGAGATTTTTTTATCTCCGATCAATAATCGCTGTCATTTTCTGCCTACAAATGCCTGGGAAAATTCATAAGGAATATCAAATATTTTGACGTCAAAAGCTGCTTTCCCGTATCATTCATTTATTCATCATTCAATCAATCATTAATTATGCTAGTTTAACTATCACGTTGGACTGCTGGTTGTTTCCTCCGTAGATGGCTACTCTTTGTAGAGATCCTCCTTTGTTGCCGTTTTGTGCAAAGTTCACTTTGGAGGACATTATTGTAAACTTTTTAACCGACTTCAAAAAAGGAGGAGGTTCTCAATTCGTCGGAATCTTTTTTATGTATGTTCACCGATTACTCGAAGACGTCTGAACCTATTTGGAAAATTCTTTTATTGTTTAAAAGGCTATACTTCCCAGGTGGTCCCATATAAATTTTATCGAAATCAGTCGAGCGGTTTTTAAAATATCAACAATAACTTATACACTTTCTAGTGGGCGTGGGGGTTTGAAGTCGGGGTTTTAAAAATAATTTTTATATTGAATTATTTGCCTACTCTATTGCAACTCTATGATATCGATATACATTGCATACATTGCATGCATATATCGAAGGCTTATATCGAATGCCAAACACGGTCCATTAGAGACCTGCCACAATCCCCGCCATAATTTCGATAATACATTGAAACTGGGTCTGTGCTCTGTTCACGTCCAATAATACTACAAAAGTTCATTTATCGTTGATTTGCATAATACATGCAAACTGGATATCGTCTATTTATGATTCTAGACCCGTAGAAATATGGAATGGCATGTGGCCTTCATCTCCACCGAGAAAAGTTAAAGACAAAACCGCTGAAGTTCCGCCATTACTTGTCCGTCCGTCTTGACTTTCTACGAGAAGCGAATAATGTGTTCTAATCCTGTTCTATTATGTTTCTTTCGCGAGTGATTTCAAGGATGTACCTATCTGATACCGAAGAGGTGACGTGACCAAAAACCGGAGAGATTTTGGTTTTACAATTTTTTCGAATTGAAGGTTCGCTAGGAGATACATCTCTGAAATTACGCTTTGCAATCGCTTCTTTCGTCTGCTAATTTTGCCAATTTAATTTTAGCTAAACTACAATGGATTACTGGTCATGATGGAACTTCAGCAGTGTCACTATATTTATGTCTAGAAGGTGTGCTCCTGGCCGTAAGTTAAAAAAGGGTAAATGTTTGAGGAGAATATTAGATGGACCAAATTAATATTAATAAAGACACGATTGTCTTCTATTGAAAGAAAGAGATTGGTTATTCTCAGAAATTATTGCGGTGATGAAACATTTATGTGGTTAGTACAAAGGAGAATTCAAACAGCATATTAAATTATCAGAATATCTTCATAATGTTTGTAAAGCTCATTCAAAATATATTTGACACAAACATTTACCGTTATTTGGGAGGTCGTGATTTTGGTATTATTTTTTGTCGTGTCGTACAAAGGTTAATGAACCATAAGCTCTCCGCGACACCGTAATTAAACCTTTTCCCCGTGCCCTTATTTCTTCGAATGGAGACAATAATATTATATGGTCCCCTCGCACGGCGGCTATTAGCTCAATTGTTGATTGTTAGAACACGATTTTTGACGGTATTTCAATGACGATGGAGAGAAATTTAAATACACCCATCAGATATTTTGACACTGTTGTTGCTTCGTAAAAATGTCAAAATGTGCATTACTAAAGTTTGTTAAACAAATAAGCTCATTTCTCAATTTATTTATTTTCTTCTTTGCGGCTTCAACTGTTTGTAGAACCAATCCACTCGGAAATTACACGAATTTTTCATTCAATGTTAAAACGAATTACTTTTTTCATCTATTTATTTATTTTTATCTTAAAGTATAAGTATTTTTATCGTTATCTTTAATCATATAGAAATTAGAATCTCCTCTAACTTTTCCATGGATATTATATGTATATTACGTGTATATTATTATATCAGGTATGGGCTGGCGAGCGTCGTTGTGATTTAACGTCTCAAATTCTCAATACACAGTAACCCTGCTGTAAGCTTGAAAAAAACATTTTTTTCTGTCTTAGTTAAGGTGTTGGTGGGTGCACACTCATTTCTCTTACATTGTACCAACATGTAAAAGATTAGTAACACAAAGAGCCCATAGATGATGGTGATAGAGTAAGTACTTTACCGTTTATAGTTACCCACAATACAAAGCGATGGTATGGGCGTATTACAAGACCATAAACTAGTTCCTTGCATAATTCGACCCTCTGTTCTCTTAGATATATTGATGTATTGGTATTCAAAGTAGGTATGCTCAGTTACTCAGCATAGTCGCATCGATATGACCTTTGAAATTCCAGTCCTTCAATCGATGGTGAACGATGGCATTCGTGGGATTCAGCTAGTACGATTGAAATGCTTGGAAACATTATTTATACTATGTTGTTTCTAAACCTTTAACTATGTTTGTAACTTTTTTAATAAACATGTGCTTGTGCACACATTTCGGTTAATCGAGGGAGAGGGCTGGTTATTCTCAACACAGGTCTAAAAAATTTAGCAAGGATGGCCAGTTTTTGAGCTTGCAACTTTCTGTCAATTATATTGTATATAATAAGCACAAAAATTGTGTTCAAGATTAAATTAATATTAACTTAAAAGCTGATGATTGAAAATAAACGATTTATTTATTTAACTATTCGAGTATAGATAGTATAGTTAATAATACAACATAATGAAGATTCCAATTTTCAAACATGCATTAGGCAGGGCAATTGGCATGTTAAAAGCATGGGCGGTATGAGAGCCCCCGAAAATTGTCTGAATAAAAGTTCGATCAACATAAATGGAGAGAATCTTGAAGGTTGTATTTGGAGATGGAAGCAATCAGATTCTCAGTTAGTACTGGAGATATTTTACCAAGCCAAGCCAGGGTGGTTGGATTTAAATAAATATATATCTTACCAAAGTATTAATACTAACTTAATTCAACTTAGCTACTAAAAGTAAAACCAGATCTTGTCTAAATACCGGTAAAATCTAGGTCGATTTAAGTTATGGTGAGTAGCACCAGGCTAGTTTTTGGGTCATTAGTTTTTGTTATATTTTAGTCTGAAAATAGCTCGATATTTTTTCAATTTTTAGTTTGAATTCCACTAGCTTTAGGTACTATGTATACTACATAGTTTTAGATGGATCTAGCTTTGATTAGATTAACTTTACTTACAATCGTAAGCTAATAATATTATGATGACTCTATTATTTACCTTTTGATTGTTTTTTAAAGTCAACTTAGGAAATTAAATAAACATCAACACCATAACTATTTTACATAAACATATTATTTCTGAAACTTGTCAGACAAAAATCGTTCAAAATGAAGTGAAATAAGTGTGATATTAAATAAATTAAAAATAATAAATCAACAATGGGCAATACTAATTCGGGACAAGGCCACCACCGGCAGAACAGCAAAAGTAGAAAATCGCGGAGCTTACCAACCTCTCCAGAAGTAAGAAGGTAAGTAAGTGTACACAAAGAAATCTCTTTTCTGTTCTTAGGATCGTATTCTCGGCAATGGATCGATTTCTCTCATACGATTTCAAGTCACTGTCTAAAGCTTTGCAAAAATCTAACATTATTTCAACAGAACAATGCCTTAAATTATGCTCTATAAATTTAGCACATCAATTATTACGAATGTCTTAATGGAAACTTTCCTTCAAAGAGAAACCAATAAGCAAATTATATCCCAGCGAAAACATATCCACCTCATTTCGTGACCAAGAGCTCTTTGTTAAGCCTCAACAACATCGGAGTGAAAATAGGAACACCTAGTTCACTTAGCTCAGCGTTCTAAAAATATCCAAGCCTGATTTAAGTCACAGTTCGTCGATCTTTACGAAGCATATCATCAATATCGTAAAAGAGAAATAATCTTTGATCTCTCGACTTGTTCCTTATAGGTATGTATTTGTTCAAGCTAAACAATAAACAGGGCTTTGCCTTTTATAGCGTTGTATTAAACTTTACCTTAAGATCTCAAAACAAGTAACTTGTCATTACTTTTGTATTTGTTATTAAGGTATTAACTATTAGTTTTAGCCTTAACATGGTTGTTTGAATTATTTTGGTAATTTTTGTTCCTCGAGATTTTTTTAAGGATCTATTTTAGTACAAGTATTAAGATTTTCGTTGCTTTCGTAGATTTTAGATAGTAGGTAGCTAGTAAATAGCGGCATCATTTACGCATTTACGAATGCGCGGAGAATAGCCTCTCCGCCACCCACATGCGCAAAGAAAATGTACTCACACTGAGATAAAATAAAAACAATTCACGCAAACTTCAATATACCTATTATTCATGATCAAATGTTCGCGTTCACCAGAATTTGCTGTGCGATAAGACCAGCAACCAGACCTGTATAGAGCAAAATTTTGACGGTCTACGGTTTTATCTAACTATTCTTATGAAAAAATAACGGTAATCGGTGTTTCTCTCTACAATAGAGTTCCTGCATCACTTAAGGACGAATTGGCGATTCACACGCGCTGCCCATCAACATTGGGAGCACCAGAGGCGCTGCCAATGCGTTGCCGATTTTCCAGGATTTTGTTGATCCACCCCTTGAATAACCCGATGTTTTAATCCAATGAGAATACCTCTGAAGGGAGTTGGTTCCACAATTTGCATGACTTATGGCCGATTTCACGAACGTCGAGTGACGTTTTAGCGAAGAATATATTGGGCGTTTTGGCAGTTTTTGTATTGAAAATATTGTCAAAATATCAAATTTAAGCTCAGGTTAGACTTATTAACCGACTTCAAAAAAGGAGGAGGTTATCAATTCGTCGAGGAATCTTTTTTTAAATGTTTTTTCCCGATTACTCGAAGACGCCTGAACTGATTTGGAAAATTCTTTTTTTGTTTGATAGGGCATACTTCCCAGGCGGTTCCATTAAAATTTTATCGAAATCAGTCGAGCGGTTTAAAAAAATCAACAATAAATTATAATATACTTTGTACTGGTGCGGGTGTTTGAAGTCAGTTTTTCAAAAATAATTTTTTTATATTAAATTATTATTTTACGACGATAAAATCGACCCTTAGTCGCAAAGGTTCAGCTTAATTGTTATGTCTCAGTTAGTTAAATATTTGAATATTTTGGTTCATAAAAGCCATCAATAGAATATTAAGTTGCACCGAGTTGAGAGCTGCATTTAATTTAGGCCCCGCCATTGTGATATGACGATGTCATTTTCGAGCGGCTCTCGGAAATTGCACTCACGCCTGACCTCTTTGATATTGGTATTCCAAAATGAAAATGCAGTATAATTATTATGAAACTAGCTTATGCCCACGAATTTGTCCGCATGGATTTAGGTTTTAAATTAAAAATAAACTAATGAAGTGCCATTTTTTGCCTTTTCTAAGACTCTGCTGTCCTAGGCTGTACCGACTCCTATTTTAAAATAAGATATTCAATATTTTTCCCTTTACGGTTCGCGGTAACTTATTCCAGCCAGGTAACGTAAAAAACCGTCTTACTGTCAGTTTTATCTAGCTTCTCCTGAAAATTGAGTAGGTAACTAATAAAAGCTCTGGCAACACAACCGTTGAATGATGCAGATGTCAGGTAGATTCAAAAGCTTACTTGATATTATCGAGTTTTCATTTAATGTGTCTTATTATAATAGCTCTGCATGTCCAGAGCGCGAGCGTGACAGACTCAATTTCCGAATCGAGCCGCCCCGGAAGCCACCGTCACGCGCGATACCATTGCTGGACTTTAACGAAAACGTGGACTAATTCGAGCTTCTCCTGTTGAATATTTATATTGGGTTTTGTTCAAACTAAAATTTTTTAAGAATATACTTTTATAAATAATATTAGCTAAGCTGAATTGACTAATATTCTCCTCTCCTTTCCAAAGCGGAAAGCTTGTGCTAGGAGTGAGTACGAAAGTGGTTAAGTATAATCTCGATCTAATTAATTAACCTACATTGAATGTTATTTATGCGTGACTTTAGAAGAAGCCTCAATAGCTCAACGGTTAAGCGGCGGTCTAAGACCCGAAAGACCCGACCCGTTAGCGGTTAGACTGTCGTACATACGATATCGATGTATCGTAGGTAAATATTCCTAGAACAAGCTTTAAGCTTAATTGAGGAAGACTTGCCTAATTTTCCTTAGAAATAAAAAAATAAATAATATGACACACAGATCTGCAGGAATGAGAAAAAGAACAAACATTCGTCTAGAGTCTAGACCGCAGACTATTGAATTAAGATAGTGTATCGAGTTTTACTTCGCCCGGAACGAGTTCAAAGTAGAACGTATCTTAAAAATAATATTATACTTTCAATTAGATAAATAATTGATTTTTTTTAATAGTTTATGTATCTACATGTAGGCATAGATAATTTTTTTATTTTATCTATGATGTAGGGAACAGGTTCAATCGTTTGATCGAAAGTTTGCAGTCCAATGCTTAATCGACTTATAGCGGCATCTTGTGAGCAGTAGCAACATTACGTGGAGACAGCGCGAGCGCATTCATAACTCGTTTATTGTCGATGACTGCGCTCCATGATAAAATTGCTGAGCCAAAAACAGGAGGTATATTTCTAGCTGATTCTTCTTGTAAAAATTTTTTTCAAGACCTCCCTAGCGCAATGGTGAGCGTTGTGGCCTTTAAATGGGAGGTCTTGGGTTCAATTCCATATATTTTATTTACACTGTCAAATAATTTCTAAGTTAGCCCGCTGAAATCAAAGTCAAGTGCTATCTTGTAATCATATTTTAAAATAAGTTTTTAAGGTAAAATCAATTTATGTAAATAAAGATATTTTCCTACTCCAACCTCGCAGAATCCACTTGGGTATCTAATGTTAGCTAATGTTAGGTAGGTATCAAAAGTTTTTACATTTAAGTTTGATATAAAAGGTAAGTTAGGGTGGAGTACGTAAACTATCATATTATAATTTATAAAAATTTGCGAAGACACACTTCCAATTTAATAAAAGCGCAGCAAAACTTAGCTTTCAACAGTAACAAGTTTCAAAGTTAGAACTTAATGCAGTATTTTGCCTTTGATTCATGGCATGAAGTTTCTGACTTTATCTAATTAGGAAAAAGGAGATTTAAAATGTCTTAATCATAATAAGTTATATACTTACATGAAAACTCACTAATGGTGGTAATATGCACATAACATAAAAGCTTGCAGACAAAAACTGTAACTTGGTGAATAGATACGATGGTTTTTTTTAAATAGTACGCTTATAAATATGATCCCGATGATGAATATAGTGTTAAATTGATGAGTAAATAAAAATATACCTACTACTAACCTGGGATACTTCAGTAAAATTTTTATAATGTGGGAATTCTTTAATTCCTGGTTGTGGCCTGTGGCTTACTCTCTGCTCCAATCATTTTTTTTATTAAATTACATTAATTATTATTCCTTAATGTAAGATTAAAATAAAATTTTACCTCAACACACTTTAAATTACCACTATTTATTCACTCTATCGAACTTATCCAAAGTGCGCAAAATTAAACAAAATAATTGAAGAGATAGTTAGCTCAACTCGTTCTAAGGACATTCAATATGGGGGCAATAAGTGTGGTGGTATCAAACCACCAAGACAACATAAGAGGAATTGGACAGCATTGAGGAATTTTCTTTTGTTCACAGGCAGGTGTCAGTGCTGCAGACGTCGATACCTCTGCCGGCGTCCGCCGCAGCGGTACGAAGAGCGCCACCGGACAAACGACCGCTTCCTGCTACCCCAGTGCATGGTAAGGAGAGATCAGCACTAACTCACTTCACTTTAACTAGAACTCATTCTTAATTTTCCTCAAATAGCTCATATGAAAGCTCTATCTGAAGGCGACGAATTTCCCACTAGTTCTGCTAGTAATGCATTAGGTACTAAAACCTGATTCTAATAGGGCTCGGGCAGCGGGCTCCTAATCCAAATGTTTAACTTTTCCACTCAACAAATTGAATAGAAACTCGGAAAGGGTAGGGTGTAAGACTTTACATGGGAGAAGAGAAAACTACCTACCCATCAAAGAAGTTATGACTCCTACCAAACCACGATGGTAGGCAGATCCCCAGCCATATGGGGATCCAATTTATTTTAAGCAACCTTTTGTTATTACCTTTTGTTAATTCGTGGACACCGGAGTGGGTTTAGCGCTAGATAATATTTCATAAGCTGTTTTACTTTAAGTTAGAATGTTTAAGTGCTAGACTGTTTGATGTCCCGTGAATAATAAATAAATCTATCTATATAAATAAAAATGAATGTTGGTAAGCGCATAACTCAAGAATGGATGGACCAATTCGGTTAATTTATTTTTTTGTATGTTCCTTAAGGTCCACGGAAGGTTTTTATAAAAAAAAAAAAACAAAAAAAATTTAATTTACTTTTAACTTTTGACAGAACGAAGTCTGTCCGGGCAGCTAGTAAATAAATAAAAGTAGAGTTTACCGGTAAAGCGAAGTCCACAAGCGAAATTGAGAAACAAATTTTTAAAAATCTATTCTAACGACTTCAAATGAAGTAGAATTTTGACTGAACGAAAGCCATGTTTCTTTGAGTATTATGCCAACTATGTTTACATCATACTAATATTATAAACTAGCTAATGTCCGCGACTTCATCCGCGTGGATTTAGTTTTTAAAATCCCTCGGGAGCTCTTTGATTTTCCGGGATAAAAAGTAGCCTATGTTACTCTCCAGGTCCTCAACTGACAACTATACCCATGCAAAAAAGCACGTCGATCCGTAGCCCTGTTGCGACATGATTGAAGGACAAACAAACAAACCAACAAACAAACACACTTTCGAATTTATAATATTAGTAAGGATGCAAACGTGTGTTTGCTTGTTGATTTGTTGGTTTGTCCTGCAATCACGCCGCAACAGAGCCACGGATCGACGTAATTTTTGCATGGGTATAGTTGAGGACCTGGAGTGACCTGACTACTGCGAAGAATAAATAATTATAATATTGGTGTAAGTGAAAACTAAGTGAAAAAGGAATTGTACAATTATTGTCTAAATGTGCATCTGAAAATAGCGATAAAATCTCAAAATTTAACAAGTTGTGAACCAGTGACATTGTAACAATAACAAAAACATTACATTACAACATCATTTTACTAAATAACGCTGAATAATTGCATCACTATTGAATATTGTGGACTTAATAATAGTGGAAAAAAACGAACATAACTTAAATTAAGTAATTAAAAAATATAGACACAGTGAATGGAATAATTGATGGAAGTTTCTTAAAATTATTGATGGAAGTTTCTTAAAATTATTACAATAAATGTAGGTAATCAGATAATAAAATATTTTTCTGATAGTTGTGAAAACGATGCTAAATTTCGACACAACTTTGTAAGACGATGTTGGTCCGGTGGTTCACAGACTGACTATTGATAGCGCTGTTGCGAGTTCGATCCTTGGCCCCAAGAAGTTTTTCAATTTTTAAATTTTAAAAAATATATGAACTTGGATTTTGAGAATGTTACTCTGCGGAAGATTCGCAAATCTACTTCACTTTGTGACATCACAGATATGGATACTTCAATCTTTGATACAACAGGGACAAGTTTACCTTATAACTCAATGGGTGATCAAAGCATTATCAACCTAAATGAAACTATACAAAAGCTGACTATTGAGTTGCAAAGCGCTCATCAGGAAATTGATAAGTTAAGTTTAGAAAACAGGAAATTAAAGAAAGACATTGAATCTTGCAATAAAATAATAGATTTGTATAAGAAAACGGAGTCTAAGACAAATGAGTTCCCAAAAAATGCATCTGGTAAAAAAAGAGGAAAAGAAACCCTGCAGATTCAACATCACTCGTCCATTCGTCACCAAATTCCAGCGATCACGAATCAGAAATGACTACATCATCGATATATAAAGTCCAAGATCTAAATGCAAACACTAACACGTGTATAAATAATGAAAATGTAGATAATCCAAAAGAGATGGAACCCATAAAAAATACAAAACCCTGCAAGCGATCATCGAATAATGAAGAGAAAATAGAGAAGCGGAGAATCATAGTGATTGCTGATCAACAAGGAAGGGATATTTGCCGGCAGCTCCAAGACTTAGTAGGGGACAGTTTTTTGGTGCTATGTTTTTGGAAACCAAGTGCAAAACTGTATGATATTGTTAATACTTATAAGTTGGGAATTGCGCAATTGACAAAAAATGATTATGTAATACTCCTAGGCGGAATAAATGACTGTAATCCGTTTAAGTTTAAATCTACTATCTGCCAATGGCTCTGTAGTATTAAACACACAAATGTAATTGTAAGCGAAATTCCCTATAATTACAACTTGAATGAAAAGTGTTTAAACTATGAGTTGAAATTCTTGTGTACATTGCAAAGTAATGCAGTTTTTATGGATATGGACTATACTAGAAGTGTACCAAACAGACATTGCTTTGCAACGAATGTATGTCGGTCACTATTAAGAGAAATATTAAGAGTTGACTATAAATTAAAAATGGATAATTATCAGTTAAATTTACAACAGAATAAACACAATCACCTTATCGACGCATGTACACAAACCGAACTGACTTATACGGACAGCTTGGTATGCAATACTCAAAAGACAAATAAATTGATAACAGGAATTGATATTAGCAATACCAATACTAGTACTGATACGAATGTAGTAGGAAAACAAGATTTTTTTCGTCTATAATCATTTAAATATTTTGCATCAAAACATAAATGGTCTTTTGAGTAAAGCTAACCTATTAATAACACATTTAGATGAATTTAATAACAATAATGAACCAATCGATGTTTTATGTATCACAAAACATAACATGACTTTTGCAGATCTGCAGCTATTGTATATCCCAAATTTTACTCTAACGACACATTTTTGTAGAAGTAAAAGGAACGGTGGTTCATGTATATTAATTAAAAATGGTCATAAATTTAAAACAATAGGAAACCTAAACAACTTAAGCATATCAAATATAGTTGAAATATCTGCTATTGAGTTGGTTGAACATAAGTTAATTATAGTTTGTGTTTATCGTGTACCAAATAACAAATTAAATGATTATAATGTTTTCTTCAATATTTTAACTGATATTCTGGATTCCATCTGTCTTACAAATAAAAAAATCGTTATTTGTGGCGACTTCAATATTGATATAACTAAACAAAATAATGTAACCGATAAATTTAAACAACTAATAACAGCCTATAATTTAAAATTTTCAGTTAATGAGCCAACTCGAGTAAGCAGTGGATCGTGTATAGACAATATTTTGCATAATATCACTAAAGGCAACACGGAAGTCGCAGAATTAGCATTATCTGACCATACTGCTCAGATCTTTAAATGCCCTGTCAAAAAGTCCTGCCGTATCCCACATTGGTATATTGAAAAAAGGGATTATTGTAAGGAGAACTTGAATAAATTTAAAGAGTGTATTGCAAGCATATCCTTCTCAAATATTAAAGATTGCAGTTCTGCTAATGAAGCATTTGATATATTTTATGACACTTTCACTTTATTTTATGATCTTTGTTTTCCCATTATAAGAGTAAAGATAACTCATCATAAAAGGCCGCGCTGGATCTCTAAAGGTATAAAATTATGCTGCAAGCGGAAAAGGAAACTACTTTGGAATTATAGAATGAACTCGAATGAAGGAAACAAACGAGATTTTGTAAACTACTCTAAACGTTTAAAGCTAATAATTTCCTTAACACAAAAATGCCAAAATACCTTCTTAATAAATAATTCTAAAAATAAGTCGAAGGCGATGTGGAATATAATTAAAGAACCACAAAATAATTATCCTAAAGAAAATATAGTACATGTAAAAGTCAATAATAAGGTAATAAGTAATCCTACAGATGTTGCAGATGCTTTTAATAATTTTTTTGTAAGTCATTCCTCCAAAAATGGTAATAGTCAAGTATGTGCCAAATCCTTACAAACTAATATATCACACTCTTTATTCATGTTCCCTATAACCACTGAAGATGTAAATTCAGTTATTAAAAAATTAAAAAATACCAACAGTACCGGCTATGATAATATCTCTACTAAAGTTATAAAATATATTTCCCATACCATCGCGCCTGTTTTGTGTTACTTAATTAATCTTTGCCTAGAGCAAGGAATGTTTCCGGATAAATTAAAAACATCTATTATTAAACCGCTATTTATAAAACTACACAAAGATGACGTGTCATGTTACAGACCAATAGCTTCAATTCCTGTATTTTCCAAAATTATTGAAAAAATTATTTACAATAACTTTTACAAATTTTTCGAAAAATATAACATTTTTGCTGCTCAGCTAATGGGCTTCAGGAAAACAAAAACAATAAACACGGCTATTTATGACTTTATTTATAAGACAATGAAAAGTATAGATAATAAACAAATTGTATCAGCGTTATTTATGGATTTGACTAAAGCGTTTGATAATGTTGACCATGATAATCTTTTGACAAAACTAAATTCCTATGGAGTTAGAGGAAATGCATTAAATATAATAAAATCTTACCTTGAAAATCGGACTCAAGTTACACAAATAGATAGGATTGATGGAAAAACGCAAACAGAAACTAAATACTTTTCAAAAGCTCAAAAGGTGACTTTTGGAGTCCCTCAAGGAAGTGTGCCAGGGCCACTTCTCTTTCTCATATATATAAATGATCTGCCCCAAGCAACAAACTATCCTATGGTGCTTTTCGCAGATGATTGTACTGTAATATATACAAGCAATGACATGAAACAACATGAGATAACAATAAATAATAGTTTAAAGAACATAATGAAATGGCTAGATGAAAATTCCCTCACGCTTAACTTTAATAAAACAAAAATTATAAACTTTCATAATATACGAAGTAAAATCAGTTACAATATAAACATAAACTACTCAGGCGAAAAAGTTGAAGAAACAAACGAAACAAGATTTTTAGGCTTGCGAATTGATGAATACTTTACCTGGAAGAATCACGCTGATTATGTTTGTTCAAAGCTAAATCAGTTATCTTATGCATTGTACATGTTGTCAAAGAAAGTTAATGAAAAAACATTGTTAGTGGCATATCATGCACAAGTAGCTTCAATTCTTCGCTACGGCATAATTTTCTGGGGAAATACTAGTGAAATTAACCACGTCTTTATTGCGCAAAAAAGATGCATAAGAGCGATATGTAAGATAAAAAAAAGGGATAGCTGCAGACCTTACTTTAAGAAACTCCACGTTCTCACAGTTACGTCGTTATACATATTTGAACTTGCTCTATTCCTAAGAAAGAATGAAAATTTGTTTGTTCGAAATAATCGAGAACGCTGTAAAGATTTATTCCGTTATCCCACTCACAAAACCTCATTCTTCAGCAAGAGTATTTGTGTGATGGCGATTAAGGTATACAATAAAATACCTGAGCAGATAAGGAAATGTAATAATATAAATCAATTTAAAAATAAACTACGCGACTTTTTATTAGACAATACATTTTACAATATCGATGAATTTTATCAATTAAGGTATTTTTAAATTTTAAATGTAACTTCCTTTTATTGTTACCTATGTACTTATGTGAGAATAATGTGTACTTGAGCCTAAATTAATTGTTTTAAAGAAACCATTCTTTTGTATCTCTATTGCACGCCGAAAAGGCAATGTATTATGATGATATTATGCAATAAATGACTTTGACTTGACTTGACTTGACTTGAGTTACATAGGCTACTTTTTATCCCGGAAAATCAAAGAGTCAAGGGATTTTAAAAATTAAATCCACGCGGACGAAGTCGCGGGCATCAGCTAGTATTCTTATATTTCTTGAGCTTTTAATGATGTAAGAAAACAGAAGCACGCAGACACTATACTACATGATTCACAAAGCTCGATGCGTGCCGTGACAAATGGGGCTTAGATACAAACGGACTTGCAAATAGTGCTCGTAGCTAACACGTGTAGCATTATCGAATAGGTGAATAGGAATACCATAAACAGTATTACCCACATGGTGAACGGTGAACACATACAGCTGTGTAATGTTTAGATACATCCCTCTTTGTCTATTGTTTGAGCTCTCTGCTTGAAAATGTTCAATCTTCTAATACTTGAATGAAACTTCATTTTATATAAGTCCATAGATAGGTTTGACATCATTGCTTTCAAAAAGTTTTGAATTAGAGAGATTAAACTAGCCTTACTGCTTACTGAAGCTTAAGCCCTAGACAGAATAAAGTGCTTTCAAAGTTTTGCATATTGCTATTTATCGCTTTCATAGAAATCAGTCTAAAGCTTTAAGTCTCTTCTTCGCCACTAACCATACCAACATAAGTAATTAATTAAAAGATTTTTAAGCTATTGCATAGCTTTTATCGCGGGCTTTGAACTAGGACAGTTTGAGCGCGGCGACCGAATCAAGAAATTCCGTAACGAAAAAAAAACCTAACACCGTCGTTCAGTAAGCGTTCAACATTTTAGAGGTTCTCAAGTAGCTCTATTTGGCGCAGTGGGCGAGCGACCGCTTTCTTTGATGATGTCGCAGGTTCGAATCTCACTCGCGAAATAGTAACAGTTTTCTTGTTTGTTTGTTTTTAATTTTTTTTTGCATACTGTTTATTATGCAAAAAAAATATTGCATAAATATTATAATTGCATAAGTTGATAAAAAATCCTATGCAATAGCTTTACCGCGGCAGTCCCCGAGTGCCACTTAAGTTTTTTTTTGACTATTTCGCGAGAAGATTCTGATTGTTTTTTGTGTATGTGCAGAGATTCAAAGGGATCTATGTATTGACAAATAGATCCCTTTGGATAGATCTATTTATAATCATATTCCTCTTTGGATGTCCAATAGTATAAAACAAACGTAAATGGAATTTAACAAGTAAACCGCATTAGTATCCTAGACTTCAATTAATTAGTCCTAGACTTACTCCGTAGAGATCGCTCAAATTGAAAATGAGATCTACAGGAACAACGTATCTAAAGTTTTATTCACTTTCCGCTTATCCAGATAAGTGGAGAACATCATCCATTTATGACCGGCCGTAAATGTAGTAGGAACCGGCGAATCAATCCGAAGACTACTCGTTCAAACTTTCAGTCGTTATACCGGCAGCGACTATAAACATAAAACTAAAACACAAACCCCCGCTTACGTGAAAAATTTAATAAACCAAAAGTAGGTAACTGGCACAGCTCATCGAGTCGCGAAGTTGAAATGAAGATTTAAAAGGGCTTTGATGGAGATTTGGGGTACTAAGGTGCTCGAATCTTTCTCGCACCGAGAAGCGCAGCGTTGGAAGAGTCCCACTGGGAAAACGGACGATCTCAAGTAAGCCGCTGCCAGCCGCTGGATGCAAGCGGCACAATATCGTATTCTCTGCAATCCTTGTAAAAGAACTATGAAATTGTCTATTGAAGAATATTGTATTGTGTCAAGATACATAGATAGAAGCAGGCGTTACTTTGCGGAATTCAATGATTTTCAAAGAAACAAGTGTAAATTAAAAAAAAAATTAAAAAAAAAAGCTTTTAGTCGTCAGACCTGGATATCATCTAGGACCAGAGTACGTCGTTTTTTTACTGAGTTCCTATGACCACCTTCCAGTTCCATCACCAGATCAGACCCTGGTAACCATCTAAAAACAAAGTTTTCGTCAAGATGAATCAAACGAGCCGAAACTCGATGGGGTTGCGTCATTTCATTACAGAATTCCTATGACCACCTTCCAGCTCCACCATCAGACCCTGATTATCATTGAAAGACAAACAACTCGTCAAGACGATTCAAACGAGCCCAAACTAGATGAGGTTGTGTCGTTTCATTGCGAAGTTCCTATGGCCACCTTCCAGCTCCATCATCAGATCAGTACCATGTCATCATAATATTGCATTGTCACGCGATTTACACATGTATACAAAATTTCAGTTCAATCGGTAACTGGGAAGTGTAAGTGGATCAAATTTAATTTGCAAGATTTGATGACAAACATCGTTGATGACAAACATCGGGACAGGTGAAACTAAATAAAAGCTTGTAAAAGTAATAATATTCCTTTGCTTTAATCCGTCAAACAGGGTAAATCTTTTAAACCCTCGATGTACGTTTCACTCCGATACCGGAACATCAACAGTCATCATCATGAGGTGACTCCACAATGCACAATGCAAAGTTTGCATCATCGTCATCATCTCCTGATGTTGCTCCGGTATCGGAGCGATGTATTCTGTTTGGCGGATTTTAGCAAAGGAATAATATTACTTTTCTTTGAAAATCAAGAATACTTACCTAATCTAACTACGAACTGAAATAATATAGTCCACACCACTCCACTCTACTCTATAGTCAGTGAAGTATTAAATTGGTATAAAAATTCGCCATTTAATTTATATTATAATATTAATAGGGTTATTGAAATAATAAACTTCTTTATCTTATCTTTATCTTTAATGAATACCAATAAATATAATAAATAATAATAATAATTTTTTTGCATAATATTATATGGTATTCATTCTTAAACCATTCATAGGTATTGTTTCTTGATATTTCGTCTTTTAAATTATTTGGTTATTATTCCTACCTACCTTCGTACCTATTGTTTTTCGTAAAACTTTCACGTACAGATCAATAGGATATATCCATTAAAATTAATTGACACTTGTCAATAGAGTTATGATTAGAGCCACTTGTTATGACTCTCGAGCTGAATGACAATAATCTTAAGATTCGTTGAGCGTTCATGCGACCGTGTGCTGACGCCTCAGTAGACAGCAGATGCAACGTCAGTTAATGTGCACTACTCGATGAGAGCACTCTTCTATGGTGATCAGTGATCACTTTAAAAATCGAATTCATTAACAATTAATTAAAAAAAAGTGCCAGTCGACTATTACAATGGTGGTGTAAAAATGTAAACAAAAGTATGAAGTCAGTTTCGCTACAAGTGTGACTTTTGATAACAATCGATTAGAATTTGTTTGCATAATATTGATAAATAAAAAAAATATGCCAAGAGATTCCTCTTACTTTAATCAGAGTTGTTGGTTAAACTTATTAAAAGATAATTGCATAAAACATAAGAGTAGAGAAGATAAATAATATTGTGATATAATATTGTGAGAGTGTTATAAGAACGATTGTATAATTTTATTTTATTTTAACTTTGATGTGATAATCTTAATACATAGTTTCTTAATGGTGCCAATAAACTTATTGTAAGTTTATTTTTAGACAGAAAAGAGGCATGTGTGGATACGCCTGAGTATTAAATATCTTGAGCTCTCATAATTAAAATGAGATGATTATTAAGTGTTGTTTAGTTTATACGAACAGTGTTAGATTTTGATCTATTCTCAGATATTATAAAGCTCATTGGCTTAGCTTTTGAAGTTTCTTTGCGGGTTTCTTAAATACAACGTTCACAACAACTTTTGATTTTTAACTTTTACGGACGACTCCGTCCACGGAGATCTTAGATCTGATTTGCATATTATAATTTTATTAAATCCTGAATCAACCGTTTTCAGAAATAAAAATTAGTGTAGACTAGTGGTTCGCCCCGAACTGAGACCTCGCGGTAACGGTTTCCCATAATTACTTATTCATTCAATAGATACAAGACGATCAAAATTGATATTATTATTATTACCGTTTTCACCAACCATACCTAAATCATCCCCTTTGTAGAAGTCTCTTTACGTAGGTAGCCCCTAAATACAATCCTAACATCCCAATGTCATTTTCACCTTTAGTTGTCCCGTAGAGGTTCGTAATAACAAAGTTGACAGAAAGTGTCGACTAACTTAACATAGGTAGCCCGTAAAGGTTAGGGAACTGTTATAGTGAAATCCTCAAGGCCTCAATCAAACTTAGGTATAGTTTTTTGGAACATTCAAATTAAATTACTTGTACACAGCGTCAACTATCGACACGATCAGAAAACATGTAAAAACAAACTGCATGTAAAAACAAACGTGAAGTTTTATTGATGTTTGCTAAATGACTAAATAATAATTTTAATTGAATAATAATTTAGCTGCATTTGCTATATGAGATGAGAGCGCCATCTATTGACATCATTATGAAGTTCTGTTGTTGCTGCTCATTAAAAGTTAAATAATTTAGTTTCCTTATTACATTTATCTAATTTTAGTATTTGTTGTTCAAGTACATGATATTACGCTAAAATTATAAAACTTTCAAGCCCCAGCTTTCAATGGTTATTCCGTTGTGAGGTCAAATATAATCTCCACTTTGAAAGCCCCCCATTTCGTCAATTTTAGGAAAAAAATTAAAAAAAAAATACTTTTGTACTCTGTTCCAAATTATCTATAAAATGAAGTACTGTAATCCTATGAAACGCAAAAATTTTTTTTTTCTTCGCTTTCGCTTCTATGAGAGCCCCCCTGAAATAAAGATTTTTATAACTTTTTAAGCCATTTTCGGCTGGAGGCCATCGGTTTACATATTATATCTAAAATTGAAGTAATTACGTTCAGTAATTTAGAAGTTATAAGGCTCTGACAGACGGACGGACGGACGGACGGACGGACGGACGGACGGACGGACGGACGGACAAGTGCAAATTCACTCAAGTAGACTCAAAGACCTTCGCTTCGCTCGGTCGATAACTCGCCAGTCTTTTCGTATTCTTACACCTGCAAAAGGTTATGTCAAAATCGGTTTAGTTTTATCAAAAATAGCTCAGACAAACACAGTCAGACAAAAATAATATTTAGGCATTTGCAGTGTCGACCATATTAAATAAAATGTAGCTATTTTGAAACCACAAACTGACACTTCAATATTATTTTGTACCGATATACGTATAGGTTCATATAAGTACTTCATTTAAAAAGGTATGTCGTAGAACATTGTCTCTGTTACTCATACTTAAGTAGGTATGCTTCGTGCTACTAACGTCTTATGAAGTCGAAGTCAGCCACAAACAATTTTTCCTTTGTAAATAGGTCATCAAGTTCAAGATGGCCTGGGCTGATTCACCGCTTTCTCCAGACAAATTCCTTGCTCATTAACAATAATTAATCAGTGTTAAGTATGATTAGCATCATATTTCCTTGTTTTACTACCTATTGTATTTGCGGGTTTATTTTAAAAATGAAAATACTTAAATTGACACAATAACTAAACATTGCGCTTGCTGATCGGCTTCAAATTCAACAACAATAATTTAATCAAATGTTAGTTTAAAGCTCGTTGTACTCTCCGGAGTACGTAAGAAATGATAAGACCTAATTCAAACCTCTAAATTCGGTCACCCATCCAGTTATCGACTTGGGCCAACGCGCAATCGACTAATTTGCAACTAATCTTCACGTCCGGTCGAGCAACACTAGATACTCGTAAATTATGGACATAGTACATTTTGTAGTGGTTGACCATCAGCGATATTAAAGTGATGGATCGGCGAATAAAGAACGGATGCTGGTTTCTTGATTGAGATCGTTCTGATGACGCAGGACTTCCTTCTGCAGCTCGCATTCTCAATAAGCACTTTGTGCGAGTGATAGCCAATTGTTATGCTGAAATTAACCTTCTGTTCACGTATTACGGTTTAAAATGATTTAGTATCTATTTGTAAACATCATTAGTACTCAGTAGATTTTGTTTAAGAAAGCCGCCCTAGTTATAAACATTAATGTCAAAGATAATAAATAAATTATAAGTAGTTGTCAAATATAGATAAAGGTGTGAGATTAAAATTGCACTAAGTTGTAGCAGGAATACTATACCTAAGCATCCACATAATATCTTGAGAAAAAAGCATAGTAACAGAATTAAAACATTGAGATAAAAATATGTACTCAGTAAATCTATGAGCTAGTAGTAGATAAATAATTATTGTGGACATTGATCATCGATTGACTTACGATTAAATAGATGCATACAACACATACAATGGACAAATTGTTCGCCGGAACTGAGGAAAATCAATAACAAAATAATTTATGGCTCGACCGCATTGTCTTTCTAATGTACCAAATTGGGGGTCGTATGAACCGTATTCATATATGCGTGACGTCAATTATTATTACTTTTTCGTCATCGTATGGATCAATATGCACAGCCAATATTGTAAAGCCCCGTATGGTCAGCTGACGCTCATGATATTTGATAAATTTGAAAGGGGCAAAAAGGGTGCAAGGGCTCAGAATAATTGGTAGTGATAAGATACTGTACTTATTCTGTGACTTGCGATTAGTACTTACGTTGGGGCCACGTTGAGGGCCACCCGTGTCGTATTAAAAGTATTTGACCAAACTTATCATTGAAGTTGACAGCGTAATGATATTATTTAACTTGCGATAACCTATATAACACTCAGCATCTAAGGAATGGATTTATAAATTTTTATAATTTAATTGGTTCCAGGGGGCAAGAGCGGCCTTTCGGCAAGCTCTAGTCGATCAACGAGTCCACTCGGTCAAGGAGCCGTCAGTTTTATACCACGAGCACCAAACTCCTCATCAGGGTTCGTATTGCTTAATATTTAAACAAACCATTCCCATTACTCAGGATTATACTAAGCTTTACCATTAATATCATCAATTAAATAAAGGCATGTTAGTGTTTTGGAACAAAATAAGAAAATTACGTGAATATTGTTTCAGATCACGGCCCAACTCTTCGTTACTTGCTCCTGGTAGTAAAATACCCTCTACTTTAGCTCAACCGCAACAGAATTCTCAAAATACTAACAGCCAGAATGGAACTCCAACGAAGCAGTCCATGCTAGATAAATTAAAACTTTTTAACAAAGATAAAGTTAGTAGTGAGAAGCAAAGTAGCAAAAGTACTGCAGTATCAAAACGCACTAGTTCCTCGAGTGGATTTTCTTCTGCAAAAAGTGAGAGATCCGATTCCAGCTTAAGCCTTAATGAATCCGCAAATGCCACCAATACGCATATCAAATCATCTAATCTAATAGGACCTAAAAGTATAAGACAGCAGAACGATATTTTATCTAAAGATAAATCAAGTAAAAATGTGAAAACGAAATTAGTTAATTCAAAAGTAGTTAAAGAATCTTCAACAAACTTAAGTAAATCTAATGTTAAATCTAATAGCAACGAAAAGTCAAGAAATAGCCCCAAATTACCAGCCCGAGATACTAAACTATCGGCACCTAAATCTGCTAGTAATACAAAATTAAATCAATTTGATGATCATTGTAGAGGATCTAAATCAAAAATAGAGTCGAAAATGGTAAAAGTGTCTGGAAGTCATATGAAGATTAGTGATCAACGAATAGAAAATAGTATGGATGTTAAGACTTATGAAAATACAAAAAACCAATCCAATCAATTGCAGTCTCCCTCACCACCGAATGGCCCACCTTTACCATTACAAAATCACACCGGAATCCCTAAGCCAACAGCCGCAGTCAAGGGAACATCAAAAATATCAAAAGACGAAAGACATAATATCATACATAAAAGTACAAACAGTCAATTAAGTCCAATACAAAGTAATTCTAGTTTAAATTCGACAAACAATGTAAGTGCTCATCCATTTTCTAGAGAACAATCTAATTTGAGTAAAGATGTGTCACAGAAACAAACACTAGCAGTTTCTCCAATGCCAGTTTCTAACTCAGGAAATCAGAATCCTTCTTCTCAAATGTCAGAAAGTTCTCATTCAAATTCTACTCATAGCACGACTGGACAGCAATCAAATTCTAGTGACGGAAGTGTCATATACCGACCATCAAGTGAATCAGGTTCAGAAATATCAAAAAGTAGTAATATGGCCACTAACAGAAGACTGGATATGAACACGACTTACATTAACGATGTTATAAATGAAGCTGAAATATCAGAAAAAGAAGCAGCTCAGAAGAGAATGATCGACAGACCTAGTCCTAGGCCAATTTTTGAACTGAATAAAACAGTGACCGATTATGATAAAAGTGATAGTCGCTCGAGTACTCCTACACACTGTCGAGATAATTCGCTTGGAGACGACGAGAACCCATTAATGAATGTGTTGCCTATGAGACCTTTGCTACGTGGGTACAACAGTCATTTGACTTTGCCAATGCGGACTTCTGGTTTAGGACAAAAAAACATCCCTGGATATCCCCATCATGCAAATACCGTCAAAGCTAACTTTGGTCGGGAAAACATGGGATTGCGTGAGCGTATGAATTACGGTCCCGGGTTTTCTAACCCTGACTACTGTGACCTTGAAACCGCCTCTGGCTATATGTCAGACGGTGATTGCCTGAGAAGAATAAACGTAAATGAGATGGATTGCGGGCGAAATAATGACATAATGGATGGATATATGTCAGAAGGTGGTGCTTCTCTGTATGGACGAAGAATTAACTATCAGCAACCGTCGCAGTTTCAGCTTGACGAAAGGTGAGTTTTATTTCGTTTCTTTATTTTAATTTTTAAGTGACGAAGAATGCTATAATTCCATGTGCAAAAGGCAAATGCTAGAGCAAATGTTAGATCAATATCTGTTATTTAGAAACATCGTATCCTACAATCCACAAGTGGTCGGCCCGCCCTCTTTCAACTTATAACATACATAATGCTCCAATGTGTCCAAAACTTTATCTTAACTTGTTAATATATCATTAACAAGTATATGGGTATCTTGATGAGGTACTTGAAAATATTATTGTGATTAATAGGCATTATTAAGTTTTTATTATCATTACTAGCTGATGCCCGCGACTTCGTCCGCGTGGATTTAGTTTTTAAAATCCCTCGGGAACTCTTTGATTTTCCGGGATAAAAAGTAGCCTATGTCACTCTCCAGGTCCTCAACTATACCCATGCAAAAAATCACGTCGATCCGAAGCCCTGCTGCGGCGTGATTGAAGGACAAACCAACAAACAGACACACTTTCGCATTGATAATATTAGTAAGGATTGTATTCATGTTGGATTAAAAAAAATGGTTTCCGAAGTTTAACTTGGAATTGCGAAACAGTGAGCAGATTAATTTAAAATCAAAAGCTTGCAAAACAGACATCAAACAATTGGTCTAATTTCACAAACTTGCGGTATTGTGTGGATGGTTTGTTAGTATTAGAACAGCCGTGGTGTACCGACGTGCTCCCACTGAGGACTCGTATGGCGCACTCACACTGTCGCATAGCTAGGGGAGAGGGCGAGGTGGCCAAAATCGATACTCCTACGTCTCACACCGCTCCCCGCGCAACTATTTACCACGCCTCGACCCTAACCACCCACAACAGTACCGTACCATTCGAGACCTTAACGAGCACGGCACAAAACTCTACTTCCTCCGCGAGGACACAACGTTATACTTTTTGAACAATTTTATAAATGTTTGCCTTAATGCTATAAGTGTTTATATTTTGCAATCCAACTACAATTTATCCGAAGTCGTAAGCGAAGAGGTCGTTCAAGTTACTCGAATTATTGAAGAAACGATTTTAATTAATAAAACAACGCCGGCGTTCACTGCGGCCATCTACTAATAAGACGTCGATTTTATTGGTATCGGTTTAAGTGATTATGTAAATGGGCAAGGAAGTCTTTTGTGCGGAGCCGTGGTCTGCCGCCTGCCGGTCCGGCGGCCCGGCATCGGCAGCGCGGCAGGGCGGGCGGCACTCGGCGCCGCGCACTACGGGCGTGCGGGCGCGCCGTACCGCCCGCGCTTCGATACGCACGTGACAAACTTTCCCGATTTTCTCTACGGAAAATGTAAATCTGTTGCCGGCATCGATCGTTCCGTCGCCAGACGCACGCTCGAACTCGCCGATCACAGCTGGCGCCGGTGATCTGGACCGCGCTTAACAAAGACTCGACGGGAAAAGATCGCGCCCCTCGCGAATCCTGCGAACTGCAGTTCGAATACCTCTTTGGTGTTCCTTATTAACTAGTGTACTCTAGGTGTTGCATTGGACCATGATAATGCGCTGTGCCTTGTGTTGTTTGATCCTGAGCGGGAAGTTCGTGGGAAACAATTAGTTTGCTAGATACATTTTTTACTTAATGCTGTAACAAACATTTCGCGTACGTTAGTGTTAGGATCAGTGTTGCCTTGCTATGTGTCTTCGCTTTGCTGTAGACGTTTAAATATACAACGGTGCTTGATGTTTTACTCTAGATATTAATCCAGAAACATTTCGTATTAAAGCGAAACATAAGTAAACAGTGAACTGAAAATACAACATCTATTTTATCTTCGGTCGAAGATGATGACAACGTGATTGGTAAGAATTTTACTGAGTTAGAAAATATTATTGTATTCTTTATCTACACATGAGGCATTAGTTTGCCAGCATCTGGACTATTGCGAAGTCAATGTCTTGCGACATGTGGTCACCAGTCCTTAGCTATTACTTAGCTAATTATATCAGGAACAAGACGATATCAATATTTGAAATATAACTTCTTAATTGTATTTTATATACAAAATTGGTATTGTATATAATCATTCCCGTTGTTGTGAAGGAAATTCATTTAGAAAGGAGTCATTCTGCTTCGGGCGATTGATCTAAGGTTATTGGATCGGCATCTGCAAGGTTATGTATGGGGTTGGGGCGGAAATCCCTTTCGTCTCGAATCCATTCGAATTGAAATTGTTTGGGACGTCTACTTAGATTCTTATTTAAACTAGTTTTATTGTGTGTTACGTTATGAAACTAAATACACTCCATGTTTTCCCGTTCGGAATTAAGAAGGTCAGCTCGGGAGATTTTCTCTGATTTATTATAGGTAATTTTACTTAGCTTACTTAATACAAATGTGGATATATTGAACCTAAATAGGTTCAATATAACCACGAGAATAATATTATTGTTTGTTTTATTGTGAAAGGTTTTTGATTCACAGAAAAATATATCTTTGCTAGGGATTTTGCTTTTAGTATGAAGAAGCCTCAATAGCGCAATAGTTCAAGGCGCGGACGGAAACCCAAAAGGTCATTGGTTCAAACCTCACACCGTTACACTGTCGTACGTACTCTTATTACAAGATTTACGTTTAGTTGGTGGGAAATATTAGCTATGTTTAGTATGGTTGATTTTGTTAAAAAAAAACATTAATTATTATATACCCATACAAAAAGTCAGCAAAGTTTTGTCCTGCAATCTTGAAAATTAAATTTTTACCACATTCAAGGCGGTCCCCTCGTGCTTAATGCTAACCGCTCAAATAAGTTTTCATGTTTCATCGTGCATGCCCGCAGAAAACAATGTCTCCCGAACAAGGTCGGGTGTAACGAATAAATAAAAATGCTTCCCCGAGCTTGGGCTATTAAAATTTTGTTTGTATGTGCGTGTACTGTACAGTTGGGGTTCGCCAAGAGTGAATCATGAATTCGATTGTTTTGTTCAAGTGCTTGTGCTGCCGCATGCTCACAAAATCGGCTAATATTTGCTTAGCTTCGTTTGTTTAACTTATATCATTAATAAAATTTATAGTTTTTCTCAAAAGATCTTATTTATTATTTTGTCAAGATGATTTAAAAATGCGTAGTTTCAATGATTTATTTATTTTTCTTTAGTTGGCAAATTTCTCTTGATAGATTAACAAGTTCACAGTGCAAAATTGAAAAATTCCAAATTATTTATTTCATGTAGGCCAACTATTAGTAGATGAAAGTATTAAGAAATTGATAGTTGTTGGGAACGTAGGGGGAAGAAGGCCAAGAGGTAGATCTGCAGCCCGGTGGTCTGACCAAATTAAAGAAGTCTGTGCGCTTTTCTACGATACTCTTCGTATGGCCAACGATAGGACTCAGTGGAGGTAGATTTTTTATTTTATTCTATCAAGTTTTTTTCTACACGCCATCGTGCCGGAACGCTAAATCGCTTGGCGGCACGTCTACACGTCTGACGGTAGGGTGGTAACTTGCCACAGCCAAAGCCTCCCACCAGACCAGACCAGAGACAATTCAGAAATTATAAATTCCCAAATTGACCCCGCCGGGAATTGAACCCGAGACCTCCCAGTTATAAGACAGCAGCGCTTACCACTGAGCCAGGGAGGTCGTCAAAATGGTATAGCCAACGATAGGACTCAGTGGAGGTAGATTATACATAATAAGCTTACTCTCCGTAATGGTGATCACGATCCTCAGTCATGAGGGATGGGCTAGAGAGAGAGAGAGAGTAGGCCAACTCGTGGCTCCTAGGAAGAGGCAAAACTCTACCAAAAACAGATAACTACCTACTGCATAGAAGAAACTTAGCAGTTGTTCTTTTTAATAGTGTTACGAGTACATGTAGCTATTATATCAATGTTATAAATTATTGCCTCTTGTGGGCAGCTGAATGCAAAGCAGATTGCTTCCTTGCACTTCTCTCATTACGAATGTAGAATTATGTTTGGATTGTCTCATATATACTTACTTCGTTTACCATAATTGTTTTTTGAGTCGTCGGAAGCTCTACAAATATAAAATTATAATGATATGTCGCTTCTATAAATAAAAATTAATGTAAGCGAGCTGGCGAGCTTTGAATAGCAAGTCTATATCGTCATTCGATACGACATTGTTACATTAATCATTATCATCAATCTAAAAAAAAATGTATAAGCAGGCGGACTAGTAGGCTTTGATGATATTATATGGGTAGATAATAATATTATAGTAAAATGTGCGGGCAGGATCTAATTAAATGCGTAGGTATCGATTTCGCTCCGGAGATAGGTATTCCGTTTAACACATTCGCATTTTTATGAAAAAATTTCCTCTTCCAATTGTCCCGACTATCCAAGCGTTAAAGAAGATATTGTTTACCATTTATATTGATGGAATGCGTTCCAAGCGAAGTGCCAAACAGGACATTAGAATATTGTTATGTACACAATCGTGGCGAATCCAATGTCTGAAGAAGCGAAAAAGTTGGTTCGAAATAATTTAAGATATAGGCATAATAATTAGCTAAAAGAAATTGATTTGTATCTCTACGAGAACTGGGCACATAGTGCTTAGCGATACAGCTCGATAAACGAGACAAAAACCTAAAAAGGCTGAAATTACAAATGATTGTAACATTAACAGCACCACAGAAAACGGATATGATAATAAAATTATGATAAAATAATGACGGTTGAAAAAACCATCGTATAGGTACTTACGTAGATATCTAGGGTATGATTCTAGCAGAAAATTTAAAAAGCTTGAATTTGTCTTATCAATTTTACATTTTGGAATTTCATTTAGAATCTGTTCCGGTTAATATACCAACTTTGAAGGATGTGCAAATGAGTTGAAAATTTTGCTCTCGCTGCGAAAAATTTAAATATCTGCATTCGAAAACAGAAAATTCAAAAGTTCTGTTAGGCTCTCCAGCAAGTTGTTTTTATTAAACCACTAGTGATCCGCCCCAGGTTCGCATGAATGCTATTTACTAATGAAGAAATTAAAAAAGAAAAAAAAAGAAATTTCCTTACAAAAATACAATTTCCGACTATTATTATTTCCGGTGGATTTTCCAAAAAAAGTCTTTCATTAACCTTGTCCTGACAGCTATGGAACACATCGAAAAAAATCAGCCGATAGATAGTTAGGAAACTAGCTTTTTTCTATAGTTATATGAAAAAGTAATATTTGTGCCTGTTGAATAAATTATTATTAGAATACCGTATCCGATTAGCATTTAACTAATATTATATTTATCCCAGAAAATCAAAGAGTTTTCACGGAATTTTTAAAAACAAAATCCACGCGGACGAATGGCGGGCATGAACTAGTATAAAAGTAGGTATAGTTTATAAAAAGTACTCGACCAAATAACCTACCTATGAAAATTTCCATAATAAAAAGTTAAAATCTGTGAAAGCGTAATAAATATCCGGCGTAGGACAGCATCATAGCTTTTATCCGCCTGAAATATTAATGAAAAACTCCACGCCTCTGTTGAACAGGAAAATTGTAATATCTAGACTACATAGCATAGCATTTTTCGTAATTAGAATAAAAGAAAATTTTTGTTTGTTTCAATATTTTAGCTTTCGGATGTTCAATAAGAACAGCAAAATTGAGACATATTATTATTAGTTTTCCCCCTTCCGTTAGTTATATAGATCTAGCAACATATAACACAGTTACTGAATTACATTCGCATTGCATTCCGCTACCCACAAGATGGTGGAATACATTATTCATCGATATAGAGCTACTTAAGTATTGTAAGTAAAATGCATTTGAAAAGAACAAGTTCTGAGTTTCTTGCCGGCTCATCTCGTAGTGGTATCGGCTTTCAGAACTCGGGGTAGAGTCTTAACTATCATGAGAGCTATTATTTTGCCATGAAAATAATCATTTTGAATTTGAATTGAAGAAACATATAAATCGGTATTTCATCAATAATGAAAAATTCAAGTTGAATGCGCTAAAAGCAAACCCGCCTTGCGACGGTTGGAGATGAAAGCACGCGAACATCGATTTTAACTTTGTAGATAACTAACTTCCATTTTCAAGTTGTATGATAGTTGTTCCACCTTTAGGTACGTTCTGTTGGAGAATAGGATGTTTTCAATAATGTACTCCGTTGTGGGAATTACGAGCCAGTAACTCTGTTATGAACAGTAGCTAGTAGGTTATACCTAATTATTACACATTTGAATTTATTGCTTACTTAACGCAGTGTTATAAAATTATTTTGGATAAATAATGTCGTTTCAAGAAAAAAAACCTCCCTCAAACCTGTTCATGTGTCAATGTGTGAGATGACTATATGCGCTTTAATATGAAATGTTGACAGGTATCTATTTTTATTGCAATATCTTAGGACGCAAGAACCTAGGACCTATCTGCCAATGCGATGCGCTTCAGAATCTGTCTAACAAAAATATAACTATGTATTACTATTGGATAGAAAGAAAAACATTCATTAAATGCAGTATTTATGTACCTATTCTAGGTATGTAGTCACATTTTTAAAACATACATATATGTATAATATGAGCGAACTTACTCCTATGTATGTAAAAGCAAGCGACGAGCTGCATTGATAATGCAATAAAAATATTTGAGACGTCTTAACCGGGAAAAATGGGGAATTCGCTACGAGAATAATGAGAGTTGTTCTATCACATAATGAGAGGCGCGAAGGGAACTACGAGCTCCTTTCAGATCTGTCATCATTAGTAAGGGCTGGAGGCGTCGAGTTTTCATTAAGACACGAATATTTTCAAATGACAAAGCAACTGTATGCAAGGGTCGGATGTTCGACTTCACGCACCTTGTGATTATTGTACTGCTCTACTATTAAAATATTTAGTGTGTGTAATAATGAGAAAGGTTTACTTTGTACTGTAGTAAGTACAGTAAGTAGAGTGCATAATCAATGCTTGTTCAACTGAACAAGCATATAATGCACTCAATAATTATAATGTTTGATAGAGGAAGCACGTTCAAAATATTTATCTCGTAGCATTACGACTAGAACCGTAGCAAATCGATACGCGAATTACTGATACGTAGCGCCTGATCTTAACGCATTTTCACAGACAACAGACTGCATTTTGCACGGCGCATAGAACGTTGTTACCAGAAAATAGCAATGATAACTTGATAAAAGTGAAAAATTAAACGTAAAACTTTCAAACGTACGTCTAAAGTGTCTGAAAGCGCCGGGAAAAGCGTATCGTTTATGCGTTTCTCTAAGTGCTGATTTCACCAACGTCGAGTGACGTTTTACCGAGGAATAAATTGGGCATTTTGACAGTTCTTTATTGAAAATACTGTCAAAATATCAAATTTATGCTCGGATAAGACTTATTTTACGTTGGTGAAATCGGCCCTTAGAAAATTTTCTCTGAGAGAAAAAAAAGATATTGGCCGAATTTAGGACCTCCTTCTTTTTTGAAAGTCTGTTAAAAATGAGGTTAATTTTATGTAACTTGTACACATAAAGGTTTCGTGTTTATTGTCTAGGCTCTTTTATGACGAGGATATTTTGTACGAAATTTTTGTAATTTTTTTTTATTTGTACATCATATACAAGTAATAAATAAAATTTAAATGCAAATGCTAATATTATATTGCTATTAATGTAGATAGGTATTTACATAATATTCAACGTTCATTCTGATCATAATTTGTTACTCAAGTGAATCACATCAGATTATTTTTTCTAATCATGTCGGACTCTTGGAGTTTGAATAGTTTCCATTATTCAAAATCTCAATGGGTTTTCCAAAATTTTCCAATCTCGTTTCTCCACCATCGGAATATAGCCGTATATTCTTTTGAATAGATAGTTTGAAATCTTTGTGGAACTGAATATCAGTAGATTATCTACCTATTTATTTGCATTTTTTAGAATTCCGTACTCAAGATTGCCATACGGGACCCAATTACAGCCTCTGCCGTCTGTCAGTTTGTCACGGTTGTCAATGGCTTCAGCTATAAGAGGTAGCCAACTCGCTACAAAAATTCTAATAAAGTGTAAGAAAATAATTTAAGTGTGAACAAAAAAAAAATAGGTACTTCTTACTTAGCATACTCAAGTACATCAAATATATTATTAGGCACCATATCACAGCAAATAAATATTAAAAAATAGTAATATAGGTAATTGTAATGTATTTGAGGGTTAAATTAAGTAAGATGTTTAGACATCATGTGTAATGTTTGCCAAATAAATCAATCTTAAGCTGGAGGCCTTTCTATTAATTTCTAACATTCCAAGTATCCTGCTGGCTGCGCCACTTGTAATGTAAGAAATGAATAGGTATAAAGTCCTCCAGCTCAAGACTGATTTATATGGCAAACATTTGACATTTTACTTAATTTTACCCTCAAATACATTACATTAGTACAGAAATCAATACAAGCTTCAGGATTATACTCTACTAATCTGTGTTCAGGGTGTTGTATTAATACTCTATCGTAAAACCACAAATACATGATAATCAAAATTAGTTTTCCATCCTTGTTTTTGTTGCCTTAAATAAATTAATAAATTGACTGTTGTTTAGTAAAAGTTGTTTATTGTGAAGTACGGAACCTTTCGTGCGAGAGTTCGACTCGATCCGGGCCGATTTTTATAGGTTTCCCTAGATGTAATGCGGAAGAAATAGATTGTGTTACTCTTTCTTCCTTGTTTTTCTATTGCCTAATTTGTATGAACATCCGAGTACATGTTCACTGCACGTCGAAATGAAATATGTATGTAATGTTGGATTTTCTCAGAAACAATTAAATCCGAACGACGTTTGAACTTTTGGTTGCAAAGACAAGTCCTATCAGGGTAACTACATATTTCTAGGGGCTTAAAATAAATCCGCTTACGACAGTAAAACTTGCTTTAAGTACGGACGTCCGACGTACAGTGGATTAAAAGGGTTTACGACTAACGACGTATTGTATGTAAGGATTTATGCAAGTAAATTGGTTATGCTTTTGCCCTCTGGATTAACTTACAATATAATATTTACTTATTTATTTTATGATAAAATTTAAAGTGACTTAAATATTAAATGAATGTTAAATCAAATCAAAAGGATAAAAATTTTATCTTTTTGATTTCCAAGGTTAGGTGCATACTTCCTTAATCTTATACTCTTTTTAATTATTTTCGTAGAGATTTATTTTTGAAGAAAACTAGTTAACCCGGCTTCTGTATCAGTTATTCTACATATTTTTTATACCTAGACCTAAATTAAATGCTTTATTTCAGATTTGCAGGTTGTCATTCGATTTTTACCCAATTTATATTTATTTATTCTAAATATTATATTCTTAATATTTTCTTGTTAATAGAGTGTCTTTAGGCTAGACACAAAGATCTACACTTTCACAGTAGGTACGGTACACTGTTTTCATTTATAAATCTAACGGTTTAAGCAAATTTCTACAGTAAAGCTCTGGGGTAGGACCGCATACCTATATGTATTGTATCTACTTATCATGGTAAGTCTTGACCTAGGTGGGTTCAGACGACTTTCTTTGTTTGTGCTTATCTCAGAAATTAATTTAGAGATTTCGAGCACTAGACGTCTATCGGTTGATAGAGAAGAAGAAGAAGAAGAAGAAGAAGATGTACTAATTATACAGAATTTTTCATGGCCAGGGGAAAAAAGAAAGACGAAGAAAGTGTTTACCTATATAATAATAACGTAAAAAGTACTCGTATATATGCATAATATATAGAATATAGCTCCTTATTACGATACTAAAATCATGTTTAGAAGACGGCGATAAACAAGCAAACAAAACAACAGATAGAGATTTATTTTTAGCCACATGTAGGTCAAGCGTCTATCCCTCAATGGAAAGTCGTTTAAAATTCTCACTCGGTTGAATCAGGTAGCTGTATTGAAGACTAAGGAAAAAATAAAAAAAGCGCCTATTCATTTCCGCCTACATAAGCTCCCTCGAAGGGGATGAAGGGATGAACCTTGTCTTTACCCTTATTTCTGTAACCGAAATGCGAGGAATAGGTCTACTTTTCATTTCAGTTAATGGATCTCTTCAGTCCAACGCCTTTATGATGGATATGGATTATTTGATTTTTTAGTAACAAGAACTAACTGTATAAGTCATTATACGCTTATACATCTATCTTCTTCTATATAAATAAAAATGAATGTTGGTAAGCGCATAACTCAAGAATGGATGGACCAATTTGGTTAATTTATTTTTTTGTATGTTCCTTAAGGTCCACGGAAGGTTTTTATACTTAATAAAAAAAAGCAAAAAAAAAAAAGTTGGCGGTACGAAGTTCGCCGTGTCAGCCAGTTATTAATATTATACAATGCTTGTGTTTCGGCTCTTAATTGTTTTTGTATAAAGTACGATAAAAATAGTGCGTCAGGTGCACACACATTATTGTGAGCGTAAAAAGTCGCATATTTTGTGAAGTGTATTAAACAATAATTAGGTAATACATCGGTTAAATATTTCGAACGAAGTTAGCCACTAGTCTAGTTACTAGACATTTAAAAAAATTATGAATCGTATTATGGACGAATGTTTTTAAGGGTCCGGGGACCAGGCAAGTCATGCTTTTCTAGTGGTTACGCGGCTAAGGTTTAGTGGCAGAGATGTGATAACAGCCCAAGCGCCTTCTCGAAGATGGTGACCTGCTTATGGCAGTAAAAATAATGAGCTATGATTTTCTTATAAAGACTCCATTGATTTGAAATGATTAGCAGTAAGGAGTGATTGATGATGGGTATGAATGCCTCCGTTGTACTCCAATATCGTGTACCACATTCTTTGCTTCTTTATTATTATTTACAAAATCTTCAATCTCCATCACTTTCAAGTATTTTTTTTATATGAGTAGCGAGCAAAAGAGCAGGCGGGTCACCTGATGTTAAGTGATGATTACCGCCGCCCATGAACATTTGTAGCATCAGAGGCACCACCAATGCGTTGCCGGCTTTTCAGGAATTCTTTGGTCCGCCCCTTGAATAACCTCATAATATGCATACAGTTTAAATATTTTAACTCAATACAAAAAGCGAGTCGTAATGTGATTGTAGTGTATTTCGTGACCGGCTCGTGGTCACACCAGTTTGTAACACCAGTGTGACTACGAATAATTTTTCCTCGTCTTCACACCGCGGATTTTACTAAACTTTTATTATTCTTACTATACTATTCCTATAAGTCTAAGTTACTAAAATATATTATAAGTTCGTCTGGTGGGAGGCTTTGGCCGTGGCTAGTTACCACCCTACCGTCAAAGACGTGCCGCCAAACGATTTGGCGTTATACCCCTTCCAAGTTAGCTCGCTACCATCTTAGACTGCATCGTCACTTACCATCACGTGAGATCGCAGTCAAGAACTAGCTTGTCATCGAATTTAAAAAAAACCTTCGAACGCATAGAGATAGGTTTTAAAAATCCCAAGGGAACCCTTAGCCTCATGCAAAAGTCACACTTTTGCATTTATGATATTAGTAGGGATGTGAAAGTGCGTTTGTTGGTTTTTCCTTCAATCACACACCAACGGAGCAACGGATCAACGTGATGTATTAGAAAAGTTTCTAACTCTACGCGGACGAACTCGCTGGCAATCGCAAGCACCTAGTTTTTTATGTATTTTTGATCTAAATGTACCTTTAGCCGATCATAAGAAATGAGGATAGTCAGCCCAAAATAAAATTCTATGCTTATAGTGTTTCTTATAACAAACAAATATAGTTAGCAAACTGCTCAAAAGTAGGCCACATGTTGCTCGTAGGATGAACACCCTCTATCAGCAATATCAATTGCCTTTGTTCCTACGCCCCAGACCTAAAGCACCCTATACAGGCCACTTTCATCTCCAACAAAACACTTTCAAAAACAATACTCTGAAAATCAAGTCGGGAAATTTTTTGTTGCAATGTAGACTCTAAAGTTAAGTGTACAAGAGTCAAGGGTGCTAAGCTGTTTGTTTGTGGGTAAGTCGATGGAATTTTAAGGTAACAACGGTAAATAACACTCTAAAGAAGTGCGGAAACGGAGCGGAGATAAAGGGAACTTTTTATTCTATTAAACCCTAAAGAAGATTGTTGTAGCTTGTACTTACATACCTTTTTAGGACAAGCTACAATAATAAGCAGTCTTCCATCTTAAAATTTATAGTTTATTTTATTATTTTTAATATTTTATTTTTTATATTTAATCTACCAACTAAAATTAAAATGTTTTTTGCAACTCAAAAATATTTTTTTTTAGCACATTATTTTCTGGAAGTTCTACTATAGACTATGACTCATCTGCAAGGGTAAGACGCCCTTTTCAATGGGGTTAGGTATTCATCGAATTTAGTTTAAAAATGAATCATTACTTGGCGGTATACACTATACATTTACCACAATAATCTATAAAAGTTATCAAAATTATTATTTTAATTTGATCACGCTTAGTTTTTCTCAAATCAATTTACTGGCACTTCGTACCAGCTTTTCGCAACATATTATACGAATAAAAACAAAAATTCTTCTTGATATAATAGATTTATTCCTAAGCAACACTGCTATAGTCATACCTAACAATATTTTTTTGAGTACGACGAGTAGATTTAGTGCGCTAGGGCAACGTACGACCTGGCGCTATAGACTTATTAATTATAAGTGATCAAACGAACTTACCTGAAGTGAAGTTCGATCATTATTATATGAGTTGCTTCATCCGAAGATATAGATTTTACAAAGGTAGTCACTCCAGTCGCCAGAGATAAGTCCGCGTATTTTACAGTTATACCCTACCCTAAAAATAAATCACCTTGGCAGCACCGTCTTAAGTTTGCTCATTACTTTTAGAGATGTATACGGTTCAAAACTTTTTTATTTGGGCAGTCAGGGAGGGTGGGTAATTATATCTTCGGATGAAGCAACTCATATAATAATGATCGAACTTCACTTCAGGTAAGTTCCTTTGATCACTTATTATATTTCTTTGCTTCATCCTTCGATATAGATTTTACAAAGGTAGTTGTTTAGAGTAAAAAGTTTTGATAAACATGTACGCAATACAGATTTTGTAAATCGTGTATTTTTAATCACTTTCTTATGGAAATACTAATTAATTTGCTTGCATACACTTTAACAATATTAAAATTTATTTATGATATTATTATTATAATATTATTTAATACTATAAATTAGAATATATTTATTTTTATGATTAGGTATAATTCATAAATTGATTCACTATTAGATATGTTAACGCAATTATTATTAAGACCTGTCTTGGCAGGGTCTGGCATAATCTCCCTCATCCGCCATGCATCTAACATCTAAGCAGCGAAAGAATGAGTTCGATGTGTTAGTCCAGCCTGCCGTTTTTCTAATTTCCTCAACGCTCGCCTGAGCGTGAGGCGCTGTGCGCTTGTGTCAACGCTGCTCCCTGATACCGTTTACTTGATCCACCTGCTGATCGATTGAAGTTCGGCCTTTTTGTAAGGCTTCTTGTAGGTAAATAGCAGGTTATTTGTCCCCTCAGATCTTATATTTTTAGTTCTGGAAATATATTATGTGGAGGGGTGTAGCAGGGCAGATGCTCAAATTTTCTTGAAAGTAAGGTAGGAAGAGAGAGAGAGAATAGGCTTGGTATCTGCCACAGCGTATGTTTTTTTTTTTTTTTTTTAATTTACCGTTATTCTAATTTAAACCCCGATTTCGAAAGTAATATTGCTTTCCAATTTAATTGATGGAAGAGTTTGTAGTCTATGAGCAGTGCAAATTGCTAGTATACTGAAAAGTTTCTTAGTGATTTTTTCTAATGACTATAAGGGAACCAATTTTTAATATAGTTTAAAACAAGTTGAGGGACCCAAACAATTACGGGAGTAATAGGATTTGGTTGATCTTAACTTATAGACACCTTTGAGGAGACGTTTTACGCTCGCTCCAGAAACAATGCTGTTTCTTAGCATAAATTATATTGCAATTCGATAAGGGTTCAAACTCCGTAACAAACGCTGTAAGAGAAGATACCTAATGCTGGTCTTTGACGGTTTAAATACATTTTTATTATTTAATTTACACAACTGCCACCGAAACTTGAGTGTGGTATTATATTGTTTTAAAATACTGTCAGAGAATGATGTTAACATTAGTGACGCTGAGTCTGTGTCGGCGCCTTGTTTTAAGGGAGAGAGAGAGTCCGGAGAGTCTCGCGACACCCAGGGTAAGTTACTTGTGCAAGGAATGGTGAAATGAGATTGCAATAAGTATTAATGAGGATTAACATTAAGTAGTATCCGAAACTACCAAGTTTTGTAGGAGAGAGTACCACGCTTGTGGTAACCAATTTGAAAAACTAGGATTCCGTTTGCCTCGTTATCAATGATTTTCCTCAGCGCCTATCCTGCGCCACAGTGTTACGCCCCCCCCCCCCCCCCCCCCCCCCAGTTCATGACGAGTACCGACGAGGCGCTCGCCAGTTTTCCTGGTTGCGGGCTGGTCGAGTACCCGTATATAGTAAGGTAAGAACATAACGTATATTGTCTCGCAGACAATAATTTGTAGCTAATGTACATATATATTCACGATTTCACATTTTCTACACAATTGTCATAAGGATATGGCTCATAACTAGCTCGCAGCTAGTAAGGTTATCACAATTACCGATTTCCTTTTGTGGAGTCACAGCTTTAGCAGCTTTAAGATATGGCTCATGAGTAGCTCGCAGCTAGTTATGTAATCGCAATCGACTCGCAGTCAATACCGATTTGTTTAAGGAATCACAGCTCTAGTATGTGATTTATGAATAGCTCGCAGCAAGTTATGTTATCGCAATTGATTCGCAGTTAATCCCTTTTTATTGTGGTGTTACAGCTTTAGGATTTGACTCATGAGTAGCTCGCAGCTAAGAAGTCACATCTTTGGGATATGAACCATAAGTAGCTCGCAGCTATTTATGTTATCGCAATTGACTCGCACTCAATCCCGACTTGTTTGAGGAGTCACAGCTGTAGGATTTGACTCATGAGTAGCTCGCAGCTAGGAAGTCACATCTTTAGGATATGAACCATAAGTAGCTCGCAGCTAGTTATGTTATCGCAATTGACTCGCAGTCAACCCCGATTTGTTTGTGGAGTCATAGCTGTAGGATTTGACTCATGAGTAGCTCGCAGTTAGGAAGTCACATCTTTAGGATATGAACCATTAGTAGCTCGCAGCTAATTATGTTATCGCAATTGACTCGCAGTCAATCCCGATTTTTTTTTTGTGGAGTCACAGCTTTAGGATTTGACTCATGAGTAGCTCGCTCGCAGCTAGTTATGTTATCGTAATTGACTCGCAGTCAATCCTGATTTGTTTGTGGAGTCACAGCTTTAGAATATGACTCATGAGTGGCTCACAGCTAGTTATACTATCGCAAATTGACTCGCAGCCAATTCCAATTTGTTTGTGGAGTCATGGCTTTAGTATATGACTGATGATTAGCTCGCAGTTAATCATGTTATTGCAATTGGTTCGCAGTCAATCCCTGTTTGTTGTTTTTTAGTTTCTCGGATAAAGCCAATCCAAATAAAGTTTTGTCTCCTTCCGAATCTTATAGCACTTCTTGTTGAGTTGAGGCATTAAGAGTTTAATGCTGCTTTGAGTGATTCCGAAGTTTGAATCACATAGGATCCTGCAGCCATCTTCCTGCTTAGGTGTTTCATAGCCTGCACCCTGTTTTCACTCTCTTTTAATAGTAGGCCCATTCCTTTACTAACGGCCGTGATACTAAGGACGAGTAGTCTTTGTCGCATCCCCTTTTTTAATATAAAGAGCCATATGGTTGGCATGAATATTTTCACCATACTTCGGGGAAACATGCGTCGATTTCCCAAGCGCCGAGTGTAATTTTGAGTCAATTTCGAGTTGACCGACCTTTTATAAAGTAACTTTGAACCCTTTGTCAAAATGACCATTCAGTATCTGGAATAACTGTACTAGACTCGGCATCGGCTTGATTTTCTTCGGTGTTTACGTATGACGCAAAAAAAAAAAAACAAAGCTCACATTGTTCACACCAATGCCAACTGGTTCTAGTTAACTTATTTAAGTGAGGGTATTGAATGCCTCTCTTTCAATTAATATAACTCATTACCGTCGTAGTGTCGACACGAACATTGCACAGTTGTTAATGTTACGAGCAAGACTTTCAAACCGAGGAAAATGGCCATTATTTCTTCCAAATATTTAATATCTTCTATAATATCTAATAATATGCTACTTGCTCTGCTTGTTCATCTACTTGCTCTGCTTGTTCATCTACCATTGCTTTTAATTTTACGTGTTTCGTAACAATTAGTGTTTTCAGATAAATCGAAGAAAAGGTGGGTAGTTAGTTCCCTTACGCTTCGCTTGGCTCGTCTTGGCAGGGACACTACCGTCTCTCCAGATAAATAATATTATATTTTTGTTTACAAGTAGGTACTCGAATATAGTTAACGGCTGGGCAAGCTACTAAAGCCCCGTTGAGCGAATTTTACGAGCATAGTTGAGTGAATTCGTGAATTTTATTACATTTTTCGAATGTATAATATGATATGTGGAAATAATAATGATAAATTACCTAAATAAATCCGAGACACTTGGGGGGTAGGTACAAAGTTAATTCAATCGTGATTGATGACAAGTTGTAACAATAGTGTTACCATAATAATCGTTATAGTTGTGTTTTAATTTTTATTAATTTTCATAATAAAACACTTCCGCAAGTATTTGCAGAGTAGGTAACGTAATATTTAATTCAGAATATTTACGTTTTCTCTGATACCTCATAATCGATGAAGACTCACAGTAAACCTCGATACGAAAAGTGTACCGTTTTTATGTTAATGCAAAAACAATAATATAGTAGGCTATATATGTGGCGGTACGTAAGCGCAAACAAGAGATCGTTTGAAAACAGAAAAGAGCTCGTACCTTTTTCCTTTGATGATGATGATGATGATGATTTCAGCCGATGAACAATACTGCAATCACACTATCCTACAATATCACTCGATCTTCTGCACTTCTGGTTAAATTATTAAGTGCGGCGCGCTGAGCGCGTGCGGTCCTTATCTCGCGCGAAAAAGTAATGAGCAAACTTAAGACGGTGCTGCCAAGGTGATTTATTTTTAGGGTAGGGTATAACTGTAAAATACGCGGACTTATCTCTGGCGACTGGAGTGACTACCTTTGTAAAATCTATATCGAAGGATGAAGCAAAGAAATATAATTATACTTACTACCTACCGTAAGCTTGGCGACTTATAATATTTACAGTGTATCTAATAGACTCTATTTACACGAAACATTTTCAAGACCTCCCTGGCGTAGTGGTGAGCGCTGTGGTCTTATAACTGCGAGGTCTCGGGTTCGATTCCCGGCGGGGTCAATTTTGGGCATTTATAATTTCTGAATTGTCTCTGGTCTGGTCTGGTGGGAGGATTCGCGTTCCAGCAAGATGGCGTGTAGAAACCGATTAGGGGTATGGGTTGAATTTTCACTGCCATACCCCTTCCAAGTTAGTCCGCTACCATCTTAGACTGCATCGTCACTTGACATCAGGTGAGATCGCAGTCAAGGACTATCTTGTCATCGAATAAAAAAAAACTGAACTGAAGTCTGGTTCGCGTCTTGATAATCTCATAGATTTGAGTAATGTAAGCGTATGTCTATCTACAGAAGCTCTTCTGCCAATAGTCGTCAAGAGGTCATCAATTGATAAATGACGTTTAGATAGGACAATTAAATGTGAATCGAAAGTCGTGTAGTTAATGAATGGGCCGACCACTTCAACAAATAGCTTTCCTTATTGCTCTGTGGAGTGGAGCATAATTTCTTTATGTTGTGGAAAATCAATACTCTTATTGATTTTATCAGGTGTTTGCTCGTACCTACTTTCAAAATGCATTGTGATAAAAGCCTTAGCTGAGTCCGGGGGCTCGGGTAAGAACCGATTTTGATGAATGAGGTGTCAATCGATTCGTTTTTAGGGTTCCGTACCCAAAGGGTACCAACGGGACCCTATTACTAAGCCTACGCTGTCCGTCCGTCCGTCCGTCCGTCCGTCCGTCTGTCAGCGGGCTGTATCTCGTAAACCGTAATAGATAGACAGATGAAATTTTCACATATTATGTATATCTATTGCCGCTATAACAACAAATAATAAAAATTAAATTAAATTAAAAAAATTAAATTAAAATATTTCCATGGAAATATTTTAATATATTTTTTTTTAACGGAACCCTAAAAGAGCGAGGCCCGACTCGCACTTGGCCGATTTTTATTGTCCATTGTAACATTGTTTATTTGGCTACATTTACGAACAAAATCAACATGACGGATTTTACATCCAATTTACCGTTTTTAAACTTTTTTCTTACTTTTTACTCATACATAATTTTTCTTTATTCCATTCGTTACTCAAGACTATTATCAAGAAAAACTAAGATTCATCATTGGACAATTTCTTAGGCGCGCTTACAGAAACGTCGTAACCCAGAGTTAGTAGCTAACTAACCCGGCGTCCGGCATATAATAATATTATATAAGTTTAGGTTAAATTAAAATTACCCATTAGCCCATCTAATGACAGAAGCTTTATACGAAATCTGTGAAATCTGTCCTTTTAACTCAGAGTTAGCTACTAGCTTTGGGTTAAAGCGTTTCTGCAATCGCGCCTTAGGCTAGATTGTAATTGAATTAAGCACCACTTTCGTACTCAGTATCAGGAAAAAAAGTGTGTGTGTCAGCTCCGACGCACGACTGGAGTTTACTACTTAAAACCTCGTAATGCATTCGCGGCGCCGCCGCTCCGACCCGATCGGTACGCGCTCGGCTTCCCGAAGCGAAAGCGCTTTCGCATTCGACAACTCAAGCGAAAACCAACCTTATTTACTCAACCTTAGGGTAGAAATTTGCATCGTTGTGAAAAACGTAACAAGGGCATTCGACAACTCAAGCGAAAACCAACCTTATTTACTCAACGTTAGGGTAGAAATTTGCATCGTTGTGAAAAACGTAACAAGGGTATTCGAAAACTCAAGCGAAAACCAACCTTATTTACTCAACGTTAGGGTAGAAATTTGCATCGTTGTGAAAAACGTAACAAGGGCATTCGACAACTCAAGCGAAAACCAACCTTATTTACTCAACGTTAGGGTAGAAATTTGCATCGTTGTGAATAACGTAACGAGGTCATTCAAAACAGATTTCACTGCTCAAATTTTTCTCATACCGGGCGCCTAAAATCGATTCTAAAGGAGTAAACTCCAAAAAAATTCGTTACTCAATTTCCCATAAATATCTCTGGTGGTTTGCGTCTCACAAACCACTTGCTATTTAGATGTTATTTTGTAATTTTCAGACGCGGTGGCGTTCGTAGAGGTATGGAAGGCGGCAGTGGCGTGGTTTACCGAGTGGTGGGCCGCAACCGCAGTAAGGCTGACTGTGGCCAGCAAACCGAGAGGCAGCCACCGCCCCCTAGGGACACCACGTGGAAGAAGTACACTGACTCGCCCGGTGTTGGAGCCCCGCCTTTGGTGAGTACCTTGCGTTTTTGAGATAGAAGTCGAGGTGTGGTTTCTTTTTGTTATAATCCGTCATAATAGAAAATCTGTATGGTGCTTTTAACACACGCTAGTAGTGGTGAATTGAGCGAGCTGGATCAAAGAAGTTCCATCTCTCTCAATTCACGTTTTCAAAAACTTAGAACTTTTATAAGTTTTTGAAATAATATGTTGAAAACTGATAAGTTTTGAGAAGTAAAATATGAAAACCAGACTTTTATAAGTTGTTGAAATGATATGTTGAAAACTGATTATGCAAGTTTTGAGAAGTAAAATATGAAAACCAGACTTTTATAAGTTTTTGAAATGATATGTTGAAAACTGATTTTACAAGTTTTGAGAAGTAAAATATGAAAAGCAGACTTTTATAAGTTTTTGAAAACTATGAAAACCAGACTTTTATAAGTTTTTGAAAACGTGAATTGAGAGAGATGGATCTTCTTTGATCCAGCTCGCTCAATTCACCAATACTCACGCTTTATGAACCGCCTGCCCTCCCACCATTTGTGAGCAAGGAACACACACACAACACCACGCAAATTCATCAAAATACATTACGCACATTTCGCTCCGGCACTGGTACATCTTCACTCTACAATGTGAAGTCTTTGAGATTGATTTGGTATCTACTCGGAGTTTTACCCGAACAATAAATCGCTTGACAGCACTTGCTAGTAGGATGATAGATATAGTCCCGACTGAACCCTGTCATCAGAACGGAAACAATTTTGAAATGATAATTGCTCTGCCGGGAATCGAAGCCTCCTCAAAATTTTGACATAAGGAATTTGGATCATGCATTACATCAGCCTAACTTAATCTTCCACATACAAACATCGTGAATGGTCGTAGAAATTTTAACCGGAAACTTGAATATGGGCGTTAATTTTTTTTACAGAACCAACCAGCACAAACACCTCCGAGTCCCTCTCACGGGCGGAAGGGTGAGCGGCGCACTGGCCACCACTCGCCGCAACACCACAAAAGAGAGAAGCTTACGGCTGCCCAGCAACTTGGCATTGCGCCACATCCTCAGGTAAACTCATGCCTTTTGTTATGCACGTGAACTATATTCAATTTTTTCAAAGATCCCGCACCGGAAATCACAGTGTTGGTGGACCCACCACTAGGTGGACCGATGACGACAGGCGAGATGCAGGGAGCCACTGGATACAGGCGGCAGTAGACCGAGTACTGTAGAAGTCCATGCAAGAGACCTTTGTCCAGTCTACGTCTACGTCTATTGGACATATATCGGTTGATAAAGACGAAGAAAGTTATTCATGTCACACTTTACGTCCAAGGTCACTTATTGGTTCAGGTTGTCAATGACATACCAATGGCCCAGATTGATATATGCCATCGGGAATGTTACTATTTCTTTTCCTTGTGCTATCTAAGCTTCGTGTTATCGCATAAATATATTTTGTGTACCTTCAACTATTGCTACAGTGACTATGCGTGGTGCTTCTTTGTTTGGTTGCAGTGTACAATGCGGGGAACACAGATCTTTTTACAAGCTTTTATTTAGCTTGACCAGTTTATTTATTTATTTGTTTGTTTGTTTGGGTCGAATCTTTCAGGATGAATTAGACCCACTTCCCGGTTTCTGATCGAGCTGAAATTTTGCATTTATGCGTAAATCGGAATTGGAAAATCTGAAATCGGATGACAATGCAATATTATTGTGACATGGAGCTGATCTGATGATGGAGACGGAAGATGGTTATCGGAACTCTGTAATAAAACGATGTAACCCCATCGAGTTTGGGCTCGTTTGATTCGTCATAACAATTACTCTGATCCTAGATGATATCCATAGTCTAATGATGTAGCTATTAAAAGCTTGCATTTAAAAATATTTTTTTTAATTTACACTTGTTATTACTTTATATCATGAATAGCGAACAAACGAGCATGATAAATTACAGTCAAGATAGAACGCCAATGAGTGGCCGGTTTTTTGAGGAATTTGGTGAGAAATTCCGCCCTTTGAATCATATCGAACTTTTGTCGGAAGACCGCCGAAGGGAGTTTGGACTCTGATTTCTATGCTTGAAATCTCCTACTACTAACCAGTAACAATTTAGATTTTATGACGTGTTCTTAAATCTTATTTTTACGTTCCAGTACCCGGCACCTAATTCATCTAGTCAGCATACTTCAAGAGGTGGAGGCGCTCAGGTAATTTCTTTTTTAACTTTTTGACTATTAGCGCTCCGGTAATTTATTTTTGTTAGTAATCCGAGGTCATTTACATGATAATTATGTACTTATTTGTTACTTGCTCAAATTGGTCATCCAACTTTTCGTAGTCTTGTTTGTCAGCTACGACTGCTACGAGTAAGACCAACTTTTTTATAATACAGATAGTTCAAGACATTTGTGAGCGACGTTATGTTCGCAAGTTTTATTAAGATCATACACAGTTACATGTGTCTATACGTCTGTATAGACACATGTAACTTGCACGCTGTGTGCGCTAGTCAAAACAAAAGGACGACAGTCGAGGCGATACTGCTATAATATACTATATCAAAGCCACAAAACTAGCTCACGCTCACAAACCTACTGACACACACATACAATGAGTTAATCTGTTAATCTATGTCATATCTAATCAGTTGTAACATGCTTTTTTCCTCAGCTACAGTCTCCAAGTGGCCCTTCGTCTCGCCCATCGAGTGTTTCAAGCGGAGGCAATGGCAGCAGTTGTTCCTCAAGCAAGGCCAAGGTCCCTCAAAACTTTGGTTATGTGAAAAGACAAAATGGCTCCCAGCCGCCGCCGCCGCCGCCTCCTGCTAACGGCCCTCCTCAACATGGCCATGGTAAGTAAAGCTGATAACTATTAAAAAATCTGACGTCCACCACTGGGCACTCCCTAAAAGAAGAATAGGTAGGAATAGGTTCTGCATCATTTGAAGTTACCTAAAGTTGGGTCTCCACCAAAGAAAAGTTGCCAACTTTGCATTTCATAAAAAATTAATTTTAATTGTAAAATTAATGTAATGAGAATCTAGTATTGAGTCAAATATTTTTGAGGTTGTCTGTTATTGTTCGTTAATGTTCATCTTTCATTTTATAGCCGGGAGAACAGCCCAGGTGTCAGCGGTGCCTCGAACGAAGGTCAAAGTGTCTGGTGGTACGCAGACTTGTACTCAGGACCTACAAATACATAGTAAGTACAGAGTATAATGTAGGTAGGTATGTTTGAAGAATTAATGAGACTTATACCAAGTAATGCCGTTAGGCTTGTTGAATGCTTGTTGAACATAACTAATATCTTTTGTTAGGAATGACATGACAATTATTGTGCAACGGTTGGGGTATGTACCGTCAATTTTTAATCAATTTTAAAAAATCAAGAATACTGTGATTTTTGAAGCAATATAACGCAAATAGCATTTGTTTTACAAAAAAAAATATCATTGCCAGTTCTACAAGTACCTATATCCGGTAATTTCCAAGGCACTGAAAGAAAACCCAATACTTTATTCATCAGAAAACGGCATCGGACCAAAATCTTATTCTCTCGGTGGTACAGCGGCCGCCCAGCTGTCCGCCTCCGTGCGCGAGCGGCTGCTGGGCTCGCAGTCGCTGCCCAAGCCCGGCACGCACGAGTTCGCGGCCCTGTTCCACCACCACAGGTAAGAACCCTAGTACGAAATGTCAAAACATTCTAACTCACTTTATTGAAAACTTAAAACTTGTAAAACTTCTTTACGCACGCTTGACTTGGGTAGTAAGCTGGTGAATGCGTTATGAAAAGTGTGATCGGGCGAGGCGAACGGAAGTTGAGAGGGAGATATAACTTCGGTGAAGATAGAAAGAGAGAGAGTTACGTATCGTATATTACTGTAGGGGCAAGAGAGAAAGGTTTTTTTTTTCTCACACATTTTCTTTCTCTCATAGCCAATTGCGTTTCGTAAGTTTTACTTCAGGTCGTGTGGTTAGAGCACACGTTTTCTTATTTTAAGTATACAAGAAAACCTATTTCAAACCTCGATTTCTTACCCCTTCATATACACATTTGCAAAGATTGATTGAGCTACGTTTGGATTGAAACTTGAGTATACTGCCATGAATTTAGGGTACCTACTTCACCAGATACAAGAAGTGAGGTATCTCGTGAATGTCTATACTGTCTATTTTACTAAGAAAATATTCCGTTTACCTAAAAGTTTAATAACGTAACGTAGTATTTTATAAGTATACCTTTAATAATTAAATGCAGAAGTTTAAAGTATTTATCTGTTCATTACTTTTTCTTTCGCACCTAAACCGCTGAACTAATTTAGAACAAAATGGCAAGGAAATATAAGTTGAAAAAGTTAAATAGTTTGTATCCTGGAATAGGAAAGAATAGAATAGAATAATTTTTTTTTCAAATAAATAACTTTTTAAAATAACTTTTACAAATTGTCTTCGAATCGTCAAGTGAATCTACCACTGCACTGGTTCGGAATGCCATCCCAAGCTCCAACCGAGAAGAACTAGCAAGAAACTCGGCGGTTGCTCTTTTTAAAATATTATTTTGTGTTACACGGGTTAGTGATTATTGTCTAATGAACTGTATCCACGCTTCTTTATCCTTTATATATAATCTTCAATAATTTTAATAGATTTCTTAAACTTGTGTAAAGGCAAGTCTAAGATCGACTTTGGAATTTACTATAAATTCACATTCCCACAAATAATTTTAGGACTTTCTTGAGGCGTAGTCGAGGAATCACGAGCCTATTTGGATTTCTTATTTGCCTCTGGTGTAAATCACCCTTTTTTGTAACTCAAATAAAATGTTTTGTCTGACAAAAGTACTTACTTCTATTTCGGAACATAAAAGAGTTCTCAATTCTCATGGATTTTTTAAAAAGCCTAAATCTACGTGGAGGATATTTCAAATAGCAATGGATAAAGTCAAATCGCTTGACTGTATAATAATATATTAATATAATACACATAATATAGCACGTAGGCGCTGAGCACCTGTTGCTTGTTGCGGCTAGCTATCGGTAACTTACCTACAACTAGCTGTTTTTACGATTTTCATAGAATTTTGAATAACTGCGCAGACGGAGCAACTGTAGAATTGCTAGTTTCGGGAAACAATTAAAGACAGTTTCGGCAATTGAAAGTGCTCCGTGTACGCAGCGCCTTTTGCGCCACCGGCGGGAATGGGGCTACTTTCTGTCTGCCCGTCTTAACATGTGTTGAATTATAATTAGGTATGCTTTTGTGAAACTTCCCCTCACTGTGGAAACACTGCATACATAGCATAGTATTTATTATATTGTAAACTTGTTTTGAATAGAGCAACTGCCGAGGTTCTTGCTGGTTCTTCTCGGCAGGAAGGGCATTCCGACCAGTGGTAGTTTATTTGAATAAAAAACATTTCTATTCTATATAATAATCACAATGGAAAAATTATAACATCATCTCATCTCAGTCGTGTTGATAGTTGATATCCGTTTATGTCAAGAGAACTGTGAGACACCGTCTCAGCCAATTGTTGGATATTAATTAATGTTTAGCCACACTCATGACCTTTAATTAGTTCGCTTAATGTTAGACGGAGAAGAAGAATGTGCGAAATAATAATATAGCTATTTTTGATGATGGCATTGCACAGGGCCGTAATAAGCATTGTATGGTACGGGAATTTCAGCCTTTTATTAAATCTGCCTAAACATTAAAACATAAAGATAGCAATATGATGACCTCCAGTTCCCTCACGGCCACGATGAATGCTTACGAATATATGGGTGCTCACTGGACAAGAAGAGTTTGATTTGTGGAGTTTGTGGACATGTCAGGAATTCAGGACACCACTTGCATAGGTAAATTGTTTAGCTAAAGATGGTCTAACCTTCAGGTCTTCTCATTTCCTTAATATGTAAACAAGCATTTGGCTTCAACCGCGTAGATTTAGGTTTTTAAAACATCCTCTGGGTAGTGGGAACACTTGGATATTCCGTGATAAAAAGTATACTAGTTCGTCCGGATGCAAGAGCTATTTATTGTTGCACCATAAATAAAGAAATTAAATATAATTTTGCTGGCTTAAGTAACTACTCAGGTCAATAAACTTGATAAAATCAAATAAATATTTATTTAATTAAAGTGTATAACCTCGATTTCTTATTTAGTTAGGTAATGCGTAACCTTATAATAAAGAAATAAAATAAACACTCGGTCTATCATAATTATATCAACTACTGTTTTCATAGTCCGTGTCTGCAAATCAAAAGAATATTACGCGTGTAGAATGTTGTATTCTATGGTGCTCGTTAGATAGTATACAGTATAACGAAGTCTTTCAGTGAATTAATACTTACTTATTAGGTTTAGTACAGCTATTGAGTGGAATGCCGTACAAAACTGTGTAATTTTCTTTTTCATAATTAAGTATCTAAAGTTATTTGTAACTGCAATTTTAATAACGATTTTCCTGATAACTATCTACCTAGTTTTTTTTAATACTTTTCAGATGTTTTCTTATCGCAATGTAACTAGTGGACAGCGATATTCAAGACAGGATAATAAATAAGTTTCTCTTATCGATTTAAGTTTATTTATTTAGCTGTATAAATCCGTGGGAATATTATAGTTCTTGACCAGTCACCGACGTTGTCGCACGTTTTTGTGCCCAATATTTGACCCAAACGTGTTGTTTTTAATAAAGTGCGTATTTACAGTAGAGAGCTAATATGTACGTTCGCAGGCCTGTACCACGTGGCGGCATGAAGATAAGTGACGGAAGCCTCTCTGATACCCAAACATACTCCGAGGTCAAATCTGACTACGGCATACCCTACGCCCCATGGCTGAGACATAGGTAAATCTGTAAATAATTTTATTATGAATGTGAGTGGTTTTTGGAATAACTATTTCTGTAATCTATTTCTTGATAATGTACCCCATAATAATATGCAGTGGCGTACACTTCAAAGCAGAGAAGCACTGTTTAAAAGTTAAGCTAAAATTGAAAAAAAAAAAAAAAACAATTATTATACGAACACGGATCACGATCATTTTTGTGGTTCAGTTGGAACTATCGATATTTCGATCCAGTTGCATGTGTTCCGTCGTGACCACAGTCCTTGCATTTGGATCGAACTATCGACAATGCCAACTAAAAAAATTATCGTGATCGTCAATAATGTCATTATACTACGAAATAAATCTTTTTTGCAATACTCTCTCTGTCAGACCTGGTTGCTTGTTTTGGACCCTATGCACGCCACTGCCTATATTATGTTTGTATTTAGCATCGATCACTCATACTCGTATACCTTGATCATTTCCGTGCTGTGTGCGTTAAGTGTGATCCCCTGGAGGTAGCACATGGTTCACACGATCATGCTTCCGCTGTCCCTTCCACGGCCAGTTGTAGAAAACGATTTGTGTATCGCGCGGTGTGTACACCTGGCCGTAGCATGAGCCTTCATCTCGTTTCCCCCATTTCAGCAACACTTACTCGGCAAGCGGTCGTCTGTCCGAAGGCGAATCCATGGAGTCGCTCACGTCGCTCCACTCAGCGCAGGCGCACAACCACACATCATCTCCTAACTCACACCATCGCAGCTCACTCACACACAATAAGCTCATCATGCACCGAGACGCACAGGGGTCCAGGCTCAACAGAAGCAACAGCATTAGGTGGGTCAAGAGTCCATTTCATCCTGTCTGTGGCGTAAATATAGGGTGGCTGACAAATCAAGAGGCAATAATTATCACGGGCATTTTTGAATCTAACCAAGCAAAGGATCGGATCACACGTTTTAATATGAATAACTGTATAATTATTTTTCATAAAATATAATAGGTAAATAGTGATAATATATTGTGTCCAATACTTAGTGTGCCTGCGAACTGAAGCGGAGCAGAGAGGTTCTTAGCAGAATCAATCAATTTATTGATAGTCATCTGTTAATAACCTGATTGGCTCTGCTAATAAAATCACGTCATCTCTCAGTAATGTCATTGATCCACCAAACTTATCTCCGCTCAACGGCTCCACTCCCAAGTCCAATTCAGTGAACAGGCAACATTAAGTGATTTTTCATAAATTGCAAAAGCCGCAATATGCTTACGCCATTCTTTCTTTCTACTCATTAATCTGTTCCTATCTGTATCTATGTATACCTTTTTCTATGCTTTAATGCTGAATCCTCTCATGCATTTATAATGATCATAATCGTATGTATTTAATCATTTACATTATGTATTATAATAATAATAATATGTACTCTAAATAATACCTTAACTCTTAATTAATTTTTAGCTACCTCAGAGATAGGACGTTCCCAAGGTATGCAGCAAGGTTGGAAAGTTATATGTTTGGCTTCGAGGTGGCACGCTTCACTAACATTATATTACTCAGCATGTTGAAACATGGCACGGCTTACACCATGAACTAATACAACATTCAGGGTTCGGCCTAACGCAGACGGCCACTTTTTGTCTGCGATCGATTTTTATCCGACGACGTTCTCCACCGGTGCACGGTCAAAGGGAAAACGTCGATAAGCCACCGCCTATCGCAGAGGGTCGATAATAATAAGAGATTTACCAACGTTTTACAGGACGCATAGGACACAATTTATTAAGTTCCTTAAAAAATCGGTGTGCTTAAGTATGAGCAAGTATTTGGACCCTAACCTATTTTTGTCAAAGAGAATGATAACAAAATACAAGTGATCAAGGAGTGAACATCTATATATATAAAAGAAAGTGGTGTTAGTTACACTATTTATAACTCAAGAACGGATGAACCGATTTGGCTGAAAATTGGTGGAGAGGTAGCTTAGAACCAGGAGACGGACATAGGATACTTTTTATCCCGTTCGACCGCGCTTCCGTCATGTCACTATAAAACGTGGTATAACAAAAACGCATCTGACATGGAATAACAAAACGTAAATGACAGCTAAACGTAATTTTGTCTTTGGTTGTAAAAAATTTGACAATTATAAAAAGTGTTATAATAAAGCATTACTGATATTAAAAATGCGAAAGTGTGTTTGTTTGTTGGTTTGTCCTCCAATCACGTCGCAACAGAACAGCGGATTGACGCGATTTTTTGCATGGGTATAGTAATGGATGTAGTAGGTAGTGGTTTCTCAGACCGGGAGAGCTACTTTTTATCTCGGATAATGAAAGAGTTCCCGCGGGATTTTTAAAAATTAAATCCATGCGGACGAAGTCGCGGGCATCAGCTAGTTCTAATATAGATGAGAGTGGCATTCGTTTAATCGGCATAAAATTGGACCCTAATTCTCACCAACTAAAGATGGCTGTTGAGGGATAAAAATCTATAACAGACAGAAAGCGAACGTTTCTATAAGGCTTTATTTTTTATATTCGCTATTGTCTATGATTTTGCAATTAATGTTATACATACCTACACGCTAACTACAATCATTATTAATAGCATAGATTTATGGATAGTTTGTCGCTACGCTCCTACGGCAGCGACTAACTATCTTATTAAATCTATGATTATTTCTATTGTTTGATTTTTGTCTTTCTCGTATTGTATCTTCTCGTAAATGTCTCGTTTTGGTGTAGCAAAAAAAATTACTTCATCTGTATAATCCTAAAGTGAATATTTTGGCCTCGATTAAGTTCTTTAATTTGCGTCAAAATGTTGCGTTACACTTTAAGTACCTACCCATTTCAACGCCTCAAAACTGCATAATTATTACGTAAGTATACCTAATGATTGCCTTTTTGGTGTCAGTTCGTTAGCATATAAGAGCAGGTAATTTTACCTCTCAATACAGAGCATAGTGTGTACATTATTTGTGCTTAGAGAATACAATTACTATTTATTAAGTATTTTTTTTTGTAATGTTTTGACTCTACTTACTTCAATCTTTAGGAAAATCCGATGTGATAAACATAGATTTTAAGTTTCCATTAAGTAAATAGGTGCTAAAAGTTACCTGCTTTTGTACCTAGGTACTTACCCTTGTAACTGTGTATAAATAACGTTTAAAAATAAGTAGGTAGGTATGTTAATAACTGACTCATATGTTAAATATTGAAACAGAAATGTTTTTCCAGATCTACGAAATCTGAGAAGTTGTACCCTTCGATGTTGCAAAGGTCTTCGGAGAGTGATTATGAACCGTACTATTGTTTGCCAGTGCAGTATGGACCTGGAGGACAAGGTACATCCGTTTAACTATTCGAACTAAGCGGTGAATTTCAATTGCATTATACCTACCTAATTTATAGGCATCTTCTAGACAAGCGCGCTCAAGAAATAATTGCGTGAGTGTCGTAGAACACACGGTTGGAACGAAGTGCCTTTTAAAACATTAGCTTTTAGAATCAACGCCATCTCTCGCCACATGTTAGAACCATCTCGTAAAAAATAAGCAGACATTAAAGCAAGTTCAATCAAGTTTACGCTGCCCACAATAGATGGCGTTAGTAAATTTTGCCGCAAATATTTTGTTCGGAATTCCTCTTCCATAAAACTTCGTTCCAAAAATTTAAAAAGAAGAAAGACATAATCTAAAGTCAGGATTCGAACCCTCGAACCGAAAGTTCGAAAGTTCCTTCATTCCAACCACTTTGGGACCCTAACAACCATCATAACAAGCTCTTCGAAGTTCGAACTACGTGTGTAACTATAAATAATATTGACTTTACAAAGGCCTGAACTACGGTGTCTCCGAACCGCCTTCGCCATCGCCGAGGTCTGCTTTGAGTCCAACACACCAACCCGGCAACGTTTTGCACACTCCGCGACATTCTCACCACTATCCCAAGAAGAATGATGAAGGTATTTCTTTCATTTTTTGTGGACATCTCTCCGCGTGATGATGTTCGCTGCAACATAATCACAAAAATCCCGATGTACTTATTTTTTTTCAAAAACTTTGTCTAAAGGTTATTAAATTTTCAAAATCGTAGCTTTTGATTTTATAGTTAAGTTTCTGTGTGAGTTTAATTTTAGACTAATGTAGATTTCGTATAGCATGAAAAGGCGATTTTATAACCGCGTCGACGTGATTCTTTATTGTACTTTATTTCGTACCAAACGAACTACGAAGTATCTAAAACAAGAAATAGGAATGGATAGTGGATAAGGAAACGCTTATCTATATATATCTTTATCCCTTGAAGTGGTGCGGGACCAGATTTGGGATTCGATAAATTAGCACACGATTGCGCGGCGTCCCAAATCTGGCTCCAACGGTTTTCACTCTATCCCGGCCGCACAAGTGCGGTTTGCCATATAATGTGCTTGTCGACCGAGCGAAGCGAAGGTCTCTGAGTTTACTTGAGTGAATTTGCACTTGTCCGTCCGTCCGTCTGTCAGAGCCTTATAACTTTTGAATTACTGAACGTAATTACTTCAAATTTAGATATAATATGTAAACTGATAGCCTTCAGCCGAATATTGGATGAAAAATTATAAAAACCTTTATTTCAGGGGGGCTCTCATAGAAGTGAATGCGAAGTAAAAAAAATTTTATCGCGTTACATAAAATTGTTACATATCATTTTAAAGATAATTTTTAACTGAGTACAAAAAATTTTTTTTTAAAATTTTTCCCTTAAAATTGACGAAATGGGGGGCTTTCAAAGTGGCGATTTTATACGCTCGCTTGAAGACGCTCTCTTGGAAAATCCGCTATGTATTTTCAAGCTGATTTTATTTTTTTAGGTCAGTTATATCCTGTACTTGAACAACAAATACTAAAATTATATGAATATTATAAAGAAACGAGATTATTTAATTTTTAATGGGCATCAGTAATTCATATAGCATCAACATAGCTTCACAATAATGCTAATAGATGGCGCAGTCAGTAACTATTCCATGGAACTACGAGTTACGACTACGACCTATCCCAAAAACAGTTTTGCGTCGACCATTATTATTGAGTTACATAATATAATACAATAATTGTATTGTAATTTTTTTTGTACCATATTATTCAATTAAAATTATTTTTTAGTTAAATGTTAGTTAAATATTGTATATTTTCTATTCGCGTCGATAGATGACGATTTACACAGATGCCCGTAACCCGGTTTCACTCGTTAGTACCTACATAATAATTCAATGTTTTCACTAACGTTCCCTAACCTTTACGGGCTACCTATGATAAGTTAGGTGATGTTTTCTGTCAACTTATTTATCACGATCCTGTACGGGACACCTAAAAGGACATTGGGACGGATGTTAGGACTTAGGATTGTATTTAGGAGCTACCTACGTTAAGTGACTCCTACTTAGGGGATGATTTAGGTATGTTTGGTGAAAACGGGCATAATAATAATGTCAGTTTTGGTTATCATGTATCCATTGAATGAATAATCATGGGATACCGTTACCGCGAGGTCTCAGTTCGGGGCGAACCACTAGCACTGAATAATATACCTAGCCTTCTCTAACTTATGTAATAGGCTCGGATAACCCTCGGACTCAAGTGCTAAAAAAGCTTTTTGTGTAAAAAAAATTAATGAAGAGGTTTGTTTTTTTTATTTTTATATGATAGGTTGATGTGTAAAGATGTAATGAAAAGATATATATAAGAATTTTATTATTTTTTAAAAATTAAAAAAAATGAGATTAGATGAGATGAGATGTCATGATATTTTGCTATCTATTTAAATAATATGTATGGACAAGTATATTAAATTTAAGCCTAATTCAACACGATTCCAACAATATCAGTCTTATACATATGTTCCATACAAAATTTTATGAAATTAAGTTTTAATTAGCGCGCGCCGGGTTTCCCACGCGCGGACAGATGACGCGGCGCAATTTAAGAATAGAGTCTCAATTCTCGCCGCGCCAATGCAAGGGATAAGAGATCTCTACCAATGAGGGGAGCCCTATAAGGGATAAAGGTAAATAGGTACAACAGTTCGAAATGTGCATGCAGTCAGGTAACTGATTAATTTGTTTTCTTAAACAATAAAAGGGCAATCAACTCGAATTTGTACTAACATAGATGTAGTTTGAGAAAGCGGCCAATATAGATTAACAATCAGATAGCTGATCAACAACTAGCCTGTCAGTCCGTGTATGGAACACGACAGGAACATGCGGATAAATATGGTACGATGCTCCGAGCAATGAGCCAAAATGTTCTAAGCGTAGGTCTGGTACCTACAATGATTGTTAATAAACTATTCACGAAGCTCGTTATGTGAACTATGTTGTAAATGCCAGGTCTTTTGATTTACTTATCGGTAAATTCATTTTGATAATTATGTAGTTCAAACTAAATGTTATCTGAGTGAACCTGCATGAAATTATTATCGATATAATATGTAATTAACGTCGACAATGTCAGCATCGAAGTTGTTCAGGAATACAACTACCTTGGCCAGATTATACAACTCGGTAGGAACAACTTCGACAAGGAGGCTGACAGAAGAATTCAGCTGGGCTGGGCAGCATTTTCAAAGCTGCGTCAGGTCTTCGATTCGTCGATACCGCAAAGCCTGAAGACAAAGGTTTTCAATGAGTGTGTCCTACCGGTAATGACGTATGGAGCGGAAACGTGGACACTGACGGTGGGCCTCGTTCACAAATTAAAAGTCGCTCAGCGCGCTATGGAGCGAGCTATGTTGGGAATCTCTCTCAGGGATAAAATCCGGAACGAGGAGATTCGTAGAAGAACAAAAGTGACCGACATAGCTTTGAGGATTAGCAAGCTGAAGTGGCAGTGGGCAGGTCATATCTGTCGCAGAACCGATGGCCGTTGGGGCAGACGTGTTCTGGAGTGGAGACCGCGTACCGGTAAGCGCAGTGTAGGACGCCCTCCAGCTCGCTGGACCGATGACCTTAAGAAGGTGGCGGGAAGCGGTTGGATGAGGAAAGCGGAGGACCGTGTTTGGTGGCGCGCTCTCGGAAAGGCCTATGTCCAGCAGTGGATGAATACAGGCTGATGGATGGATGGATGGAATATGTAATTATAATTATGTCAATAATAAATGACTTTAAATCGCTTATTGTGTCAAAAAGTGATAGTGATTTTGACCAGTAGGTAATGTAATATCACCATTTCATGCTCTATGAAAACTACATAGCATGTTGAAAAGTAAACCCGTGAAAACTTAACTAAAAAATAAAAAATCCTAAGATTTTAAAAATTTAGAAACATATAGATAAATTTTTTGAAAATATCGGGATTTTGCTACAAACCAGTAGATGTATTGCACCAATCGAGCGAAATATTTTTATAATACGACTCTGGTTATTCAATGAAATACTAAAAGAAGAATGCAAACCTGAACACATTATATTATTTCCCAGCGCACGGTTCAACTGCATCCTTGGTCTCGACCGCGTCGTCTTTAGCCGCCGGAGCCGGCAATGAAGAGAGACATGCGCACGAGGTAAGGAATCATTAGGTTTAGGTTTTGGTACACGATAAGGTTCTTGCTTTATTAATTATCGCGTACTATCGTGGCTGAGCACTCCTGTGCATGCGACATATCAGCGGGCACAGATTCTTAGATACAGTTTTTGCAATTCACAAGGCGAGTGAGCTTTACTCGTGGTTACTTCGTGTACATGCATATTGCATAAATGTGTCCGTGCCTGTCAAAGCCTAAGTGGGAGCGGGCAGACGCGAGCATTGCGCTCGCTCACACTTATACAGATACGACACACACACACAACCATAAGTCAGTCGCCCTCGTGAATTGCAAGAACTATAATATGTTGTATGTGAGAGGCCACCAGGGGGCGCTGCAGTTCGTAGATGTATTTTGAATTTTATATTTGTAGATGAATCAGTTTGATTCGTTTTCATTATGATAATTAAATATTCATGTTATGGAACCCGAAAATGTTACGATAGTAAAATGTTCTGTGAAGAAGATTATCATTCTAGCAACTAAAAATGATTAATCCATTGTTTAAGGAATTTTGATTCTTTATTCGTCGGTTAACCGCAGTATATATAATGTATTCTGTGCTAACCGTTACTCAGCGATTGAGAAGGCTTTAAAATTAACGTGTTAAATGTAAAATATCTGGGTGACCGAGCTTTGCTAGGTTTTTTTTGGTAAATCGTGTTTTTTGGAAATTATATATTAAAAAATAATAATAAATAAAATAATAATAATAATAAAATTCATAGGGGAAAATATAATAGTCTTGGACTCTCTGGAATGTCTTCTGGTTTCGGGCCCGACTTACCGAGCTATCGGAAATTTATAGATATTGCAAGGGGGTTTTCAATGCCTGAAAACACGGATAAAACGCTTTTCTAAAAATGAATCCCCCTGCATACCAAATGTCATGAAAATCGTTGGAGCCGTTTCCGAGATTCAGATTATATATATATATATATATATATATATATATATATATATATATATATATATATATATATGGAGCCATATATATATATATATATACAAGAATTGCTCGTTTAAAGATATTAGATAGATTAGTAGTTTCGTTGAAAATTGATTATCAAAAGCTTAACTATTGCTGAAAGGGTAATTTGATACAGGTGCGAAAGCTGAGAAGAGAGCTGGCGGACGCTAAAGATAAGGTGCACACGTTGACGACGCAGCTTACCACCAATGTAAGTACCTATACATATTTGCTAACTTTTTAATCATTCGCAATTTTCAAATCCTTGATAGTCGAAGATATTTTTCATTTTGAAAATAATACGCTTAAAAAAATATGGGATTGAAGAAGGAGTTTATTTGCGGGAGTTTATGATGTGAAGCTATCATGAACTTTTAGGCGTGGGTTTCTTGGGCGAAAAATTTTACGGCGGCCTATGCGTGGCCAGTCGTAGGTAGTTGTAGCCGCGTAGTGTGCGAGGACCCTTACAAATTGTTATAACTTAAAGCTGATAAAGGGGTCATTTTACTAATAAGCACAGCACGATAAACTCCTATAGTGTCTCGTATGTAACCTTATATGATTTTGATAAGGAATTTATTTATTAGTCATGTTTACATTTCGTTATCGACATATGCGTATGAGTCATCTAATTTTGTTATAAACATTGGAATTATCGTAATGAAGAACGAGATTATATGAACTAAATAGATAAAGTATTTAACTAAGCGAAATGGCAGAAGTGTCTGCACTCGGCGACGTATGAGGTGCTAATTCCTATTGGCCGCCCGCGTTTCTCGCATGCGTTGATTCCCAGCCTAGTTTAGTTTGGGACACATGAGTAGACTAAGTAGTACGCGACATGGCAGAGCTGCTGGCGACGTATAAGCCCGCATGCTTCCATTAGTGCAATAGTCTAAACCCGCATGCGATGAACGCAATGCGAGTGGTCCTTCGCGCCTCATGGTTCGTCGACAGCAATCGGTCTTTTCGCGTACTTACATTAGTTATATTATTATAATAGGTCTTTACCTATGAAATTGCCATTTTGTATGCATAAGTGAAAGTACTTATTTTTTCAAACTTTTTTATTTCTGTTATTCGAAGTAATCACCCATGCAATCGACGCATCTTTGCCAACGCATTGGCAGTTTATTGATGCCCATCTTGTAAAAATCAGCTGGACGGGAGGCAACAAACTCTTCAAAGGCATTTTGTACTGCCTCTCGGGAATTGAATTTTTTACCCACTAAAAAGTTGTCTAAATTTTGGAAAAAGTAATAGTCCGTAGGTGCAAGGTCTGGTGAGTATGGCGGATGAGGGAGAGCTTCCAACCCCAGCTCTTGCAGCTTGGAGACTGTCTGTTGCGCAGTATGGGGTCGCGCGTTGTCGTGAAGGAGCAGTGGGGACGACCGATTGACCAAAGCTGGTTGCAGATGTGCAAGCTTCTCCATCATACTCTCCAGTTCTTCACAGTAAACATCTGCATTACTGCTCATGTCGTTTTGTAAAAAGCTGTGGTGAATCACACCCGCACCAGACCACCAAACAGTGACCATCACCTTTTTAGGGGTCATTTTTGGTTTAGGGCATTGCTTTGGTGCTGAACCAGGGTCTAACCAACTTGCTTGCTTGCGCTTTCGATTGTCGAACAGAATCCATTTTTCGTCGCACGTAACAATTCGTTTCAAAATTCCTTCATTTCTTTGCCTGTTGAGCAGCGCAAGGCAGGTCTCGACGCGTACGTTGCGCTGGCGATCGTTAAGGTCGTGGGGCACCCATCTATTAAGCTTTTTTACCTTGCCAATTTGTCGCAAATGGATCAATATTGCTTTGATGCTTACATCAAAAGCTGCTGCTAGCTCAGCTGTAGATTGAGTTTCGTCAGCTTCCACAATCGCCTTTAATTCATTATTGTTAACCAAAGTCTCCGGACGACCACGAGCTTCATTTTTCAAGTCAAAATTTCCAGAACAGAACCGGGAAAACCAATAACGGGTTGTGTGATCGTTTGTACAGTTCTCTCCGTAAACGTTTTTGATGTTACGGGCCGTTTGTGTCGCGTTGGTGCCACGACGGAACTCATATTCCATAATTACACGAATTTTTAAAGTATCCATTATGACGAAAAATGTTCAAATGTAATGAAAATACAACGCTAATCAAAAAACAAAAGACTGAGTTTGTAAATAGAATGTCATGGTTATAAAACAAAATTAATTTGAATTTAGAATACAGAGCCATTACAAACTTTTTTTTATTTGAAATGACCAGTACTGAAGAAAGGCAATTTCATAGGTAAAGACCTAATAATATATTACTGGATGATTTTTTTTATTTCTTTATTATCTATTTATTTTGTTAATGTTATGTGCATCGCTTGAGTTTAATTTAAAACTATCTGAGTAATTAGCATGAAGCAGTGATAGCCTAGTGGTTAGGACTGTGGTCTCCTATTTGGGGGGTCGCAGGTTCCATCCCGGGTACGTACCTCTGACTTTTCGGAGTCAAGTGCGATTAAGCAATTAAATATCACTTGCTTCAACGGTGAAGAAAAACATCGTGAGGAAACCTGCACATCTGAGTGTTCTTCATAATGTTCTCGAAGGTTGTGAAGTCCGCCAATTCGCATTAGACCTGGCAGCGTGCTGGACTATGGCCTATAACCATTCTCCTGAGAGGAGACCTGCGCTCAGTAGTGAGCCGTTGATGGGTTGCTAAGTAATGATGAAGTAGAATTAGCGTAGATTATAAGCAACGGTTCAGGGGGCGGTCTAAATTCCGGAAGGTCATAAGTCTCATAACGCGAACGTTTACATCTCACTCATACATAACGACTCCTAGCACAAACTTTACCTAAATTTTAGTGAAGGGGAATGGTAAATATTTTTAAATATGCTTATGTACCTACCTAAAACTTAAATAAATACAACATTCTACATAATTGGATGTCGCCATTAATTTTCAAAGCCGATTTTTTCGCTAAAATCAATTTTTTAACATTTCATGTGTCATAGATTTTTCACAGCCAAATTCAGTAATTTAAATAACCACGATGTGTAAACCACTGTGTACCACTTTAAAAACGTCCTATATCCACCCATAAATATAAATTATAATTGTAGCGTACTCAGATATCGTAGTATCCATTAAAACTTGCTAAGACAAATCGTAACCGAGTCACACATAAACATTATCCGGGAAATCGAGCGATCTTATAACGCTTGACATTATCAACTATCCTATCAGCGATCTTCAATAAAAGTTACAAAGTGAAAAGTTCCCATACCAATACGCCTTGACTCCTAGCACGAAAATCCAATTACATTATTTTTGAACAGAGAGATGCCACGTACTAGAGAATAAATCTCCCGCAAAATAACGCCTCGATAGTAGGTATACCCAAGGTCGTATCTAAATGTCTATCGTTAAGATAAATAATTGGGAAGCTAATATAATGCTACAAAATTAAAAGAGAGCTTCTGAGGTATGTTATGTTTACTTAAAAATCAAATTGATATACAAGTATTTAGAATTAATGCGATTTTTGGTACGCTGTAACATGAACACCAAATAAAATTAATTTCATATTTAAATTTACATCGCTCTTTGGGTTATCAGCATCACTCATTTGAGTATTCAACAATTTTCAGACCTTAAAACGCCTTAAATTGATTTTAATCTCACTTCTCGGCCAATTTGCATTTTTGCTACCTGAGTACACGGCACTGCATGTAATCTTTTCTCCTCTCATTTTCGATTTACGTAAGTTGCATCGTTGTAGCTCCTTGCTTAGCCTAGCAATCTTTGTAATCAGATTCAGACCATGAAACGAGGAAGTAACTAGTTTTTAGACACGCCAGACTACTTTTTGGTGCGTTATGTATGGCATCTGTTGCTCCATAAGGCACATCTCAATGCATTTGAAAGAGATGAACTGTCACAAGATCAGATAGTGCATAGGTTCGCGGTCGGTCACACGGCCGTGAGCGTGCGGTCGCCCACCATATCGGGTGTTAGGTATGTGTGCCGAACAGTTGCTAACACTGTCTTTAACCTAACTGAAAGCGGTATAAAGGTGTGTCTACATAGAGCCAAGAATTTTTTCTCTTTATTTCTTCGGGTGTCACTAAACTAGCGGCACGCTATGATGGCCGGTTTGACGTTTGTCCGCTCATGAAGTTCCGTATTAATTGATAACGACTTTGAAGGAAATAATTGTATTACTTTATTGACGATAGTGATGTGCAGAGATTCATAAATTTTATCGAATGTAGTTTTAGGTTTAGGACTCAAAATTTATTTATTAAATTGATTTCTAAAATGTATACAAGTGTAGAAAAATCAGTTTGCACCATTTAAGGGGTGAATGTACTTGTGAATATGAACAATTTTCACTATGTGGACAAACCTCTGAAATCGCAAAAAAATATCAGCTGTTTCATACAAAAGGTAAAATTTTTATTTTTATATGATATATACCACAACTCGGCATTTGGTTTTCTAAATTGAAAATTTTTAAAAATGGAATCTAATACGATCGTCACATAGGATCGCTGGCTAGCACAACTACTACCTCCGGCAAACTCGCGTCAATGCTCAATGCAAAACAAAGCAGTTTCGAATTGACGTTGCTTCGAAAAGTATAAACTGTCAGTGCAATGCGATTGTGATATAGTTTTGACCTGGCTTTGGATTTCAAATATTGATACTGCATTACTGTTGACCCTTGCTCGTTAATTTGGACTCTGTTCAAGCCCTTTGTTGTGGATTTCGTCGATATGACCGAACGTACGCAGAGAACTGTTCTAAATAGTCAGACACGTGAGTTCGTAATACGCCTTCGTAACTATTTCGATCGTGAAGCTCAAAATGGAGGGCCAATTTTACCTATAACGTCAGTGGTTGAACGCTTAGCTGATGCGCTTAATATTGGACAACGAACTGTTAGACGGATAACTAAAAAAAAATATGGCGAGACTGGCACAGAAGAAAATAAACTTCACACACCAAAAAAGAGAAAACGAGCAAAACCAGTCGTAGGCATCGATAGCTTTGATGCCGATGCTATCCGAAGACATGTTTACGGCTACTATTTACAGAAGGAGTATCCAACAAGAAAAAAGTTGGTGCATTCACTGAAGGAAGCTGGATTATTCTTCGGTGGGGAAAGTTCTTTAACGAAGATTTTGAAGACCATTGGATTTCGATACAAAAAATGTAACAAACGCAAAATATTGATGGAAAGATTTGATATAGCGATGGCAAGGTATACTTTTTTACGGCAAGTGAAAGAAATCAAAAATTGGCAAAATGTTGTGTTCTTGGATGAAACATGGCTTAATGCTAACCATACTGTAGGCCGTTCTTGGAACGATGACACAGCAGCATCTACTTCCAAAGTTCCTGTAGGAAAAGGATCGCGACTTATAATTTGTCACGCCGGAACCATCAACGGGTTTGTCGAAGGTTCTCTCATGGCTTTTGCGTCAAAAACCACTGGAGACTATCATGAAGACATGAATGGAGAAAAGTTTACTGAATGGTTTACCTCAATGTTGTGTAGCCTCCCTGAACCATCTATTATAATTATGGACAACGCCCCATACCACTCGATGCAAATTGACAAGCCACCTGCCCAATCCCAAAAGAAAGCTGATATCGTCGCATGGCTTCGTAAAAATGGCGTAGATGCAAACATGAATATGTTAAAAGCGGAATTAGTACGTCTTTTAAAAGAAAACAAACCAACCAAGATCCGATACGTCATTGACGAAATAGCATTAGAACATGGGCACAGAGTTATACGGTTACCGCCTTACCATTGTGAGTATAATGCGATTGAGTTGGTGTGGGCTCAAATTAAGGGATATGCTGCAAGACACAATACAGAACCCCCATTTACCACAAAAAAAATGCTAAAATTATTAGAAGAAGCTTGTGAACATGTGACTAAAGGAGACTGGGAAAAGGTTGTGAATAGAACTGTTAAATTAATAAGGGAAGATTATGAAAGAGATGTGAAAATAGATAATATTATAGAAAACGAACATATAATTATTAATGTAGGTGATGATAGCAGTGACGACAGTGAAAATAGTAGTATGGACGAATCTGATTAATTATGGCCTTTTGTGGCACCTTTTTTGGTATCTTTTGTATTCATATGTTTCTTGTGTGCATATAAAGTATGTATATTCATTTTCATTCAAATATTCAGTTCGTTCAAATAAATTAAATAAACATATACATTTTTGTTTTATTAAACCTATTTAATCAGGTACAAAAACAAAACTTAATTGTTTTTTGTTCGAGAATAAATTGACATTCCACATCACTATTGTAATGTGTCAAACCGGCCATCATAGCGTGCCGCTAGTGTAGCGATGTTTGGCTTGACGTTTAACTGAGAAGGTTCTTGTGACCTAAAATTTCGCCACCCCTCCCTACCGCACAGGTATCAGCCCCTGTAGCCAAGTTACACTTCGTTGTATAGTTTCTCTTTCTACGATAGTTGTCACTTGAAGTTTCGGCTAGGGCTCGACTAGATGGGGCTGCAGCTGATCAAAGACAGAAATGTAATGATAATATTTCGCGGCATTTTGTATTATAAATGTTTTAAATGCTAAAAAAAAAATAATACAAAATGTCGCGAAATATTATCAATACACTTCTGTCTTTGATCAGCTGCAGCGCCATCTAGTCTAGCCCTAGCCAAAACTTCAAGTGACAACTATCGTAGAAAGAGAAACGACACAACGAAGTGTAACTTGGCTACAGGTGCTGGATCGTTAAACTGTCTGAATTAAACGACAGACCTACAGTTTCGTATATTCTCCATTCTATTATTCGTATTGACCGTTACTATTCCCCTCAGTCCGTCCAACCTTCTTACCATCTAACCGTCTAAGGTACTCCTCCTCTTGGTGAGGAGAGGAGAAATAGAAACACAGTTTCAAAAGTGTTTTTATTTGTTGGATTGTTGATTTATTGCTTTGTTGTTTTGTCCTACAATCAGGCCGCAACAGAGCTACGCATTCAACGTGATTTTTTCGATGAGTATAGTTGAGAACTTGGAGCTTATTATACTAGTGGTTCGCCCCGAACTGAGACCTCGCGGTAACGGTATCCCATGATTATTCATTCAATCGATACATGATAACCAAAACTGACATTATTATTATGCCCGTTTTCACCAAACATACCTAAATCATCCCCTAAGTAGGAGTCTCTTAACGTAGGTAGCTCCTAAATACAATCCTAAGTCCTAACATCCGTCCCAATATCCTTTTAGGTGTCCCGTACAGGATCGTGATAAATAAGTTGACAGAAAACATCAATCACCTAACTTATAGGTAGCCCGTAAAGGTTAGGGAACGTTAGTGAAAACATTGAATTATTTATCAAACATTGAATTTAACTCGTAGTTCCATGGGAATAGTTACTGACTGCGCCATCTATTAGCATTATTGTGAAGCTATGTTGATGCTATATGAATTACTGACGCCCATTAAAAATTAAATAATCTCGTTTCTTTATAATATTCATATAATTTTAGTATTTGTTGTTCAAGTACAGGATATAAGTGACCTAAAAACATAAAATCAGTTTGAAAATCCATAGCGGATTTTTCTAGAGAGCGTCTTCAAGCGAGCGTATAAAATCGCCACTTTGAAAGCCCCCCATTTCGTCAATTTTAAGGGAAAAATTAAAAAAAAAATATTTTTGTACTCAGTTCAAAATTATCTTTAAAATGATACGTAACAATTTTATGTAACGCGATTTTTTTTTTTTACTTCGCATTCGCTTCTATGAGAGCCCCCCTGAAATAAAGATTTTTATAACTTTTTAAGCCATTTTCGGCTGGAGGCCATCGGTTTACATATTATATCTAAATTTGAAGTAATTACGTTCAGTAATTCAAAAGTTATAAGGCTCTGACAGACGGACGGACGGACGGACGGACGGACGGACAAGTGCAAATCGCCCTAGTTAACTCAAAGACCTTCGCTTCGCTCGGTCGATAAAGGCTTTTTATAATAAATGATTCCGTCGGGGTTGTTCAAAATTCTAATTTATTTATAACTTACCATTTCTTGTTAGTAAGTTATACGAATAGAGAAAAGATAAAACGTTTAATGTATAAGAACCTTTATACGGTTTGCGGTGTGATAAAACAAAATGGTGTTCCTTATTCAGAATTGATACGCCGCCACTGGCGCTTTCCTGAATGCTTCGCACTGCCAATAAAATTAGAATAACTCACGTTTATTTTCCATTATTATTCCTAACAAGATACTTTATTTGGCTAAAACTTTATATGGATGTTTTTGTCACGTACACGGAATCGACATATGAATAGAGAAACAAGGCAGGTAGAGGTACTTATAGCTGTAAAAGCAAAATGGGAAACAAAGTAACAACTAACGAGTAAAATAATCTAAAAATGAAACGTTGAAAAAAGCTAGGTAAAATATGAAAATAGTAATCTGCGATTGTTTTTCACCAAAACATGCCATAACTACCGTTTTTCACCCATAACGGAAATGATACGAGTCTTTTTAATTTACCATTTTCCTGAAACTGCTGGGGCTGTATATAAAACCCGTAATAAATACGGGTTTTATTAAGTATGTAAATGGCACCTAAACGCCTCCTATTTTGCAGGTTTATATTTTTTTTAATTTTATGGATCTAATAAAATGTCTTCAGATTTCTTTCGAAACCCGAGTTCGATTTTCGTTATCAAAATTTATTGCTGCAAATACATGCAGTATTATACTGCTAAAAAATAAAATATCTTCATAATTTCATTAAAAGATTTATTAATAAATTCATTTATTTCATTCTTTGTTATTTAAACCATGCAGGATAATAATTTAAACCGCAGGGTTGTAAGTCAACCCTAACAAACATCATCCATACGGTTCATAAACCAAATCCAACTAGTGCTATAAGAAATACTTACTTAAGTTAGAGATATAAATAAAAATAAAGAATAAGGACCAAAGAGCTCCAATAAATCAATGTCCCAAGCTCCTAAAACAGGGTCGTAAAAACTGACGTTGTCGAAACTCTTGAGTTCATACTTTTTATCGTATTTCTCGACCTCTCGATTTAACTTGATAGTAGGTAAGTCGATTCTTAGTTAGAGCAATTTAGGAAACTTATCTTCTAAATACCTTAGATTTTACGGGTTGCCTCTGATAGGATTCGAGGTACTAATTATTACCTAATACCTTCAGAGTAAGTATACCTACATATACTTACTCTGAGCTAATACCTTATCAGTAAGGAAGGCCGGCTTCGCACGTTGGCTCCAACATGCTTCAAGTTGAATCGTAAAGCATTGCTTTGGCGCGAACGTTTGAGCCAGTGCTATTATGTACATTCACAAGTTGAATAGTGTTGAGCCAGACTGGCGCAAACGTTGTAGCTTGGCAAAGCTGTAAAGCCAAAGGTAAACTCTTATCTTTTAGATTTAGGCACTATGCCGTGTACTCAATTAATGTAATGGGTTTAAATTCATCTGCCATACCTAAACTCTTTTATGTTTAGCTCGTTAATAGACTAACTTTTGCCCAAGATATTGTACGCGTGAATTAGTTTTAGCTTTTATGAAAACTCCACGGGAAACCCTTCGTATCCGGGATCCTGTATAAGTCTTCCAGTAAAGCTTATTTTAAGCTTTTGAACTTAAACAAGGCGTTAAGAACTAAAAATAGATAGATACCTACATATTTTATAAAACAAGTATTTGAATTATATATAACCTTTTGTATTCTCTTATTAAACAGCAAACACGTTACGAATAATTAATTTAAAAAAATTTTTTTTAAATCGATCACGCTGGTGAATGGCAAGCAGGTTTACTCAAAATATGGCGAATGGTTTCTATGTAAGGATTATTATCTATGACGTAAGCTGTGATCTTTTATGCAGTTTTAATTACAGTTTTAATGCAACTTTAATTACAACTTTTATTTGCATTGTCCATATGTAGATACTGATTGTTGATACATAGATCATGAAATGTACACAGATTGTAAATTATACCATTAAAGTGTTGATTATTTATTTATTTAATCGACACAGCATTGTTAATATCTCTATACCTTGTAACATAATTTTATGACATTAACATGCCGCTGTTATTATAATAACATTATGTTGTTTTTTCGTAATTATGTTGATTATTATAACTGTTGTTTTAAAACAAGTAGGTACCTTATGTAATTGCCGTGATTACCATTATGTACCTAAATTATTTTTGTTATTATTATTATATATTTTCTCTTCGGACAAAATCAAACTGTAGGCCTCATGAGAAGGCTCAGGGTCACTCAGCGAGCGATGGAGAGAGCTATGCTTAGGGTATCCCTGCGAGATCTAATCAGAAATGAAGAGATCCGCAGGAGAACCAAAGTCACCGACATAGCTCAGCGAGTCGCGAAACTGAAGTGGAAATGGGCTGAGCACATAGTTCGAAGAGCTGATGGTTGTTGGGGTCCCAAGGTGCTGGAGTGGCGACCCCGCACCGGTAAGCGCAGTGTTGGCAGACCTCCCACTAGGTGGACCGACGGCGACGACATCAAACGAGTCGCAGGAAGCCGCTGGATTCAGGCGGCGCAAGACCGAAGCCTTTGGAGGTCCATGCAGGAGACCTATGTCCAGCAGTGGACATCTAAAGGTTGATAAAGAAGATACTAATATTATAAATACGAAAGTGCGTTTGTTTGTTGGTTTGTTGGTTTGTCCTTAAATCACGCCGCAACAGAGCTACGGATCAGCGTGATTTCTTGCATGGGTATAGAGTTGAGGACCCGGACACATAGTAACATAGGCTACTTACGTTCATGTTTTTATCCCGGAAAATCAAAGAGTTCCCGAGGGATTTAAAAACGCGGACGAAGTCGCGGGCATCAGCTACTCAGCTAGTAAGACTATAAATTATTACGAGTGAATGATGAGAAGAATGTTACCCTAAAAATCGACAATTTAATAATGTTAATAATTGAAATTCCACCATTCACGACCGCCAGATTAGTGATTAAAGGTATCTGCAAAAAGTTATGGCAAGTCGTTCGAAAGTTGATCCTTTATTTAGTTCGGATAAATAATGCTTATTGATTTCATTAATATCCCCTATCTCTTGGCTCATTTCAAAGAAAAAGAAGTGCTTTACAATAACAGTCCCGCCGTTTTGTTTTTGTTCTTCTAATTTACTGTTAAAGCATCGCTGCCATAAATAATTCAACGCGAGAACTAAGCACGGAATCCATCGTCGTTCTTGTGAAGTAATTTAGAATTTCTTAGCTAATGCCTGTTTTCGTTAGCAAAATTGTAAAAAATGCCCTTAAACAGAGGCTCTTGTGTAACTTTTCAAGTTAATAAATCTGTTAAAAGTAGATTTTATAGAGATGTACACTGTCTAATCATGAGTTATGACATTTTTCCTAAAGCAAATTTTCAGACTAAAAATCGTGAATCCTTACTAATATTACAAAATATGGTAAGTAGGCTTTGTTGGCTTATCCTTCAATCACGTAGCAGCGGAATAACGGATCGAGATGATTTTTGCATGTGTATATTATAGTTGAAGACGTGATGACATAGCCTGTTTATTCCGGAAAACAAAGAGTTTTCCCGAGATTTTTAGAAACCTTGTCCACGCAGACGTAGGGTGAGAACTATAGATGGCACTCCCACTCAGCTCAGACTCAAGACTGAGTTAAAACGAGACAGATTTATGTCAGGACATATTTGTCATTTTACCTCTATCTTGAGTCTTGAGCAGAGCCAGAGTACGATCTACAGATAGCCTAAGTCGCGGGCAAAAACTAGTAAGTATACATATATTTGGTACTATTATAATATATTATATCGCGCGTATCGTTTATTTCCATTAAATCTATTTCAAATACACAGCATCACTATCTTAAGAATGCAAGGCAACTTTAAAAAACTAGGTTATAAAAAACTCTCAAAACTATTGGCAATCATTTTTACGTAATTACACTGATATTACACAAATAATAATCTGCAGAATCATCGGAAATATGTAATTTTATGCAAGTACTTAGACTTACTTATAGTTTTGTTGAAATTATTTTTTTAACTTTGCAAAATATTGCCAAAAATTCAAAATTATTTATTTCATGTAGGCCAACCTGTGGCTCTTATGACACGTCATGACTCTACTACCGGTTCGGGAACCGGATTCTGCTGAGAAGAGCCGGCAAGAAACTCGGCAGTTGCTCTTTTTAAAATAATCACTTTACAATATTCTTCTTCTTTATCAACCGATAGACGTCCACTGCTGGATAAAGGTCTCTTGCGTGGACTTCCACAGGTCTCGATCTGGCGACGCCTGAATCCAGCGGCTCCCTGCGACTCGTTTGATGTCGTCAGTTCACCTGGTGGGGGGTCTGCCAACACTGCGCTTCCCGGTGCGGGATCGCCACTCCAGCACCTTGGGACCCCAACGACCATCAGCTCTTCGAACTATGTGCCCCGACTAGGGCTTGCATTCGAATATTCGAATATTCGAATTATTCGAATAATATTTCTTGTCCGAATATTCGAATATTAAATCTGCTATATTCGAATATTCGAAAGCCAAACTCGGAATATTGATGTGCATGTCGCAGGCATTTTGTGTGATTCCACCGTTTACATACGGCGTCGTCAGTTTAGAAACGCTCGCTGTTATGTAATGCCGCGGCAAATTGAAGTATTTAGTTCTGTTTCTTATGCCTAGCAAGTACTATGTTCGCCAAAATCTAAAGTTAGGTTAGGGTTATACATGAACAGTCGGGTGGTAGTGTGAACAGTCAAGTGTGTGTGAAGAGTCTGGTGAACACTTAGGTATATTGGCCAAATGGAACCTACCACCTGACTGTTCATGTCGAACCCCAACCTAACCTAACTTAAGAGGCAGATTCGTGGCCCTGGTGCTTGGGAATTACGTGGATTCGCAATAATTACATCTAAAACTACAGTGAAATTCATCGCCTCCAGGCGATGGATATGGGGAGTCCGTTGCCTGAGGGAGTAAGGTCCTCGGGCCGGGAGACACACTTTGTTCCTTGTGAGCCTCAGATAGAGTGATGAGTGAAGAACTCTGTGTTTGAGAGGATGTTATGTATCAGCAGGCGCCGCTGGCTGGGTTGCGTGAACGTGATTACGGTCCCGTTGCCCAGTCACCAGGCGATGAGAAGGAACACCGTGGGGTTTTAGTCGGTTAGAGTCCGACATAACTGTCGCGTAACCCCGGGGGCGGTGGATTTCCCCACGTAAAAAAAATAGGTATATTGGCTAAATGGAACCTAAGCGGGCACCTGACTGTTCAAACCCCAACCTAAGCTAACTTTAGAGGCAAATTCGAGGTCCTGGTGCTTGGGAATTGCGTAGATTCGCAATAACTACATCTAAAACTACAGTGAAATTAAAACAATTGAACGAGTTGTCATTTTGCCTTTGGCTTATTACATAACAGCGAGCGTTTCTAAACTGACGACGCCGTTTGTAAACGGCGGAATCACACAAAATGCCTGCGACATGCACAAAATATTACTTTTAAACTCCGCGCGTATCGGCGTGGGGTAAAAATAGTCGTTAATTATATGGGCAAAACTATTATAGCCGAGCAGGATGAAAAAGTAAAACCAGGGAATACCGATATTCAACTATTTATTTCATCGGTAATGTTCAGTCTTTGTTTTATTGTCATCATGGATCTATCTGTATTTTATTATGTTGTTCAGTATAGATCCATTTATTATAAAAATTGACTCTACTACCCGTTTCGCAAGGTGCTATAGTCGTGGAGAAGAAAGGGCAAAGAAACTCCACGACAGCACATCTTTTAAAATATAAACTTAAATACATATTTAACAGGTATTGAAAGTATTAGCTATAGGGGAGCAGCAATTAACCATAATAATAACAAATAAACAAATATTAAGTAAACACTGGCTAACGGTAATAACAATCAAAATATAACTAAATGCTAATACTTAACTTTCACAATCCAGGACCACCCTGCGGCCCATCTGCAACCACGTCACGTGTGAACACCACCAGTTGTCGAATTGAAATACAAGGAAAGACTGTGTGTTTTGACAAGATACACTGGTATTTATTTGTTGCCACGTCCGTGGTTTGTTACAAAATAGATATACATTTGACTCTTTATATTATTGTATATTGACCAGTATATTGACTATCATGACAGTAGTATAATGACAATAATAATAAAATATATTCATAATCGTGTCATCATACCATCGGTATATTGACATTGTATATTGACGTAGTATAATGACAGTAATAAACACATTTGTAATCCCGTCATCATACCGTTGGTTTATTGACATTCATTTATCATATTGTATGATGACATACAACCTCTTAATTTACTATCATGACAATGATCTAACAGTAAATCACCACGATCCAAAATAGTAAATCACAATGATCCAATAATAATTATTTACCGATTATACTGTAAATTCCCAATACATAATCAGAAACCATCAATATAACATGTGAAATACTGAATTCTGAACCCTAAAATCCTATGTGAATATATTCTGACGCAATATATTTTATATTTTGCTAACACGGCCATACTGACTTGTACTTCGCTCTCGAAGTACATCAAAAAGAAATCTATGTTGCTGTTAAATCTGTAACACACCAGTCACCTGTTGCCCATGAAAATGGGTTTTGTACGAGTAGAGATACTAGACTGTTACTATAACCGTAGCAGCGCTAGTATCGTCTAGTACAAATCATCTAACATTACTAACTAATATGCAATTAGTACTAGTAATGATTAGTGCCAACAGTCTGGACTCAAAATTTTAGCCACCAAACCAAACAAACCATCCAACATTACTAACTAATGCCCAATTAGTGCTAGTAATGATTAGTACCAACAGTTTTGGACTCCAAAACTTAGCCACCTGCTGCCCATGACAATGGGTCTCGTACAAGTAGACATACTAGACTAATTACCATACGACAAGTAGTAGTACTAGTATCGTCTAGCACGAGCCGTCTAACATTACCAACCAATAACAATTAGTACTGGTAATGATTAGTGCCAGCAGTCTCCACAACAAAATGTACAACCACCTGCTGCCCATTACTATGGGTCTCGTACAACTAGATATACTAGACTAACCACCATACAACAAGTAGCAGTACTAGTATAATCTAGTACGAGTCGTCTAACATTACCAACCAATAACAATTAGTTCTGGTAATGATTAGTGCCAGCAGTCTCCACAACAGAATGTATTACCACCTGCTGCCCATTACTATGGGTCTCGTACAACTAGATATACTAGACTAACCACCATACAACAAGTAGCAGTACTAGTATAATCTAGTACGAGTCGTCTAACATTACCAACCAATAACAATTAGTTCTGGTAATGATTAGTGCCAGCAGTACACCACAAATGTGTATCTCAACTGCCGCAGCCGCAGCTGGCGAAGCTGAATCATCAGCGGTAAGGAGCACTAAATCGTCGTTGTTGTCGTCGTCATCGTCAAAACATTTGAGTCGCCAGATCAGTAATCATCGTCATATCAAAAACATTTGAGTCACTTTGATCAGGTCAACTATAGTTACACAGTTCAGAATGTATTCACATTTACAACAATCTAACATCAATATTCGGAATCTGAATATAAAGTATTAACTGCACCGTTAACTTAATTTATAACCTTATTAACTAAGATTCTTATCAAGTTTATGGCACAAGATACAATATAAATATTAACATTTCCCTTTTCCTTTGTTTCATGATGGATGTAATCAATAAGTATTTATAGAATTTTATTTTTATGTACCTCTCTTTCATAAAAGAAATGAAGATTTTCTTTTAAAAGGCAGTATGTTCAAAATTCAAAATTATTTATTTCATGGCAGTACCTAGGCCATCTTGTGGCTCTTATGACAAGCCAAAATCTACCATCTAATGTTGGGTGTTTTGGCAATTCAACAAAGATTTCATGAGGAAAAAAGTGTAAGGTCGATCTGGCTTTGAGTACCTTTTTTTTTAAATTTTTTTTTCATCATATAACCTGACTATCTTAAATTAAGGACTTTTCACAGCGGTATGTACTGGTATAACATTTTAAAATTAATATTTTAATATTTGGGTAGTTCTACTTTATATCTCATTTTCTGGGGAGAAGCTTAATTTATTAGAAATTACAATAACTTTTGTTTATTAATTTGGTATTCGCGTGAAAACAGCCGGTCACGTGATATTTACGAACTGTGACTTTTAAATAATGTTTAATTTAGATTCATGTTTTATAAAACGAAAGGTAATGAGACTATTCATCAGTAAGCTTTTGATTAGATGTACTTAAAAACATATTTTTTTGTGATTTTAATTTTTATTATTGGTAAAACTTTACTTGGCCGTAATTCACCCTTTATAAATCGTAGCAGTCCATACCGTAGATCAATAATTTTATTCGTTGATTTAATCATTTAGGACAACAGTTATTATTCAATAGGTACTTTAATAATATTATATTGAAGATAACACTGAATTGTGAAATATGCAAAACCAAGGACGGGGTATCATGTTTGTATGAATATTGTGTTAATGTGATAGCAAATAAGGAATAAAGATTAATAACTTTACTTATGATAATAATAGTTCGGTACTAGGTAGACTGGCAACGGGATAAGAATTGAGTAAGTCAGAGAACGACATCCAAATTGTTTTGTCATAAGGTGAATATTTACAAGTAGGTACTAGAAAGAAAAATAATTCCAAGTATTCGGATTTGAAACGGATACTTTCCTTCAATAATCAGAATAAGAATTAATCGAATTTCTAATGTTAAAAGGTTTTATAGTATTTCATTAATTTGTCATTATATGTGTATTGTCAAAAGTAAGAAACTAGAATATCAAAGCAATTTGCAATTAACGTTCGGCCAATCTGACAATATTTTACCAATTAGATTTTTTTTTCAGTCTCAATTACATTGGGCAAACAACGTAAATATCCATAACCACTTTACTCATTGGTTCATCCTTAACAGATGAACATATTGATATTGTATTTTGTACCATTTTAAACATTGTCAAGTACGACACAAGTATAAAAACTCTATCATAAAATCTAAGGTGTTCACCTAAACCAAGAAACATTTCAATAGTGTCTTACCAGTGCCTTACAAGTATCTCATCCAGTTCACATCCATACTGCGAGCCATTGTCCGCCAGAGAGCTAAGAGCAACGTTGGTAGAAGTTGCAACACCATCGCTTTTTATCCTCAGAACCAGGAGTAAGAGTGTCCGCGTTTACAGATGATACAGAACATCACAGCGCCAAATCCGCTTTAGCACCGAACACTCCCTCTCTCTCTAATCACTGGGTCCACGAGAAGCAGGATCCACGGTTACTGAAACATTTTAAACAAGTATTACTATTTTGTCAGGGCCGGATCAATCCCACTTCTGATATCGGCGTGGGGTAAAAATAGTCGTTAATTATATGGGCAAAACTATTATAGCCGAGCAGGATGAAAAAGTAAAACCAGGGAATACCGATATTCAACTATTTATTTCATCGGTAATGTTCAGTCTTTGTTTTATTGTCATCATGGATCTATCTGTATTTTATTATGTTGTTCAGTATAGATCCATTTATTATAAAAATTGACTCTACTACCCGTTTCGCAAGGTGCTATAGTCGTGGAGAAGAAAGGGCAAAGAAACTCCACGACAGCACATCTTTTAAAATATAAACTTAAATACATATTTAACAGGTATTGAAAGTATTAGCTATAGGGGAGCAGCAATTAACCATAATAATAACAAATAAACAAATATTAAGTAAACACTGGCTAACGGTAATAACAATCAAAATATAACTAAATGCTAATACTTAACTTTCACAATCCAGGACCACCCTGCGGCCCATCTGCAACCACGTCACGTGTGAACACCACCAGTTGTCGAATTGAAATACAAGGAAAGACTGTGTGTTTTGACAAGATACACTGGTATTTATTTGTTGCCACGTCCGTGGTTTGTTACAAAATAGATATACATTTGACTCTTTATATTATTGTATATTGACCAGTATATTGACTATCATGACAGTAGTATAATGACAATAATAATAAAATATATTCATAATCGTGTCATCATACCATCGGTATATTGACATTGTATATTGACGTAGTATAATGACAGTAATAAACACATTTGTAATCCCGTCATCATACCGTTGGTTTATTGACATTCATTTATCATATTGTATGATGACATACAACCTCTTAATTTACTATCATGACAATGATCTAACAGTAAATCACCACGATCCAAAATAGTAAATCACAATGATCCAATAATAATTATTTACCGATTATACTGTAAATTCCCAATACATAATCAGAAACCATCAATATAACATGTGAAATACTGAATTCTGAACCCTAAAATCCTATGTGAATATATTCTGACGCAATATATTTTATATTTTGCTAACACGCGCAACATTATGCGCTCATTTCTGATTTGATCTCGCAGGGATACTCCGAGCATAGCTCTCTCCATAGCCCACTGAGTGACCCTAAGCCTTTTTATGAGGCCCACAGTTAGCGACCAATTCTCGGATCCGTAAGTCAACACTGGCAACACGCACTGTTCTTTTAGTGACTTAGAAGACTTTCGTCTTCAGGCGCTGAGGGATTTTGGACGAGAAGACATCTCGGAGATTCCCAAATGCTGCCCAGCTCAGTTGGATTCGGCTGTTGATCTCTTTCTCAAAAACCTGTTGAGGATTTGATCACAGAGCCAAACTGACCCGACACTATACCGAAGATATCCCGGACGTCAGCCTATACGAGATTAGTATGGCTCAAGCAGCTCAAGAACACCAAGGCGCCTGGTGATGATGGAGTCACTGCAGAACTCCTGAAAGCGGGTGGAAAACCGGTACTTTAGATCTTTCAGCGATTGTTCAATTCCGTCATCACGCACATGGCACAGGAGCGTGGTGATTCTGTTCTTCAAAAAGGGTGATAATACCTTGTTGAAGAATTATTATAGACCCATCTAGCTGCAGAGTCATGTTTATAAGTTGTTCTCGAGAGTCATTACGAATCGTCTCGTTCGTAGGTTTGACTACTTCCAGCCTCCCGAACAAGCCGGATTCCGAAAAGGCTGTGGCACCATAGATCACATTCATACGCTGCGGCAGGTTATACAAAAGATGGAAGAGCATTAACAGCCACTTTGCTTAGCGTCTGAGGACTATGAGAAAGCCTGGAATTTGATGGAAACTTGGGCCTTATTGAGGTCGCTGCAGAGATGCCGGATTGACTACCGGTATATCCAAGTGTTGAAGTGCTTGTATGAAAACGCCACTATGTCAGTACGTATACAGGACCAGAATACGAGGCCAATTCACTTACAGCGTGGAGTGTGACAGGGAGACGATCTCCCCAAAGCTATTTACCTTGGACTTGGCATCAATATAAACGGTGAGTACATCACTCACTTGCGATTTGTCAATGACATAGTCGTTATGGCAGAGACTCTGAGCGACCTCAATACAGTGTTCAACGATCTCAGCACGGTTTCTCAGCGTTGGGCCTAAAGATGAACATGAGCAAGATGAAAATCATGTCCAATGCTCATGCTCCACTCCACTCTCGTAAAAAATATTGCACTTGACATTGTGCACGAGTAAATAATATACCTGGGACACACAGTCCAGCTAGGTAGGTCCAAATTCATAATTGCTAATACTGAATTATTACCTATTTGTATTCTATCAACGTTGAGAAGTAAGTAGTACGAAGAACCAAAAATAATGTTTAGAATTTAGTACTTTATTTCTAGTTACATGATAAAAGATTTTAAGCCAGCTGTCGTTTTTGTAATTGATTATTTGATTTTATTGATATATAAATATTATTAAAATACTCACACTCATATCTCGGTTTATAAGACTAGTTATGTTGTGGTTCTCTTGTTAAGCACCAACTTTTGATATTTTTTGGAGGACTGAATTAGAGCCATAGCAGTCAAATTCCAAACAATTCTTTAATTTTTAAGTAAGATTTTGTTTTGATTTAGAGATATTAGACTCAAAGTAAGAGATTGGCAGTTAAAACGTGATTATTATAACATCTTTTGTTTTTTTAATTATTCGAATATTATTCGAATAATTCGAATAATATCCGAAAAAAAGTCGAATATTCGAATACCAAAATCTTCGAATATTTGCAAGCCCTAGCCCCGACCATTTCCACTTAAGTTTCGCGATTCGCTGAGCTATGTCGGTGACTTTGGTTCTCCTACGGATCTCCTCATTTCTGATTCGATCCCGCAGGGACACTCCGAGCATAGCTTTCTCCATCGCCCGCTGAGCGATCCTGAGCCTACTTATGAGGCCCTTAGTTAGCGACTATGTCTCGGATCCGTAAGTCATCACTGGCAACATGCACTGTTCGAAGACTTTAGTCTTCAGGCACTTGGTCTTTTACAATATTATTATGATGTATATATTATTACTGTAGTCCAAAGTGACTTGGATATAATTATATTTATTGGTATTTGGTACCAAATTAGTACATATTTATGCTACCCTTTAATTATTCCTCATTAGGAAGTTTAATCTTCAGTCCAATTAGTATTTAACTTGCATGAAGGTGATAATAAGTGTCGTTTGTATTTATTAGTGTTAATATAAACGTAAGGTTTTTGCTCGCCCCAAAGCCGGACTACAGTGCTAACTGCTAACATCACCGTGTTTTCATTTTAAATGAGCAACTCACCAATTGGTCTCAATGGCGATTTAATTTAAAGCATTCGTTGTTCTTGCAACATCTTGAACTCTTCATTCTTTATTTTAGGCTTATTTAACGGCCAATATCGATTCTAAATTGACAATTTGTTCAACATTTATGTTTGGCATGCGTTCATGCATCGAATCTTGAATTAATAACTCATCATTTTGAACAGAATATAATATTATTATAACTGAACTAATATCAATTTTGATACATTTAATAGATTGGTTGAATTTGATAGACTTTAGAACAAAGCGAATTTCTTCGCTTCTACGAGTTCTACGATGCTGATTAAAATTGCTTAGATATGTTTTACAGACATAGATATTCAACTTTGAATTCAATATTTCATGTAGGTAGGCCATCTTGTGGCAAGCAACCAATCTTATGACAAGTCAAAACTTGACCACCGTCGGTTTGAAAAGCACACTCTGTTATTGTAAAGAAGAGCCGACAAGAAGCTCAGCAATTACTCTTTAAAAAACAAAAGTGTCAAAATATCTTCTTTCTAATATAATAAAATTCTCAATGTTAGTTACCTTACTCCTCCGAAACGGGTGGACCGATTTTTATGAAATTTTGTGTGCATATCGGGTAGGTCTGAGAATAGGCCAACATTTATTTTTCATACCCCTAAATAATAAGGGTGACCAACCACTAAATATTTTTGTTGGCGGTACGTAGTTCGCTGGCGGTACGTAGTTCGCTGGGTCAGCTAGTATCAATATAATATAGTAAATTATAATGATAATAGCTTGTGGGCAGCTGAAGCAAAGCTTGCTGATTTATTCATTAACTGCGTACCTAATAGCCTCGACTTAATAAAGCTTAGTTTAGACTCAGAGCATACCTACGAAGTTCCGTTGAGTTAAACTGACTAATATTCAAATGAATTATTTATCAAACTGCGTTTGTATATGGCGCGCTAAAGCCTTGCTAATTCGCTGCCCGTTTTTACAACCGCAGACGAAGCGTGTGCTGGCAATAATCCAACACTAACAATGGATACGCTGTTAACTCGTAGTGGATTTGAGTTTACGGCCGGTAATGTTTGCGAAGTGGTACCACTCAAAACCATGCGAGATGATTCACTATAGACGATAATAAACAGGACTGGTACCAGACAGCTGTATATAGACCTAGACACATTTCAATACCCATAACTTTCAATATCAGTACAAAATTTACCCAATTAGACAATTAACTTTTCCTACTAGTTAAGAATTTCCGTAATCTCGAGATTATATGCAAACCTTCCAACCATATTGAACTTTTGAAATATAATGGGGTGAGGTGATATTTATCGAGGTTTGAAAAAATAATAAAGTAGAAAATCGAGCGATTTAAGAATCTCATGGTAAAATTTTATTAAAAACAATCGTCATTTTTAGGGTTCCGTACCCAAAGGGTACCAACGGGACCCTATTACTAAGCCTACGCTGTCCGTCCGTCCGTCCGTCTGTCAGCGGGCTGTATCTCGTAAACCGTAATAGATAGACAGATGAAATTTTCACATATTATGTATTTCTATTGCCGCTATAACAACAAATAATAAAAATTAAATTAAATTAAAAAAATTAAATTAAAATATTTCCATGGGTACATGGAAATATTTTAATTTAATTTTTTTAACGGAACCCTATTAGAGCGAGGCCAGACTCGCACTTGGCCGATTTTATATTAAATACATTTAAGTCTTTCAAGATTTAAAAAAAAAACGGCCAAGTGCGAGGCGTACTCGCGCACCGAGGCTTCCGTGTTCCAGAAGTAAAAGTAAAAGATAATATTATATTAATTTGCTTATTAATCGTTAACTTTGTTTGTAGAGGTTTATTGTTAATATAAAAAAACTATGCTAGTTAGAGCGGACCTTTCGGACGGACGAAAGTTGCACCATAAGGGTTCTATTTTTACCATTTTGGTACGGAACCCTAATTACGTATGAATGGAACCTCAAGCTTACCAGAGACTCTTCAACAACCACTTAAGCATAATGTTAATTGTCACACTATTTAGCTCAAGGTTTACAACAATAGCACTCATAAAAACTACAATTTGATTTGCCCTGTCTCGGCTTTTTAAAAACCTGTTTCCTTTTGCTTTGTAAAACAAAAATTTCTAAGTATTCGTACCCGCTGCGTGTGCAGAGACGTTATCAAGTGTAACTCGAGCTCGTGGCCTATAAATCTTCAAAACTGCCCGAACTTGCGCAACGAGTACGCTCGATAGCGTACTCGCACCAATCTTCCTATCTAAATCAAGCTCGCTTTATCAAATTTAACTTCATTATGGCTAGTGACACTTTCAAAGATTATGCACGGTACATTTCTTATCTCAAAAATATAACCGCTATTCAGCTTGGAAATTAAATAAGCGGTTATGTATGAAGCCTTTTTTGGATGCAGACTAAGTTCCGGACAAAGCTAGTTAAGTAAAATTGTTAAAAATCATTAAGTATTCTATTTTTACCTTTTACCCAGCGACTTTTTTACCTTTTATCCTTGTGAGTGTGGAGTAAGATTTTTAAAAAATGCTATGACACTCCGGGGTATTAACGGCAAAGAAGTCAATCCTTAGCTCGGTTGCGGCGTGATTGAAGGATAAACTAAAAGAAAAGAAACAGACATGGTTTATCTAGCTAGAAACAAACCAATTAAGTATGACGACCACGACCAGTCTGTTAAGTAGTACTATTATATATTCTGTGGTTAAGACTAATTAAGCCCATGATGAGACCACTCGGATTAGCAAACGGCCAAACGCAATCGCATTGTCAAAAGTAACCAACCCTATGCAATCCTGATTCCTGTCCCCTTTATAATATGAGTCCAATAGACCGTAACCAGTATGCTTTTGATTAGCGATCAGTCCGGGTTGCTCAGGGTTCCGTGACTCAGTTTTATTTAGTAGTTCACTTAACTAGCGTAGCGTCCGCGGCAACCAGTTTGTTTTGAAACTGTATAAAGGACGGACGCATGCACGTCGCGTCGCTTCCTTATATCGTGCGCGTTTATATTTATGTTCGCATTGATAAACAATACTCAAACTTTTTATATTGAACTTTATAGTGTTTCAAGTGATAGCCTCTATATTACTCAGTGGTTATTAGTGTTTACTTTAAATACCACATCACATTTGGTACTTACTAGTGCTCTATTCTCCTGTTTCGAGATATATAGGAGCATATAACATGTTGATTGTCGTTTGTTGTTTTGTTGCAAAGACATCCGTGTCTTGGCCCATTGTTTTAGTATTGACTAAACAGTATCATATCTTCATTACTTTTAACTCTTTTTATAATGGAAAACAATTCTTAAAATAGACATTATAAGATTGAATATCTAGTTAGGTATTTATGATACCTTCATAGTCATTTAATATTTATCAATTATATCTATAAAAAGTATAGTACTTATCTGATAAATATAACAACCATATAATAAACTACCTACTATAGATATAGGTATAACAAAAATACGTGGTGCAGTTTGGGGTTGCTTTCGTCGAGTTCTTTTACTATTAAGAGCAGATACCTACCTATCCCCATCCCCTTTTTTTCTGGTTTGTGAGCCCTTTAAAGATCTTTCATCATGGGTCCAGACTTATTTGTTTGTCCTTTATTCTTTAACTTTTATTGTTAGACTGCCGGATCTTTGTTGTTAGCAAGTACAGCTTTAATGAGCTGGAGTTCAGTTTATGTTTCTATAAAATTTTATTTTCTACCTAATTCGTTGTGATGGAAACTTATTTCCGGGATGAAAAGTATCTACGTACCTATATTTTTCAAGATGCAAGATATCCCTGTAAAAATTTTAACAAAATCTAATGAAAGGAGCAGAAAATCATAGCAAAAAGACAGCCGAATTCACTCGCTAACTCTGCATAGGAAATATTGCAAACACAAAGGTTAACATCAAAGGTAAACATACACATCGCTTATGGATCGTCTGGTTTATTTGGGGTCATACGTTTTATATCACCTCCTTTTGATGTGTTTAATAGGTGATAGAATAGTTAACTTGGCAAGACGTTTTACGACATTATTATGGACACAATTAACTAAGTTAAAGACCAGATGCAAATGTAACTGTCGTAAAATTTCGTTAATAGTTTTCTCACGTTTTTCTTTCTTCGGCTTCATCTGACTTCCCTAGCTTTAATAAAATTTTAATAACGACGCATTATTATTTTCAGATTTACTTTATTAACTACTGTAAAAATAATAATAAATTATTATTATTTCAAATTAAATTTACGGAAAAACGAAACGGGTTGTAAAGCGAAGTTAGAGAAATAAGTAAGAAATACTATTAACTGTAAAGTAGATTCAATATTTTTTTCTACAGACGTCATATTTAGTCGTTTTACCACAGTTTAGACTGAGCTAATTGAGTCTAGTGACGCCTAATATATAGGTATGTTAAAATCCATCAAACAGCTAAGAATACAGAGCGTTTCAAATAAATAGATTATACAAATATTATTCTCGAAAAACATAACTTTTCTTAGCCTGGCGTTCAAATAGATCCCATACACATGAGGAAAAGATAAACTATTGTGAATAGTCATACTTATAAAATTTCTAGATCTAGACAAAGATAACCTTTGTCGCATTACTCGAAGGTCATTGTTTGTATATTTACAACACACATAATTATGTATCAAGCTAACAAGATAATATTATGATGGTGATTGGTGATATTATACTATCAACAAAGAGTTTATGAGTCCGGATACAAATAAATCATACAATTTGCCTACAAAGGAAGCTAACTAAATGTTTATTATTAAGTAATAATTTAATATAAAAAAATATTTTAAAAAAACCGACTTCAAACACCCGCGCCACTTGGGAAGTAAGTCTACTAGTAAGTTTTTGTTTGAAAGGGTTATACCCCCTTTCAAACAAAAAAAGAATTTTTCAAATCGGTTCAGGCGTCTTCGAGTAATCGGAGAACATACATAAAAAAGATTCAGACGAATTGAGAACCTCCTCCTTTTTGGAAGTCGGTCAAAAATGGAAATGAATCAAAAACATGTTAGATTAATTTATGTTGTTAGCTACACGAATCAGTGTGAAGATAAAACTTATGGCTATCTCTGAAACACCTAGGTATAAGTATACACCTAATAAAGTAGCAAAGAGCTCTCTAACAAAATAAACAAGATGTCCTATTACGTAACACGTGACACGCCTTCGCGTTCTAATCTCTGTGTAATTAGATAAAATCTTTTACAATCTCTTTGTCCTCTTACTTGAGTTTATGATACAAAAATATTATAATATGTTCATAATAATTATTATCAAATAGGTTGGTTAAAATATTTTTAGATTGAGTACCTGTTGGACTGACTTAGATTACCTACCTATAGGTATATTTTTTTTTCGTGAACATAATATTGTTATGATAATAATATGTATTTGGATACTTATATCAATTCTTGCATACAAAAATATGTTGATATCAATGGAATGTAACTGTTATCTTTTATCTATAAATTAACTATGTTACACTCCTTTCAGTTATCACCGAATTAATTTACTTTTACATATATTTAATCGTTCAGCAGGACACTAAAATAAAATTCTCATCGAAAGCAAACTCACTTCACCTTGGTTGGTCAATTATTTCAATCAAGGGATAATTTAAGGGGTGACACAGAATAAGATGATAGAGAATGGATTGGCATTCGCTCCTATTTTGTATTAGCACGAGTTTCATCACCATTCCAGTCTTCTTTATCTATTCCGTGATACGTTAACCAAGGTGAAGTGACTTGGCTTTCGAAGTGAGTTTTTATTTTTCTGAATAGCGCTGCTACACAAATAAAGAACAACTCTAGGTAAGTATCTTTACTTATAGAGTTGTTCTTTACAATTCAGAAATTTAGCCAATATTATCCATCGCTGGTTTCTTCTTTTTGCTTTGTTTTGCTTCACTGAAACAAAAATTTTCATCATAGTCGGTCTTTATTTTCATATTTTTACTAAAAACGGAAACACTTTATCTCTATGGTCAATCTGTTTTTTAGTCCTCTTTAGGAAACCATATAATATTATGCTACTAGAAGAGTTACTTAGAATTTTATAGTTTGTATAGTGCGTGCTCGGAAGTTCTCTAAAGAGACTTCTGTATCAATGTCGGTTAACAATGACGTTTTCTCGATCGAAATTTTTGATTTATACAAACGGTAGAAACATCGCTGCGGCATTCACTTGCAGTAGAATATGCCATCTTCAATCAACCAAGCGCCTCTACAGCAGTCTCAATTGAGGTTAATTCATACGGAGACGGAGATATATATTGCGCCCCTGCTTTATTTATTCGTTCAATAGGCTAAATGGTCTAGTGAATTCAAATCGTCGTCATAAATGATATAAATTCTCTCGCTACACTATAATATTGTTATTTTCAAGACAAGACGTCCAAATTTAAAAGGCATCTCCAATTACCAATGAAGTACTTGTTTTATGGCCAATTTAAATTTGTTACCGATTCCGTGTACGAGGATGTCTAAACGTTAAATTTATAATTACGACTTGGTTGTTACTTGTAGTGTAGACAGTGTAGTTATGTACGTAGGCGTTTCAAACTGATCTTCTTCTTTATCAACCTATAGACGTCCACTGCTGGACAAAGGTCTCCTACATGGACTTCCACAGGCTTCGGTCTTGCGCCGCTTGAATCCAGCGGCTCCCTGCGACTCGTTTGATGTCGTCGGTCAACCTGGTGGGGGGCCTGCCAACACTGCGTTTCCCGGTGCGGGGTCGCCACTCCATCACCTTGGGACCCCAACGACCATCAGCTCTTCGAACTATGTGCCCCGCCCATTTCCACTTCAGTTTCGCGACACGCTGAGCTATGTCAGTGACTTTGGTTCTCCTACGAATCTCCTCATTTCTGATTTGATCTCGCAGGGATATACCGAGCATAGCTTCTCTCCATCGCTCGCTGGGTGACCCTGAGCCTTCTTATGAGGCCCATAGTTAACGACCATGTCTTCAAACTGATATTTGGATTTATTTATTTTCAAAATAGGCATACTGGACAATTTTTCAATTTAGTCCAATTGCAGAAGTAAGTATATTATATAGATGTGAGGAAATGGTGATAATAATTAGTTACGATAGCGGATAGCTTTATAGTGTCAAAACTATACATTATTTTCAGAGTTTTAAAGAAAAGCACGCTTTAATGTGCTAAATCTAAGGAAACAAAGGAACTTGGTCGCCATTTCGTTGGTAATTTTTGCAATTTATAAGTCTTTATGTTGTTGTTGACCGACCCGACCGGAGTACCTAAGCTCTATGAGAATTACGTGATCCTAGAGTTGTCCAAAGATTTATCGTCCGTGTTCACTAACATAACTTACCTTGATTTCTAATTACGGCGTTATTCTAAGCGCATTTTGTCTTCCAGTATTCATATTCTCCATGAATGTACTCGTATCAGAATTAAATGGAATTATATTAGGATACCCTATTCATTCGAGCGCACTGTCCTCATATGAATTTGGATGTCAATCCTTGAAGTTGTTATTCATTTTTATTTATTAAAACCTTTGGTTTTTATATAAGCCCAACGTCCTTATGAGTTGAAAAACCGAATAATTTCTTTTTCGTTTTTTAATGAAAATGATACATTTTCAATCCTTATAATATGCCTTGCTAGAAAAATAAAAAAAGTACAGATATTTGCATTATTGCAGACAGTGCATTTCGGCACTAAACAGCCGTTACAGTCCGTTTAACAATACTTTACAAGTTGATTCTTTGCACAGACAATCATCTCTTCTATCACCATAAGTAACTAGCATAGATTTTATCTAAGTAATTTACCAACTGTTTTAATTCTCAAAAATTATTTCACTGGGATTTGTAAAGATTTTTTATAAGCTGTTCCAGTATAGAAATAATTTAGCCATCTGGTTAAGAAGTAAAATGTTACCAAGTATAAAAATACAATTAATGACAGAAACTGTAGCACTATCGACGTTCTTTACGACCTACCTCATCGAAGTAAACCTTCAAAGCCCTAACCCTTTCTATTTCTAACAGAAAATAGTGCACTTGTTTACAGAACAAAGACAACGAACTCGTAAAAGGTGTATAAAATAATTTAAACTTCACTTCGTAGGCCTTTCATGGCTGACACATGTACGGTCTGTAAACATTACCAGATTTATTTTATTTTATTTTATTTAATAGGTTTACTAGTGATTTTTACAATGATTTACAATATAGTTACATACTAATTTACATGCTTATTGTTTGTAAAATCGTCTTAAAGTAAACACTACAATTTGTAGTTTACATTACAATCTTTACACTACAATCTCTGTTGTAGATTTGTAGTCTACAAATCTACAACAGAGATCTTGAAAATACTATTGTAGTATTTTACGTACGATTACGAGATATTTTATACCTTCAATTAAATCATAGGTGTTCTAACGTAGCTATCGTCAGTTTCTTAATTATAATAGGCTAAGATCCAATTGCGTGATTTATGCACATTATTTGCTTGTAAAAGATTCATTTAAAGATTAAAGATATTGCAGGATATTGCTTCATTATCTGCTGATACTCTGGTAAATTTGCACGCATATCAAATTAATGTCTATTAATAATTAGAATTCTTATGAAAATATTTTTTTTAGTTCGGTTAATCGCAGTGATTTCTTGTTATAAGTAGCTACAAATATCGGAAACGAAAAACTTGTTTCCTCATATTTCATCGATAACTTGAGTTGGGAACCAATCAAATGCGTAATATACCGTATCCTTAATGCGTTAATTAATCGAATTATCGCACTATGTAATGGTTTAAAAAATCGATGAACATAATATTATATAATATGGGCTTTCTAGTTATATCGACACAATGGAATTTTAACTACATATCTTGCTTGAGTTAAATTATGAAATCTTTATTTCGGCCGATAGGTAATCACTGCGAATATTTCATTATTACAAAGAGATTATTAAATTGCAAATATTTACTTCAAAATATTATCTAAGTTATTGAATTATTTTTCAAATTTACTAAATTTATTAAAATTTGATACTTGATCTTAATTACTTTCCCAACCAAATTTTATTACCTTTAGTAAAAGGTAAAAAAGATTTCAAGTAAAATGCCGATTTCTCTATATCATGGTTAAGTGTTATTAAATCGTCATAATGACATATTTATTGACCATTACCACTACACTGTTCTAACGATAATAATAATAATACAAGAAAGGCTATAAATTTTTTTCAATTTCATGTTTTACGGCAAATTATGCTTACAATTTGAGTAATAAATATGAATATTATAATGATTTCTTTTGAACGTAAATTTCGATAACTGCGTACTATTTCATGAAAATATGAAAAAATATTAGATACAATATGGGCATTGAATGGCTTGAAATGTTGATATGTATTTATCATTTTTATATGAAACTAAATTCTGCATTCTTGTCTTAATATATATTTCTTTATCAAATAACTTGTGTCTGGTTCGAATAAAATTTTATTTAACACGAATTTAAATATGTATGTAATCACTCATAGGGGTTTTTGTTTTTTAAATAAATGTCAAATAACGTTATTTAAAACGCCATTAAATATTATATAATTCATACTTCTAATTATTTTAAGTATTTCTAAACTGCCAAATATACCTACCTAATCATTAATTATTACAAAATAGAATTATTATACGCTCTATGTACATAATTTGGAACAATGCCTTGTTAAAATTTAATGCCTATTGTCAACAGTCTTGTGGCCTGATACCTTTTTATTGAACTAACAGCGGATTCAACGGTACCAATATAAAACTAATTTGTTTGTATATTGTGGCTAATTTTTGGTGGGACACAATCTCTAAACTAAAATAAACTGACAGGTCTATTGCTATCCTTTTCCTTAAAGAGCATTATGAAAAAGAAAGCACTAGATTTAGATCTGTCAATTTAGTTTAGAGATTGTTTGCAACAGAAGCAGCCACATGTCAAATTAAAACCATTTTAGTATTCAAATAGAAAATAATTAAGAAGTCAAAGATTTGGTAGAAGTAAATTTGAAGCTCAAAGAACTGTATAAGTTTAATATAATGCATCTTGTTAATCGCTATCAATGAATTCGTACTTAAAACACGTTTACCATTGCGTCATTTTAA